>CM038679.1:495469727-495804111 GCA_021605205.1 Aegilops longissima | reverse complement strand
ATGGGTCTCATGACCCAACATTCGTGAGCATACAATCAAAGCACAAGCGGAAGCTTAACATGTCCGAGTACGACATCTACAAATGAAAAGGGCTTAGAAGCCCGACTAGCTATCGATCTCGCCGAGGGCACAAGACCGTAGCTGAGGTAACAAGCTAAACGTCAAGTCCACGCTGAACTACTAGCGAGACCGACGCTCCGCAAAACATAAAATAAGAAAACGTGAGTACAAATGTACTCAGAAGACTTACATCGTAACCAACTACATATGCATCATTATCAACAAGGGGGTGGTGGAGTTTAACTGCAGCAAGCCAGCTTTGACTCGGTGGCTATCCTAACTATGACTGCAAGTAACTCCTTTGAGGTGGCGCACACGAGTCCACATATTCACCATATCAATACACCACTATGGATCTGCTCCCGTCTCCCTACGAGAACGCCATCCATAGCACTCACGCTTATCTTGCGCATTTTAGAGTATCCACTTTCACTTGTCTATGAACTGTACAGGCAACCCAGAAGTCCTTATCCGCGGACACAGCTATTCAAATAGATTATGTTAACCCTGCAGGAGTGTACTTCTTCACACACGCTCTCGCAACTTACCACCATGTACACATCGTGTATCTCGGCAACCTTCAAGCGGAAGCCTGGCGAGGGAGTCGGCCACGACCTGACTAACCACACAAGTCTCTCGTCCAGGTTTATCGCCTATTCGGTTCCATCCGCAAGGAGATCCGCCGGGTGTCGCCACGGCCCCAAACGATGTGAGCAGGGTTCCCGAGACACCAAACGGGCGCCCGGTACATCGTGCCACGGTGTATCTACCGCAACATAGCCCACCCCTAGGGTCAGCGCTACGCACGGCCCCCAACACATATCCTATAAACACCAGAAACTAGTTGCAACTCCTAGACACAGATCGAGTTGATTAATAAGTCGAGAGGGGCACTTAAGCATTCCAATGCGTGGTAGTAGCTGTTCATGGATCACAAACACAGAACTTAGTTCCTGAGGACGGTTTCAATGAGACAACCCACCATGTACTCCTACATGGCCTCTCACCGCTACCTTTACCAAATCGTGTTCACACACAGTAGGACATGTTCACCACCATTCCAATTCATACCCGATGAATCAGACCTGACTCAACTCTAAGCAGTAGCAAGCATGACAAACAAGCATGAATGAGTAGGCACAACAGGGCTCAAACAACTCCTACTCATGCTAGTGGGTTTCATCTAATTATCGTGGAATGACAGTCATGCAGAGGATAAAGGGGTTCAGCTACCGCAGCAAGTAACACATGAGTCGTTGTTGTCCTAATGCAGTGAAATAGAGCAGGAGCGAGAGAGTGGGATTATATCAGAATGAACAAGGGGGTTTTGCTTGCCTGGCACTTCTAAAGATAGTATAGTTCTTCATCGGTGTCATCGAACTTATCGTCGGAACCACGTCTATCGAGAGGGGACAAATACCGGCAAACAAAGAAGAACACAATCAATGCAATGCAAAAATTATGATGCATGATAATTTCATGGCAATATGTTGTTGATTGAGCTAATGCAACTAGCAACCATATTAAATAAAGTTGGTTTGAACCAAGGGTTCAAATTCAAACTCCATATGTGCTTATTTAAATGTCAATTATGCAAATTGCCCTGTACAGCAACCCTAGGTTGTTCAAACATGCATGCAAATGCCATAAACAGATTCCTTGAATTTTTCTGATAATTTTTCATATATAATTTATTTCATTTGGAGTTACGGTTGATTTTATATGAATTTTAGAAGTTTATACTAATTTCTGGAATTTCCTGAAAAGAATAAATCCAGAAAAGGCATTATCACGTCAAGATTAAGGCCACTATGACGTCAGCGGGTCAACTGCGGCGGTCCAGGTCAAACCCTGACCTGTGGGTCCCGTGTGTCAGTGTAATTAGCCTAACTAGTTTTTAGTTAGCACTAAAACCAATTTAACTAGAGGACGGGCCCCACCCGTCATGGAGTCGGGAAGTCAACCGGGCCCACACGGAGTCAACCAGGGTCAACGGGTCAACTTCGCTGGCGTTTAGCCGGGCGAGGCCGAGGCGCGGGGCACCTCGGATTTCACCTAGAGGGCACTGCTCGAGGCGCCGTGGGCTCTACGGTAGTCGGCGCAACGCGCGTCTGCTGGTGGCCGTGGATCGGGCCTGGGTGGCGGAGTCAACGACGGCGAAGCCTGCTGCGGCCGCCGGAGTTCGGGCGCGAGCGGGGACGCGGTTGCGGTGGCCGTGGCGATGTGCGTTTAGCACCTACGGCGTCTACGTGGTGCGGTGAGTTCGATGGGCGCATGCCCGGGACCAAATGGTCACCGGAGCAGCACCGGCGACGAGCGCAGGCGGCGGCGCGTTCGGTCACAGGCGAGATGGCGGCTACGGCATGCAAACGAAGCAAAGGAGAGGGGGTTAGGGGGAGGAGCTCACGGCGGATGCGGGGAGAGGCTCAGCGGCTCGGGGAGGTGTCGTGGACGACGGACGGGCGCCGGCGATCTCGGTTGCCCGAGGTAGAAGACGACCGCGGTGACGATGTTCGGGGAAGTCCGGTGCCACGTGGCTCGGCGGAGAGGTCCAGGGCGACGAGGCGGAGCTCTTGAGCCAGTCAGGGAGGCGAGGGGGAGGCGGTGGTCGTGGTGGTGCTTGGCGGCGCGTTGCGGTGCGCTCGGGTGCGAGAGGGGGAGAGAGCAGAGGGAGGGAGAGAGCTTGGGAGAGGGTGAGACGCGGTCGAGGGGTTGCGTGGCGTCGCCCAGACGACGAGGAGGAGGAGCCAGCAGGCAGGAGGAGGAGGTGGTCACAAGGCGTGCGTCGAACGCAGGCTGCTTCTCCTCCCGGCAGGAGGAAGAAGACAGCGCTACCTCAGTGGGCTGGGCTCAGTTGGCATATTAGGCTGCCACTGGGCGCCAGTGGCCTGGCCAGTGGGCTGCTGTAAGTGGCCCAGTGAGCCTCTCTCTCTCTATTTCTGTTTTCTAATTTTCTCGTAATCTTTGCGGCTTTACTAAAAATACTATAACAGATCCAAAATCATAAAACTGCTCAATGCCACTGCTTGGAATATAACCAACAAAGAAACATTTTAGTTTATGATTAATTGAGCATTTAAAATATTTTATAGTATTTAAATGCCCAAATGAAAATACCATATGATTTAATTCAGTGACCTTATGTGTCCTGGAAATTTGTGCATCACTTTTGACAGTGGTTTAAGACCAAGGCAGAGGTGATGAACATTTTAGAAGGGCATTTCAGGTTCATTGGAAATGTTTTTATGTTGAACCTATTTGATTTGATCTGGTGCTAGGGTTTGATCAATCCCCCATTTCAAGTTTTCTGGAAAAGTAAACATGATGCAACACTCTAATGCAAGCACTAAGCATTACCAGAACTGGGGATGTGACAACATCTTTCATTTTCTCTCTATCTTCTGCAGTGGTCGGGCATTGAGTCTTACTCAACTTCACACCTTGTAACACAGGCAAGAACCCTTTCTTTGCTTGATCCATTTTGAACTTCTTCAAAACTTTGTCAAGGTATGTGCTTTGTGAAAGTCCAATTAAGCGTCTTGATCTATCTCTATAGATCTTAATGCCCAATATATAAGCAGCTTCACCGAGGTCTTTCATTGAAAAACTCTTATTCAAGTATCCCTTTATGCTATCCAGAAATTCTATATCATATCTAATCAGCAATATGTCATCCACATATAATATCAGAAATGCTACTGAGCTCCCACTCACTTTCTTGTAAATACAGGCTTCTCCAAAAGTTCAGATAAAACCAAATGCTTTGATCACACTATCAAAGCATTTATTCCAGCTCCGAGAGGCTTGCACCAGTCCATAAATGGATCGCTGGAGCTTGCACACTTTGTTAGCCCCCTTTGGATCGACAAAACCTTCTGGTTGCATCATATACAACTCTTCTTCCAGAAATCCATTTAGGAATGCAGTTTTGACATCCATCTGCCAAATTTCATAATCATAAAATGCGGCAATTGCTAACATGATCCGGACAGACTTAAGCATTGCTACGGGTGAGAAGGTCTCATCATAGTCAATCCCTTGAACTTGTCAAAAACCTTTCGCAACAAGTCGAGCTTTGTAGACAGTAACATTACCGTCAGCGTCAGTCTTCTTCTTGAAGATCCATTTATTCTCAATTGCTTGTCGATCATCGGGCAAGTCAACCAAAGTCCACACTTTGTTCTCATACATGGATCCCATCTCTGATTTCATGGCCTCAAGCCATTTTGCAGAATCTGGGCTAACCATCGATTCTTCATAGTTCGTAGGTTCATCATGATCTAGTAACATGACTTCCAGAACAGGATTACCGCACCATTCAGTGCGGATCTTACTCGTTGATCTACGAGGTTCAAGAATAACTTGATCTGAAGTTACATGATCATCATCATTAACTTCCTCACTAATTGGTGTAGGCGCCACAGAACAGATTTCTGTGATGAGCTACTTTCCAATAAGGGAGCAGGTACAGTTACCTCATCAAGTTCTACTTTCCTCCCACTCACTTCTTTCGAGAGAAACTCCTTCTCTAGAAAGGATCCATTCTTAGCAACAAATGTCTTGCCTTCGGATCTCTGATAGAAGGTGTACCCGACAGTCTCCTTTGGGTATCCTATGAAGACACAATTTTCCAATTTGGGTTCGAGCTTATCAGGTTGAAGCTTTTTCACATAAGCATCGTAGCCCCAAACTTTAAGAAACGACAACTTTGGTTTCTTTCCAAACCACAGTTCATCAGGCGTCGTCTCAACGGATTTTGATGGTGCTCTATTTAACGTGAATGCGGCCGTCTCCAAAGCATAGCCCCAAAACGATAGCGGTAAATCAATAAGAGACATCATAGATCGCACCATATCTAGTAAAGTACGATTACGACGTTCGGACACACCATTACGCTGTGGTGTTCCAGGTGGCGTGAGTTGCGAAACTATTCCGCATTGTTTCAAATGTAGACCAAACTCGTAACTCAAATATTCTCCTCCACGATCAGATCGCAGAAACTTTATTTTCTTGTTACGATGATTTTCAACTTCACTCTGAAATTCTTTGAACTTTTCAAACATTTCAGACTTATGCTTCATTAAGTAGATCTACCCATATCTGCTTAAATCATCTGTGAAGGTGAGAAAATAACGATACCCGCCACGAGCCTCAACATTCATCGGACCACATACATCTGTATGTATGATTTCCAACAAATCTGTTGCTCTCTCCATAGTACCGGAGAACGGTGTTTTAGTCATCTTGCCCATAAGGCACGGTTCACAAGTACCAAGTGATTCATAATCAAGTGGTTCCAAAAGTCCAGCAGTATGGAATTTCTTCATGCGCTTTACAATCGATATGACCTAAACGGCAAGTGCCACAAATAAGTTGCACTATCATTATCAACTCTGCATCTTTTGGCTTGAACATTATGAATATGTGTATCACTACTATCGAGATTCATCAAAATAGACCACTCTTCAAGGGTGCATGACCATAAAAGATATTACTCATATAAATAGAACAACCATTATTCTCTCGATTTAAATGAATAACCGCCTCGCATCAAACAAGATCCAGATATAATGTTCATGCTCAACGCCGCACCAAATAACAATTATTTAGGTCTAAAACTAATCCCGAAGGTAGATGTAGAGGTAGCGTGCAATCGCGATCACATCGACTTTGGAACCATTTCCCACGCCGCATCATCACCTCGCCCTGGCCGTGTTCTCTTAATCCGTAGTCCCTGCTTCGAGTTGCAAATATTAGCAATGTAACCAGCATCAAATACCCAAAAGCTCTTGTGAGCTCTAGTAAGGTACACATCAAGAACATGTATATCACATATACCTTTGTTCGCCTTGCCATCCTTCTTATCCGCCAAATCCTTGGGCAGTTCCGCTCCAAAGGACCAAGATGCTAGCGTAGAGAAGCACTCGAGCCAGGCTTAGGTCCGGACTTGGGTTTCTTCTCCGAGCAGCAACTTGCTTGCTGTTCTTCTTGAAGTTCCCTTCTTCTTCCCTTTGCCCTTTTTCTTGAAACTAGTGGTCTTATTGACCATCAACACTTGATGCTCCTTTTTGATTTCTACCTCTGCAGCTTTTAGCATTGTGAAGAGCTCGGGAAAATCGTCTTATCCATCCCTTGCATGTTATAGTTCATCATGAAGCTCTTGTAGCTTGGTGGCAGTGATTGGAGAATTCTGTCAATGACGCTATCATCCGGAAGATTAACTCCCAGTTGAATTAAGTGATCATTATACCCAGACATCTTGAGTATATGCTCACTGATAGAACTATTCTCCTCCAACTTGCAGCTATAGAACTTATTGGAGACTTCATATCTCTCAATCCGGACATTTGCTTGAAATATTAACTTCAACTCCTGGAACATCTCATATGCTCCATGACGTTAAAATGTCATTGAAGTCCCGGTTCTAAGCCGTAAATCATGGCACATTGAACAATCGAGTAGTCATCAGCTTTGCTCTACCAAACGTTCTTAACGTCGTCAGTTGCATCAGCAGTAGGCCTGGCACCCAGTGGTGCTTCCAGGACGTAATTCTTCTATGCAGCAATGAGGATAATCCTCAAGTTATGGACCCAGCCGTGTAATTGCTACCATCATCTTTCAACTTTGCTTTCTCAAGGAACGCATTAAAATTCAATAGAACAACAGCACGGGCCATCTATCTACAAGCAACATAGACAAGCAAGATACTATCAGGTACTAAGTTCATGATAAATTTAAGTTCAATTAATCATATTACTTAAGAACTCCCACTTAGATAGACATCCCTCTAATCTTCTAAGTGATCACGTGATCCAAATCAACTAAACTATAATCGATCATCACGTGAAATGGAGTAGTTTTCAATGGTGAACATCACTATGTTGATCATATCTACTATATGATTCACGCTCGACCTTTCGGTCTCAGTGTTCCGAGGCCATATCTGCATATGCTAGGCTCGTCAAATTTAACCCGAGTATTCTGCGTGTGCAAAACTGGCTTGCATCCGTTGTAGATGGACGTAGAGCTTATCACACCCGATCATCACATGGTGTCTGGGCACGACGAACTTTGGCAACGGTGCATGCTCAGGGAGAACACTTTTATCTTGAAATTTAGTGAGAGATCATCTTATAATGCTACCGTCAATCAAAGCAAGATAAGATGCATAAAATATAAACATCACATGCAATCAATATAAGTGATATGATATGGCCATCATCATCTTGTGCTTGTGATCTCCATCTCCGAAGCACCTCCATGATCATCATCGTCACCGGCGTGACACCTTGATCTCCATCGTAGCATCGTTGTCGCCTTGCCAATCTTATGCTTCTACGACTATCGCTACCGCTTAGTGATAAAGTAAAGCATTACAAGGCGATTGCATTGCATACAATAAAGCGACAACCATATGGCTCTCGCCATTGTCGATAACTCGTTACAAAACATGATTATCTCTTACAATAAAATTTAGCATCATGTCTTGACCATATCACATCACAACATGCCCTGCAAAAACAAGTTAGACGTCCTCTACTTTGTTGTTGCAAGTTTTACGTGGCTGCTACTAGGCTTAGCAAGAACCGTTCTTACCTACGCATCAAAACCACAACGATAGTTTGTCAAGTTGGTGTTGTTTTAACCTTCACAAGGACCGGGCGTAGCCACACTCGGTTCAACTAAAGTTGGAGAAACTGACATCCGCCAGCCACCTGTGTGCAAAGCACGTCGGTAGAACCAGTCTCGCTTAAGCGTACGTAATGTCGGTCCGGGCCGCTGAATCCAACAATACTGCCGAACCAAAGTATGACATGCTGGTAAGCAGCATGACTTATATCGCCCACAACTCACTTGTGTTCTACTCGTGCATATGACATCTACGCATAAAACCTGGCTCTGATACCACTGTTGGGGAACGTAGTAATTTCAAAAAAAATCCTACGCACACGCAAGATCATGGTGATGCATGGCAACGAGAGGGGAGAGTGTTGTCTACGTACCCTCGTAGACCAAAAGCGGAAGCTTAGCACAATGTGGTTGATGTAGTCGTATGTCTTCACGATCCAACCAATCAAGTACCGAACGCACGGCACCTCCGAGTTCAGCACACGTTCAGCCCGATGACGTCCCTCGAACTCTGATCCAGCCGAGTGTTGAGGGAGAGTTTCGTCAACACGACGACGTGGTGACGATGATGATGTTCTACCGACGCAAGGCTTCGCCTAAGCACCGCTACAGTATTATCGAGGTGGACTATGCTGGAGGGGGGCACCGCACACGGCTAAAAGATCAAACGATCAATTGTTGAGTCTCTAGGGTGCCCCCTGCCCCCGTATATAAAGGAGCAAGGGGGGTGCGGCCGGCCTAGAGAGGGGGCGAGCCAGGAGGAGTCCTACTCCTACCGAGAGTACGACTCCCCCCTTTTCCTTGTAGGACTCGAAGAGAGGGGAGAAAGAGGTGGAGGGAAGGAAGAAAAGGGGGGGCACCGCCCCCCTCTCCTTGTCCTATTCGGACTAGGGGGCGGGGCGCGCGGCCCTGCCCTAGCCGCCTCTCCTCTCTTCCACTAAGGCCCACTATGGCCCATTAAGCTCCCGGGGGGTTCCGGTAACCTCCCGGTACTTCGGTAAAATCCCGATTTCACCCGGAACACTTCCGATATCCAAACATAGGCTTCCAATATATTCATCTTCATGTCTCGACCATTTCAAGACTCCTCGTCATGTCCGTGATCACATCCGGGACTCCGAACAACCTTCGGTACATCAAAACATATAAACTCATAATATAATTGTCATCGAAACGTTAAGCGAGCGGACCCTACGGGTTCGAGAACTATGTAGATATGACCGAGACATGTCTCCGGTCAATAACCAATAGCGGAACCTGGATGCTCATATTGCTTCCACATATTCTACGAAGATCTTTATCGGTCAGACCGCATAACAACATACGTTGTTCCCTTTGTCATTGGTATGTTACTTGCCCGAGATTCGATCATCGGTATCTCAATACCTAGTTCAATCTCAAGCATCGCAAGTCTCTTTACTTGTTCCGTAATACATCATCCCGCAACTAACTCATTAGTTGCAATGCTTGCAAGGCTTAAGTGATGTGCATTACCGAGAGGGCCCAGAGATACCTCTCCGACAATCGGAGTGACAAATCCTAATCTCAAATACGCCAACCCAACAAGTACCTTCGAGACACCAGAGAGCACCTTTATAATCACCCAGTTACATTGTGACATTTGGTAGCACACAAAGTGTTCCTCCGGTAAACGGGAGTTGCATAATCTCATAGTCATAGGAACATGTATAAGTCATGAAGAAAGCAATAGCAACATACTAAACGATCATGTGCTAAGCTAACGGAATGGGTCATGTCAATCACATCATTCTCCTAATGATGTGATCCCATTAATCAAATGACAATTCATGTCTATGGCTAGGAAACATAACCATCTTTGATCAACGATCTAGTCAAGTAGAGGCATACTAGTGACACTCTGTTTGTCTATGTATTCATACATGTATTATGTTTCCGGTTAATACAATTCTAGCATGAATAATAAACATTTATCATGATATAAGGAAATAAATAATAACTTTATTATTGCCTCTAGGGCATATTTCCTTCATAGAGGAGGTAGGGGAGGACGGCGGAGGGAGCCCGGCAAGGTGAGGCAGTGACCTCGGGCGTCAGGGCGAGGCGGCGGCTCCGGAGCGGATCTTGGCGAGGTGAGGGAGAGAGTGGGGAGAGAGGCGCGCTAGGGTTCAGACCGGGGAGGGGCGCCGACATTAAGTAGGCGGGCCGGCTCGCCGGATGGTCGCCCCGGTGATGACCATGGCCGTGGCGGCCATCGGCACTGTCCACACCTCCTCTGTGAACAGAAAAGGGGGGATGAGGGCACGGTGGGCTGGCCTGCGGCCAATTGGGCCAAGGCCCACTGGGGAAGGGGTGGTTTGATTTTTTGTTGTTGTTTATGTTTTGCTTTTTTTTATATATCTAGTTTACTGTTTTAGATATATTTTCACATCATTTTATAGTTTAATAAAAATATGAGACCCCACCTAAAATAGTGTTTTAGTTTAACCCTCTGCCACAAAAGGTTTGGTACTCAAATAATTTAGTCCGAAAATTTTACTATTATTAAAAAGCATTTATATGATAGTGTAAGCCACTGTTTTAATTATTTTAATGGATTTAAACATTTTATAAAAGTGCGGTTTCCGCACCAATATTAACTATGAATTAATTGTCACAGTTTGCACATTTTAGTTTTGACATTCGAAAACTTTTCTTTTTGACTTAAATTTAATTTGGATTCGAATCGATTTGAATCTAAGTGAGATTTGCAACAATAACAGTGTTGACGTGGCATCATTAGCAGAGGATTACTGTGGCTTAATTATCCGGGCGTCACAATTCTCCTCCACTACAAAAAATCTCGTCCCGAGATTTTAGGAGGTAGAAAGAAACAACGCCGGGTATTCATGACGAAGACAACCCGTGCGATCCCAAGTGGCTTCATCTTCAGAATGATTTGACCACTGAACTTTAAGAAATTTAATAGCCCTCTGACGGGAACGACGTTCAACTTGAACGAGAAAGCGGATCGGATGCTCTCTATAAGTGAGATCATCTTGCAGGGGTTGAGCTTTATAAGCCGTTTGGTTGTTGCAATAAGACTTGCGACTCAAGGCATCGACCATGATATTAGCCTTGCCGGGGGTATAAGAAATACCATAGTCATAGTCTGTAATAGTTTCTATACACCGCTATTGACGGAGATCCAGATCAAGCTCAGTAACACATATTTTAGACTTGATGGTTGATGGAGATCTCGCAACGATTACCAGAATGGAAATGTCGCCACAACTTCGGTGCAATTTTAACTGCAGCAAGTTCATGGTCATGAACTGGGTAGTTCTTTTGAAAAGACATCTTGGAATTCATAAATGACTGAAGCATTTTCAATTCTCACAAGAGGAGAAGTGTTTACGCGTCCAAGGAATAAATCCGTGTTTTGGCATTTCGAACAAGATGAGCATGGTAGCTTACTATCTCACTCGAAGGATGTACTACATGAACGGTTTTAGTAGCGCAAATGATTGAGGCGGGATGTGTTTTAAACCATTCCATTCCTAGAATGAGGTTAATATTGGATGACTTTAAAACAATGGGGGAAACATGGAATTCTAGTCCTTCGAGTTCAACAGGGACGTTGAGACTAACCATGGTGGTTCGACATTGTCCCGCGGAATGCAACTTGGAATTCCGGCAAAGTAATGGCGGTTCCAACAGGTAAAGAACGCATGTGGCTGTCCCATCATTGAATAGCAGGACCTTTTAGATAATATGCCGCAAAGGTGACATAGTTGGCAGGGGCTACATCAGCAGACTCCAACTCGAAAGTGATGTTACAGAGCTAGTCATCAGCATCAAGGGGCTGAGTTTGAGCTGCGGTATATGACAGAGTTGAGGCGTGCAATGTCTTGCAGAGTCACTAGGGCTGGTTGCTGATTCAATATTGGGGCGTGGTAACTGTGCCATGACTCGTACCATAAACTTGCGATTCAACATCAAACTGTTGTATCATTCCGGCCATGAATTCGGGTGGTGGCGGATTGTCGCGACCACAGCCACGAAGAACGGGTCTAAACATCCTGCTTAAATACAACAGGGGGTAGTTTTAGCAAGAGGTGGAGCAAGTGTATGGAGTCATTCATGATGTAACTTGAACAATGAGCAAAGGCGCAGTATGTACAAGGCAGTAGTCATTAAGGACATATTGATACATATATAGAGCCGGTTACACGCTGTTAGTATGAGTTCGGACAAGAGAAATATCCCAGACATACTAGGCAGCACGCATGCACGCGACGGAGGGATACCACAACGGGACATAACAGAAGTTACATCAACATCGAAGATAACCACTTGAACGAGGAATTTACAAGTGACGACGCAGAGTGCACTCGATAAGAGGATCATGTTGTCAGTGAACATTCTAAAGCAGATCTTGGCCCTCAATTTAAGAAAGGCATAATATAAATCTCCGGGAGGTTGTGATCACGAGAACCTAATGTTTGAGTTAGCAAAATCATTTTACCCGTGTAGAAGAGAGATTAGAGTCCCAGAGTATAGACGAGGAATAAAAGATCCTAATACCACCCAATGGCGACGTGGGCCCGTAAGCCACACGGCCATGTTAGTAAAACAGTTTTTCTTTGACTAGACTCAACTTCGGCCAAGGAGTTGGAAAGGGGGGTCCTATAGGCAGTCGGCTCTGATACCAACTTGTGACCCCCCCCCCCCCGACTCGACCGTACACTAATCATATGTGTACGATCAAGATCAGGGACTCACAGGAAGATATCACAACACAACTCTAGACACAAATTGAAATAATACAAGCTTCATATTACAAACCAAGGGCCCCGAGGGCTCGAATACAAGCTCGATACACAAGAGTCAGCAGAAGCAACAATATCTGAGTACAGACATAAGTTAAACAAGGATGCCTTAAGAAGGCTAGCACAAACATCAACGATCGAAGAGGCGAGGCCTCCTCCCTGGGACCTCCTAACTACTCCTGGTCGTCGGCGGGCTCCACGTAGTAGTAGGCACCCCCGGGGTAGTAGTCGTAGTCGGCGGGGGTGTCATCTGACTCCTGGGGTCCACCATCTGGTTGCAACAACCAGAAAGAAGAATGAAGGGGGAAAAGGAGGAGCAAAGCAACCGTGAGTACTCATCCAAAGTACTCGCAAGCATCAGATCTATACTAAGTATGCATTGGTATCAAATGGAAGGGTTGTATCTGTGGACTGGACTGCAGAATGCCAAAATAGAGGGGAAGGCCTAGCCTATCAAAGACTAGCATCTTCAAGTAGCTCCAAGCGTCTTGCAGCTTGTAGAAGAGTATAGAATAGCAGTTTATAATTAACAAGCATGTTGTAGAATTAATGCCCAGAGATCCTTCCTCGACTCCCTGCGAGAAAGCAATCTCGGAGCCAACATATCCATCACATATCAAGTATCCATTTTTAGTTGTATAAGATCAGGATATAAGTCTAAACGTCCATTACCGAGGACACGGTATTCGAATATATATCTTCCCTGCAGGGGTGCACCACGTTTTCCAACACGCTTGATTACTCTGGCCAGACACACTTTTCTAGGTCAATGTCCGGCCTCGGAAGATCAACACGCCATAACCCTACCTAGGCTCAGCAGAGAGGTCCCCGCCGGTCTACATCCTAAGCACTCCGGGGTCTGGGCCCATCGCCCGTTGCACTCTGGGTCGTTGTGAGCAGGGCGGATCCGTGCTGCAATGCTGAACTGGACGTCTGACAAAGCTTCGGCTGATACTGCGATGTCGAGGCCCATAACTATTCTTGCGTGGTGGTTAGTGCGTAAAGGCCAAAGGCCAACTCAGAACGAATACCCAAACCTGTGAGTGCATTATTAAAAGAAGTGACGGCTGTCGTGACAAGTCCGGAGCTATCACCCCTTCCCCGGTGATACCGCTAAACAGCCAGCCGCCACCGTCACATCGCACGGGTGCTCTCCGGACCTGCCTGGCTTTCACATCAACTCGCGGGTACCCCTCAAGCCCGACCCGAATTCAACAATGGTCTCAAGTAAAGTCAAGGTAACCGTGTGTCCAAAACATCAAGGAAGAAAACCCGAGGAATCACCCCCGGAGGATTCCACGCGATGTGACCATCAAGGTGAAAGTAAGAGGATCCACCCTCGAGGTTCACACTTGAGGTGTTGCACGACAGAGCCGTATCGGGAATGGTGAAAGAGGAAATCACCCTCATTGACCACGACCGAATAGCTACACTACAGAGATCTCATCATGAGTGATGTAAGAGGTTCCACCCTCGGCACTCGATGGTAACCCTGCAGAGTCGAGCAGCAAAAGGGGCGTCATGTGATGTGAGGTGTCAGGATCTGGTCGTCGATCACGTAGATCGAGTTGTCGATGATGAAGCAGGGGCAACAAGGACAAGGAGGGGGTCACTGATGGATCACTAACAAACCTATACTAAGCAGTTTAGGATAAGCAGGTAGGTAACAATAGCAGATACAAAAGCAGGCTATGCATCAGAATAGGAGCAATCAATTACAGTAGCAAAATCTAATGCAAGCATGAGAGAATGGAATGGGCGATATTGGGATGATCAAAGGGGGGGCTTGCCTGGTTGCTCAGGCGAGAAGGAGGGGTCGTCATCGATTCATCACAATGTAACTAGATTATTGACTCTAGTGCAAGTGGGAGACTGTTGGAAATATGCCCTAGAGGCAATAATAAAAGCATTATTATTATATTTCCTTATTCATGATAATTGTCTTTATTCGTGCTATAATTGTGTTAACCGGAAATCGTAATACATGTGTGAATAACAGACAACAACATGTCCCTAGTGAGCCTCTAGTTGACTAGCTCGTTGATCGACGATAGTCATGGTTTCGACTATGGACATTGGATGTCATCGATAACGGATCACATCATTAGGAGAATGATGTGATGGACAAGACCCAATCCTAAAACATAGCATAAGATCGCATAGTTCGTTTGCTAGAGTTTTCCAATGTCAAGTATCCTTTCCTTAGACCATGAGATCGTGTAACTCCGGATACCGTAGGAGTGCTTTGGGTGTGCCAAACGTCACAACGAATCGGGTGACTATAAAGGTATGCTACGGTATCTCCGAAAGTGTCATTGGGTTGACATGGATCGAGATCGGGATTTGTCACTCCGCTTGACGGAGAGGTATCACGGGCCCTCTCGGTAATGCATCATCACAATGAGCTCAATGTGATCAAAGTTTTTGATCACGGATCATGCATTACTGTAACGAGAAAAGTGACTTGCGGTAACGAGATTGAGCGAGGTATTGGTATACCGACGATCGAATCTCGGGCAAGTAAAATACCGATTGACAAAGGGAATCGTATACGGGATTAATTGAATCCTTGACATCGTGGTTCATCCGATGAGATCATCGTGGAGCATGTGGGAGCCAACATGGGTATCCAGATCCGCTGTTGGTTATTGCCCGAGAGCCGTCTCGGTCATGTTCAGCATGTCTCCCGAACCGTAGGGTCTACACACTAAGGTTGATGCGCTAGGGTTATAGGAATATGTATGTGCAGTAACCGAATGTTGTTGAGTCCGGATGAGATCCTGGGCGTCACGAGGAGTTCGGAATGGTCCGGAGGTAAAGAATTATATATAGGAAGTGCTGTTTCGACCATCGGGACAAGTTTGGTGATATCGGTATTGTCTGGGACCACCGGAGGGGTCCTGGGTCCACCAAGTGGGGCCACCAGCCCGGGGGCCACATGGGCCCTAGGTGGTGCGCCTAGGCCCACATGGGCCAAGGAACCAGCCCCAAGGGGCCCATGCGCCTAGGGTGGAAAAAGGGAGAGTCCATGAGGGGAAGGCACCTCAGGGGTGCCTTGGGAGGTGGACACCTCCCCTCTTGGCCGCACCCCTCCCTTGGAGGAGGGGGCAAGGCTGCGCCCCCCCCTCCTTGGCACCTATATAAAGGGGGGAGGGAGGGGCAGCAGCACCTTTGCCCCGGGCGCCTCCTCTCCCTCTCCAACACATCCTCCTCCTCCGTAGTGCACGCGAAGCCCTGCCGAATCTCGCAAGTTCCACCATCACCACGCCGTCGTGCTGCTGCTGGAGCCATCTTCCTCAACCTCTCCTTCACCTTGCTGGATCAAGAAGAAGGAGACGTTACGCTAACCGTACGTGTGTTGAACGCGGAGGTGCCGTCCGTTCGGCACTAGATCATCGGTGAATTGGATCGCGGCAAGTTCGACTACCTCATCCACGTTCACTCCGAAGCTTCCGTTGCGATCTACAAAGTGGTATGTAGATGCTATCTAATCTGAATACTCGTTGCTAGATGAACTCATAGATGGATCTTGGTGAAACCGTAGAAAAAATTTTAATTTTCTGCAACGTTCCCCAACAGTGGCATCATGAGCTAGGTCTATGCGTAGTTCTTCTTGTGCGAGTAGAACACAATTTGTTGTGGGCGTAGATGTTGTCAATTCTTCTTGCCGTTACTAGTCAATCTTGATTCAGCGGTATTGTGGGATGAAGCGGCCCGGACCAACCTTACACGTACGCTTACGTGAGACCGGTTCCACCGACTAACATGCACTAAGTTGCATAAGGTGGCTGGCGGTGTCTGTCTCTCCTACTTTAGTTGGATCGGATTCGATGAACAGGGTCCTTATGAAGGGTAAATAGAGATTGACAAATCACGTTGTGGTTTGAGCGTAGGTAAGAAAACGTTCTTGCTAGAACCCTAATTCAGCCACGTAAAACTTGCAACAACAATTAGAGGACGTCTAACTTGTTTTTGCAGCAAGTGCTTTATGATATGATATGGCCAAAGTTGTGATGTATGATGAATGATCTATATGTGATGTATGAGTTGTTCATGCTATTGTAATAGGAATCACGACTTGCATGTCGATGAGTATGACAACCGGCAGGAGCCATAGGAGTTGTCTTTATTTTTGTATGACCTGCGTGTCATTGAGAATCGCCATGTAAATTACTTTACTTTATTGCTAAACGCGTTAGCCATAGTAGTAGAAGTAATAGTTGGCGAGCAACTTCATGGAGACACGATGATGAAGATCATGATGATGAGGATCATGGTGTCAAGCGGTGACAAGATGATCATGGAGCCCCAAGATGGAGATCAAAGGAGCTATGTGATATTGGCCATATCATGTCACGTTTATTATTTGATTGCATGTGATGTTTATCATGTTTTGCATCTTGTTTACTTAGAACGACGGTAGTAAATAAGATGATCCTCATAATAATTTCAAGAAAGTGTTCACCCTAATCGTGCACCGTTGCTAAGGTTAAATCGTTCAAAGCACCACGTGATGATCGGGTGTGATAGGTCCTTACGTTCGCATACAACGGGTGTAAGACAGATTTACACACGCAAAACACTTAGGTTGACTTGACGAGCCTAGCATGTACGACATGGCCTCGGAACACGTAAGACCGAAAGGTCGAGCATGAGTCGATAGAAGATACGATCAACATGAAGATGTTCACCGATGTTGACTAGTCCGTCTCACGTGATGATCGGACACGGCCTAGCTGACTCGGATCATGTAATACTTAGATGACTAGTAGAGGATGTCTATCTAAGTGGGAGTTCATTAAATTTGATTAAATGAACTTTATTATCATGAACTTAGTCTAAATATTTACAATGTGTCTTGTAGATCAAATGGCCAACGTAGTCCTCAACTTCAACGCGTTCCTAGAAAACCAAGCTGAAAGGCGATGGTAGCAACTATCGGACTGGGTCCGGAACCCGAGATTATCCTCATAGCTGCCAAGAAAGATTATGTCCTAAGAGCACCGCTGGGTGACGCACCTATTCTCCCTGCAGAACAAGGCGTTATGAGCGCTTGGCGATCACGCTGCGATGATTACTCCCTCGTTCGGTCGGCATGCTTTACAGCTTAGAGCCGGACTCCAAAAGCGTTTTGAGAGACATGGAGCATATGAGATGTTGAAGAGCTGAAAATGGTTTTCCAAGCTCATGCCCGGTCGAGAGATATGAAGTCTCCGACAAATTCTTTAGCTGTAAGATGGAGGAAAATGGCTCACGGTGAGCACATACTCAAAATGTCCAGGTTGCACAACCGCTTGACTCAACTGGAAGTTAATCTCCCGGATGAAGCGGTCATTGATGAATCCTCCGATCGCTTCCACCTAGCTACAAGAGCTTTGTGATGAACTACAATATGCGGGGATGGTAAAGACCATTCTGAGGTATATGCTATGCTGAAATCAGCGAGGTAGAAATCAAGAAAGAACATCAAGTGTTGATGGTGAATAAAACCACTAAGTTCAAGAAGGGTAAGGGTAAAAGAACTTCAAGAAGGACGGCAAGGAAGTTGCAGCGCCCGATAAGCAAGTTGCCGGAAGAAGCCAAAGAATGGACCCAAGCCCGAGACCGAGTGTTTTATTGCAAGGAAGTGGTCCTTTGAAGCGGAACTGCCCCAAATACTTAGCGGACAAGAAGGCCGGCAAAACCAAAGGTATATGTGATATACATGTAATTGATGTGTACCTTACCAATTACTCGTAGTAGCTCTTGGGTATTTGATACCGTGCAGTTGCTCACATTTGTAACTCAAAGCAGGAGCTGCGGAATAAGCGGAGACTGGCGAAGGGCGAGGTGACGATCTTGCGTCGGGAATGGTTCCAAGGTCGATGTGATCGCCGTCGGCACGCTGCCTCTACATTTACCTACGGGATTAGTTTTAAACCTCAATAATTGTTATTTAGTGCCAAGTTTGAGCATGAACATTGTATCTGGATCTCGCTTAATTCGAGATGGCTACTCATTTAAATCGAGAATAATGGTTGTTCCATTTATATGAGAGATATGTTTTATGGTCATGCTCCGATGGTTAATGGTTTATTCTTAATGAATCTAAATGCGTGATGATACACATATTCATAGTGTGAGTACCAAAAGAGTTAAAGTTGATAACAATAGTCCCACATATTTGTGGCATCGCCGCCTTAGGTCACATAGGTGTCAAGCGCATGAAGAAGCTCCATACGGATGGACTTTTAGAGTCTCTTGATTATGAATCATTTGACACGTGCGAACCATGCCTCATGGGTAAAATGACCAAGACTCCGTTCTCGGGAACAATGGGCGAGCAACCAACTTATTGGAAATCATACATACCGATGTATGCGGTCCAATGAGTGTTGAGGCTCGCGGAGGCTATCGTTATGTTATCACCCTCACTGATGACTTGAGTAGATATGGGTATATCTACTTAATGAAACACAAGTCTGAGACCTTTGAAAAGTTCAAGGAATTTCAGAGTGAGGTTGAAAATCAACGTGATAGAAAGATCAAGTTTCTACGATCAGATCGTGGAGGAGAATACTTGAGTCACGAATTTGGCACACACTTAAGAAAATGTGGAATAGTTTCACAACTCACGCCGCCTGGAACACCTCAGCGTAATGGTGTGTCCGAACATCGTAATCGCACTCTATTGGATATGGTGCGATCTATGATGTCTCTTACCGACTTACCGCTATCTTTTTGGGGCTATGCTTTAGAGACTGCCGCATTCACTTTAAATAGGGCTCCGTCGAAATCCGTTGAGATGACACCGTATGAATTATGGTTTGGGAAGAAACCTAAGCTGTCGTTTCTAAAAGTTTGGGGATGCGATGCTTATGTCAAGAAACTTCAACCTGAAAAGCTCGAACCCAAATCGGAAAAATCGTCTTCATAGGATACCCTAAAGAAACTGTTGGGTATACCTTCTACCTCAGATCCAAGGCAAGATCTTTGTTGCCAAGAATGGATCCTTTCAGGAGAAAGAGTTTCTCTCGAAAGAAGTAAGTGGGAGGAAAGTAGAACTTGATGAAGTGTTACCTCTTGAACCGGAAAATGGCGAAACTCAAGAAAGCGTTTACGAGGTGCCCGCACCGACTAGAGAGGAAATTAATGATGATGATCAAGATGCTTGATCAAGCTCCTACTGAAATTCGAAGGTCAACAAGGACACGTTCCGCACTGAGTGGTACGGCAACCCTGTCTTGGAAATCATGTTGTTAGACAACGGTGAACCTTGAACTATGAGGAAGCAATGGCGGGCCGGATTCGACAAATGGCTGGAAGCCATGAAATCCGAGATAGGATCCATGTATGAAAACAAAGTATGGACTTTGGTGACTTGCCCGTTGAGCGGCGAGCCATAGAAAATAAATGGATCTTTAAGAAGAAGAGACGCGGATGGTAATGTGACCATCTATAAAGCTCGGCTTGTCGCTAAGGGTTATCGACAAGTTCAAGGGGTTGACTACGATGAGACTTTCTCACGGTAGTGAAGCTAAAGTCCGTCGAGAATCATGTTAGCAATTGCCGCATACTATGATTATGAGATATGGCAAATGGACGTCAAAACGGCATTCCTTAATGGTTTCCTTAAGGAAGAATTGTATATGATGCAGCCGGAAGGTTTTGTCGATCCTAAGAATCTTGACAAGGTGTGCAAGCTCAACGCTCGATTTATGGGCTGGTGCAAGCATCTCGGAGTTGGAACATTCGCTTTGATGAGATGATCAAAGCGTTTGGGTTTACAGACTTATGGAGAAGCCTGTGTTTACAAGAAAGTGAGTGGGAGCTCTGTAGCATTTCTCATATTATATGTAGACGACATACTTTTGATGGGAAATGATATAGAACTCTTGGACAACATCAAGGCCTACTTGAATAAGAGTTTTTCAATGAAGGACCTTGGAGAAGCTGCTTATATATTAGGCATCAAGATCTATAGAGATAGATCGAGGCGCCTCATAGGTCTTTCACAAAGCACATACCTTGATAAGATATTGAAGAAGTTCAATATGGATCAATCTAAGAAGGGTTCTTACCTGTGTTACAAGGTGTGAAATTGAGCTCAGCTCAATGTCCCACCACGGCGAAGATATAGAAGAGATGAGTGTCATCCCTATGCCTCAGCCATAGGTTCTATTATGTATGCCATGCTGTGTACCAGACCTGATGTAAACCTTGCCGTAAGTTTGGTAGGAAGGTACCAAAGTAATCCCGCAAGGAACACCGACAGCGGTCAAGAATATCTGAAGTACCGAAAAGGACTAAGGAAATGTTTCTCGTTTATGGAGGTGACGAAGAGCTCGTCAGTAAAGGTTACGTCGGCGCTAGCTTCGACACAGATCTGATGACTCTAAGTCACAAACCGGATCGTGTATATTTTGAATGGTGGGGCGATGGCTGGTGCGATTTGCAAGCAAAGCGTCGTGGCGGGATCTACATGTGAAGCGGAGTACATGGCAGCCTCGGAGGCAGCACATGAAGCAATTTGGGTGAAGGAGTTCATCACCGACCTCGAGTCATACCCAATGCGTCGGGGCCAATCAAGCTCTTCTGTGACAACACCGGAGCTATTGCACTTGCAAAGGAGCCCAGGTTTCACAAGAAGACTAGGCACATCAAGCGTCGCTTCAACTCCATTAGTGAAAATGTTCAAGATGGAGACATAGAAATTTGTAAAGTGCACACGGATCTGAATGTCGCAGATCCGTTGACTAAACCTCTCCCTAAGGCAAAACATGATCAGCACGTAACTCTATGGGTGTTCGATTCATCACAATGTAACTAGATTATTGACTCTAGTGCAAGTGGGAGACTGTTGGAAATATGCCCTAGAGGCAATAATAAAAGCATTATTATTATATTTCCTTATTCATGATAATTGTCTTTATTAGTGCTATAATTGTGTTAACCGGAAATCGTAATACATGTGTGAATAACAGACAACAACATGTCCCTAGTGAGCCTCTAGTTGACTAGCTCGTTGATCGACAGATAGTCATGGTTTCTGACTATGGACATTGGATGTCATCGATAACGGATCACATCATTAGGAGAATGATGTGATGGACAAGACCCAATCCTAAAACATAGCATAAGATCGCATAGTTCGTTTGCTAGAGTTTTCCAATGTCAAGTATCCTTTCCTTAGACCATGAGATCGTGTAACTCCGGATACCGTAGGAGTGCTTTGGGTGTGCCAAGCGTCACAACGTATCGGGTGACTATAAAGGTATGCTACGGGTATCTCCGAAAGTGTCATTGGGTTGACATGGATCGAGGCGGGATTTGTCACTCCGCTTGCGGAGAGGTATCACCGGGCCCTCTCGGTAATGCATCATCACAATGAGCTCAATGTGA
The DNA here is from genome assembly GCA_021605205.1 of Aegilops longissima. Lineage (NCBI taxonomy): Eukaryota > Viridiplantae > Streptophyta > Magnoliopsida > Poales > Poaceae > Aegilops > Aegilops longissima. The sequence goes on along the minus strand of CM038679.1, from coordinate 495,782,251 downwards.
TCAAAGTGTTTGATCACGGATCATGCATTACTGATGAGAAAAGTGACTTGCGTAACGAGATTGAGCGAGGTATTGGTATACCGACGATCGAATCTCGGGCAAGTAAAATACCGATTGACAAAGGGAATCGTATCACGGGATTAATTGAATCCTTGACATCGTGGTTCATCCGATGAGATCATCGTGGAGCATGTAGGAGCCAACATGGGTATCCAGATCCGCTGTTGGTTATTGCCCGAGAGCCGTCTCGGTCATGTTCGCATGTCTCCCGAACCGTAGGGTCTACACATAAGGTTGATAGCGCTAGGGTTATAGGAATATGTATGTGCAGTAACCTGAATGTTGTTGAGTCCGGATGAGATCCTGGGCGTCACGAGGAGTTCGGAATGGTCCGGAGGTAAAGAATTATATATAGGAAGTGCTGTTTGACCATCGGGACAAGTTTGGTGATATCGGTATTGTCTGGGACCACGGAGGGGTCGAGGGTCCTGAAGTGGGGCCACCAGCCCGAGGGGCCACATGGGCCCTAGGTGGTGCGCCTAGGCCCACATGGGCCAAGGGGAACCAGCCCCAAGGGGCCCATGCGCCTAGGGTGGAAAAAGGGAGAGTCCATGAGGGGAAGGCACCTCAGGGGTGCCTTGGGAGGTGGACACCTCCCCCTCTTGGCCGCACCCCTCCCTTGGAGGAGGGGCAAGGCTGCGCCTCCCCCTCCTTGGCACCTATATAAAGGGGGAGGGAGGGGGGCAGCACCTTTGCCCTGGGCGCCTCCTCTCCCTCTCCAACACATCCTCCTCCTCCGTAGTGCAGGCGAAGCCCTGCCGAATCTGCAAGTTCCACCATCACCACGCCGTCGTCGTGCTGCTGCTGGAGCCATCTTCCTCAACCTCTCCTTCACCTTGCTGGATCAAGAAGAAGGAGGCGTTACGCTGACCGTGCGTGTGTTGAGCGCGGAGGTGCCGTCCGTTCGGCACTAGATCATCGGTGAATTGGATCGCGGCAAGTTCGACTACCTCATCCACGTTCACTCCGAAGCTTCCGTTGCGATCTACAAAGTGGTATGTAGATGCTATCTAATCTGAATACTCGTTGCTAGATGAACTCATAGATGGATCTTGGTGAAACCGTAGAAAAATTTTAATTTTCTGCAGCGTTCCCCAACAGTGGCATCATGAGCTAGGTCTATGCGTAGTTCTTCTTGCTTGAGTAGAACACAATTTGTTGTGGGCGTAGATGTTGTCAATTCTTCTTGCCGTTACTAGTCAATCTTGATTCAGCGGTATTGTGGGATGAAGCGGCCGGACCAACCTTACACGTGCGCTTCGTGAGACCGGTTCCACCGACTAACATGCACTAAGTTGCATAAGGTGGCTGGCGGGTGTCTGTCTCTCCTACTTTAGTTGGATCGGATTCGATGAACAGGGTCCTTATGAAGGGTAAATAGAGATTGACAAATCACGTTGTGGTTTGAGCGTAGGTAAGAAAACGTTCTTGCTAGAACCCTAATTCAGCCACGTAAAACTTGCAACAACAATTAGAGGACGTCTAACTTGTTTTTGCAGCAAGTGCTTTGTGATATGATATGGCCAAAGTTGTGATGTATGATGAATGATCTATATGTGATGTATGAGTTGTTCATGCTATTGTAATAGGAATCACGACTTGCATGTCGATGAGTATGACAACGGCAGGAGCCATAGGAGTTGTCTTTATTTTTGTATGACCTGCGTGTCATTGAGAATCGCCATGTAAATTACTTTACTTTATTGCTAAACGCGTTAGCCATAGTAGTAGAAGTAATAGTTGGCGAGCAACTTCATGGAACACGATGATGAAGATCATGATGATGAGGATCATGGTGTCAAGCGGTGACAAGATGATCATGGAGCCCCAAGATGGAGATCAAAGGAGCTATGTGATATTGGCCATATCATGTCACGTTTATTATTTGATTGCATGTGATGTTTATCATGTTTTGCATCTTGTTTACTTAGAACGACGGTAGTAAATAAGATGATCCTCATAATAATTTCAAGAAAGTGTTCACCCTAACGTGCACCGTTGCTAAGGTTAAATCGTTCAAGCACCACGTGATGATCGGGTGTGATAGGTCCTTACGTTCGCATACAACGGGTGTAAGACAGATTTACACACGCAAAACACTTAGGTTGACTTGACGAGCCTAGCATGTACAGACATGGCCTCGGAACACGAAAGACCGAAAGGTCGAGCATGAGTCGTATAGAAGATACGATCAACATGAAGATGTTCACCGATGTTGACTAGTCCGTCTCACGTGATGATCGGACACGGCCTAGTTGACTCGGATCATGTAATACTTAGATGACTAGTAGAGGATGTCTATCTAAGTGGGAGTTCATTAAATTTGATTAAATGAACTTTATTATCATGAACTTAGTCTAAATATTTACAATGTGTCTTGTAGATCAAATGGCCAGCGTAGTCCTCAACTTCAACGCGCTCCTAGAAAACCAAGCTGAAAGGCGATGGTAGCAACTATACTGGACTGGGTCCGAACACGAGATTATCCTCATAGCTGCCAAGAAAGATTATGTCCTAAGAGCACCGCTGGGTGGCGCACCTATTCTCCTGCGAGAACAAGGCGTTATGAGCGCTTGGCGATCACGCTGCGATGATTACTCCCTCGTTCGGTGCGGCATGCTTTACAGCTTAGAGCCGGGACTCCAAAAGCGTTTTGAGAGACATGGAGCATATGAGATGTTGAAGAGCTGAAAATGGTTTTCAAGCTCATGCCCGGTCGAGAGATATGAAGTCTCCGACAAATTCTTTAGCTGTAAGATGGAGGAAAATGGCTCACGGTGAGCACATACTCAAAATGTCAGGTTGCACAACCGCTTGACTCAATCTGGAAGTTAATCTCCCGGATGAAGCGGTCATTGACAGAATCCTCCGATCGCTTCCACCTAGCTACAAGAGCTTTGTGATGAACTACAATATGCGGGGATGGTAAAGACCATTCTGAGGTATATGCTATGCTGAAATTAGCAGAGGTAGAAATCAAGAAAGAACATCAAGTGTTGATGGTGAATAAAACCACTAAGTTCAAGAAGGGTAAGGGTAAAAGAACTTCAAGAAGGACGGCAAGGAAGTTGCCGCGCCCGATAAGCAAGTTGCGGGAAGAAGCCAAAGAATGGACCCAAGCCCGAGGTAGAGTGTTTTATTGCAAGGGAAGTGGTCCTTTGAAGCGGAACTGCCCCAAATACTTAGCGGACAAGAAGGCCGCAAAACCAAAGGTATATGTGATATACATGTAATTGATGTGTACCTTACCGATTACTCGTAGTAGCTCTTGGGTATTTGATACGGTGCAGTTGCTCACATTTGTAACTCAAAGCGGAGCTGCGGAATAAGCGGAGGCTGGCGAAGGACGAGGTGACGATCTTGCGTCGGGAATGGTTCCAAGGTCGATGTGATCGCCGTCGACACGCTGCCTCTACATTTACCTCGGGATTAGTTTTAAACCTCAATAATTGTTATTTAGTGCCAAGTTTGAGCATGAACATTGTATCTGGATCTCGCTTAATTGAGATGGCTACTCATTTAAATCGAGAGAATAATGGTTGTTCCATTTATATGAGAGATATGTTTTATGGTCATGCTCCGATGGTTAATGGTTTATTCTTAATGAATCTAAATGCGTGATGATACACATATTCATAGTGTGAGTACCAAAAGAGTTAAAGTTGATAACAATAGTCCCACATATTTGTGGCTTCGCCGCCTTGGTCACATAGGTGTCAAACGCATGAAGAAGCTCCATACGGATGGACTTTTAGAGTCTCTTGATTATGAATCATTTGACACGTCACGAACCATGCCTCATGGGTAAAATGACCAAGACTCCGTTCTCGGGAACAATGGGCGAGCAACCAACTTATTGGAAATCATACATACCGATGTATGCGGTCCAATGAGTGTTGAGGCTCATGGAGGCTATCGTTATGTTCTCACCCTCATCGATGACTTGAGTAGATATGGGTATATCTACTTAATGAAACACAAGTCTGAGACCTTTGAAAAGTTCAAGGAATTTCAGAGTGAGGTTGAAAATCAGCGTGATAGAAAGATCAAGTTTCTACGATCGGATCGTGGAGGAGAATACTTGAGTCACGAATTTGGCACACACTTAAGAAAATGTGGAATAGTTTCACAACTCACGCCGCTGGAACACCTCAGTAAATGGTGTGTCGAGCGTCGTGTCGCACTCTATTGGATATGGTGCGATCTATGATGTCTCTTACCGACTTACCGCTATCTTTTTGGGGCTATGCTTTAGAGACTGCCGCATTCACTTTAAATAGGGCTCCGTCGAAATCCGTTGAGATGACACCGTATGAATTATGGTTTGGGAAGAAACCTAAGCTATCGTTTCTAAAAGTTTGGGGATCGATGCTTATGTCAAGAAACTTCAACCTGAAAAGCTCGAACCCAAATCGGAAAAATGCGTCTTCATAGGATACCCTAAAGAAACTGTTGGGTATACCTTCTACCTCAGATCCGAAGGCAAGATCTTTGTTGCCAAGAATGGATCCTTTCAGGAGAAAGAGTTTCTCTCGAAAGAAGTAAGTGGGAGGAAAGTAGAACTTGATGAAGTGTTACCTCTTGAACCGGAAAATGGCGAAACTCAAGAAAACGTTTCTGAGGTGCCTGCACCGACTAGAGAGAAATTAATGATGATGATCAAGATGCTTGATCAAGCTCCTCTTGAAATTGAAGGTCAACAAGGACACGTTCCGCACTGAGTGAATGCGGCAACCCTGTCTTGGAAATCATGTTGTTGAACAACGGTGAACCTTGAACTATGAGGAAGCAATGGCGGGCCGGATTCCGACAAATGGTGGAAGCCATGAAATCCGAGATAGGATCCATGTATGAAAACAAAGTATGGACTTTGGTGACTTGCCCGTTGAGCGGCGAGCCATAGAAAATAAATGGATCTTTAAGAAGAAGATGAGCGGATGGTAATGTGACCATCTATAAAGCTCGGCTTGTCGCTAAGGGTTATCGACAAGTTCAAGGGGTTGACTACGATGAGACTTTCTCACGGTAGTGAAGCTAAAGTCCGTCGAAATCATGTTAGCAATTGCCGCATACTATGATTATGAGATATGGCAAATGGACGTCAAAACGGCATTCCTTAATGGTTTCCTTAAGGAAGAATTGTATATGATGCAGCCGAAGGTTTTGTCGATCCTAAGAATCTTGACAAGGTGTGCAAGCTCAACGCTCGATTTATGGGCTGGTGCAAGCATCTCGGAGTTGGAACATTCGCTTTGATGAGATGATCAAAGCGTTTGGGTTTACACAGACTTATGGAGAAGCTTTGTGTTTACAAGAAAGTGAGTGGGAGCTCTGTAGCATTTCTCATATTATATGTAGGCGACATACTTTTGATGGGAAATGATATAGAACTCTTGGACAACATCAAGGCCTACTTGAATAAGAGTTTTTCAATGAAGGACCTTGGAGAAGCTGCTTATATATTAGGCATCAAGATCTATAGAGATAGATCGAGGCGCCTCATAGGTCTTTCACAAAGCACATACCTTGATAAGATATTGAAGAAGTTCAATATGGATCAATCTAAGAAGGGTTCTTACCTGTGTTACAAGGTGTGAAATTGAGCTCAGCTCAATGTCCGACCACGGCGAGAAGATATAGAAGAGATGAGTGTCATCCCTATGCCTCAGCCATAGGTTCTATTATGTATGCCATGCTGTGTACCAGACCTGATGTAAACCTTGCCGTAAGTTTGGTAGGAAGGTACCAAAGTAATCCCGCAAGGAACACCGGACAGCGATCAAGAATATCTGAAGTACCGAAAAGGACTAAGGAAATGTTTCGTTTATGGAGGTGACGAAGAGCTCGTCGTAAAAGGTTACGTCGGCGCTAGCCCGACACAGATCTGATGACTCTAAGTCACAAACCGGATCGTGTATATTTTGAATGGTGGGGCGATAAGCTGGTGCGATTGCAAGCAAAGCGTCGTGGCGGGATCTACATGTGAAGCGGAGTACATGGCAGCCTCGGAGGCAGCACATGAAGCAATTTGGGTGAAGGAGTTCATCACCGACCTCGAGTCATACCCAATGCGTCGGGGCCAATCAAGCTCTTCTCGCGTGACAACACTTTGGAGCTATTGCACTTGCAAAGGAGCCCAGGTTTCACAAGAAGACTAGGCACATCAAGCGTCGCTTCAACTCCATTCGTGAAAATGTTCAAGATGGAGACATAGAAATTTGTAAAGTGCACACGGATCTGAATGTCGCAGATCCGTTGACTAAACTCTCTCCCTAAGGCAAAACATGATCAGCACGAGAACTCTATGGGTGTTCGATTCATCACAATGTAACTAGATTATTGACTCTAGTGCAAGTGGGAGACTGTTGGAAATATGCCCTAGAGGCAATAATAAAAGCATTATTATTATATTTCCTTATTCATGATAATTGTCTTTATTAGTGCTATAATTGTGTTAACCGGAAATCGTAATACATGTGTGAATAACAGACAACAACATGTCCCTAGTGAGCCTCTAGTTGACTAGCTCGTTGATCGACGAGATAGTCATGGTTTCGACTATGGACATTGGATGTCATCGATAACGGATCACATCATTAGGAGAATGATGTGATGGACAAGACCCAATCCTAAAACATAGCATAAGATCGCATAGTTCGTTTGCTAGAGTTTTCCAATGTCAAGTATCCTTTCCTTAGACCATGAGATCGTGTAACTCCGGATACCGTAGGAGTGCTTTGGGTGTGCCAAACGTGGCAACGAATGGGTGACTATAAAGGTATGCTACGGGTATCTCCGAAAGTGTCTGCATTGGGTTGACATGGATCGAGGCGGGATTTGTCACTCCGCTTGCGGAGAGGTATCACCGGGCCCTCTCGGTAATGCATCATCACAATGAGCTCAATGTGATCAAAGTGTTTGATCACGGGATCATGCATTACTGATGCGAGAAAAGTGACTTGCGATAACGAGATTGAGCGAGGTATTGGTATACCGACGATCGAATCTCGGGCAAGTAAAATACCGATTGACAAAGGGAATCGTATCACGGGATTAATTGAATCCTTGACATCGTGGTTCATCCGATGAGATCATCGTGGAGCATGTAGGAGCCAACATGGGTATCCAGATCCGCTGTTGGTTATTGCCGAGAGCCGTCTCGGTCATATTCGCATGTCTCCCGAACCCGTAGGGTCTACACATAAGGTTGATAGCGCTAGGGTTATAGGAATATGTATGTGCAGTAACCTGAATGTTGTTGAGTCCGGATGAGATCCTGGGCGTCACGAGGAGTTCGGAATGGTCGGGAGGTAAAGAATTATATATAGGAAGTGCTGTTTGACCATCGGGACAAGTTTGGTGATATCGGTATTGTCTGGGACCACGGAGGGTCGAGGGTCCTGAAGTGGGGCCACCAGCCCGAGGGGCCACATGGGCCCTAGGTGGTGCGCCTAGGCCCACATGGGCCAAGGGAACCAGCCCCAAGGGGCCCATGCGCCTAGGGTGGAAAAAGGGAGAGTCCATGAGGGGAAGGCACCTCAGGGGTGCCTTGGGAGGTGGACACCTCCCCTCTTGGCCGCACCCTCCCTTGGAGGAGGGGCAAGGCTGCGCCCTCCCCTCCTTGGCACCTATATAAAGGGGGGAGGGAGGGGCAGCAGCACCTTTGCCTGGGCGCCTCCTCTCCCTCTCCAACACATCCTCCTCCTCCGTAGTGCAGTGAAGCCTGCCGAATCTGCAAGTTCCACCATCACCACGCCGTCGTGCTGCTGCTGGAGCCATCTTCCTCAACCTCTCCTTCACCTTGCTGGATCAAGAAGAAGGAGGCGTTACGCTGACCGTGCGTGTGTTGAGCAGCGGAGGTGCCGTCCGTTCGGCACTAGATCATCGGTGAATTGGATCGCGGCAAGTTCGACTACCTCATCCACGTTCACTCCGAAGCTTCCGTTGCGATCTACAAAGTGGTATGTAGATGCTATCTAATCTGAATACTCGTTGCTAGATGAACTCATAGATGGATCTTGGTGAAACCGTAGAAAAATTTTAATTTTCTGCAGCGTTCCCCAACAGTGGCATCATGAGCTAGGTCTATCGTAGTTCTTCTTGCGCGAGTAGAACACAATTTGTTGTGGGCGTAGATGTTGTCAATTCTTCTTGCCGTTACTAGTCAATCTTGATTCAGCGGTATTGTGGGATGAAGCGGCCGGACCAACCTTACGTGCGCTTCGTGAGACCGGTTCCACCGACTAACATGCACTAAGTTGCATAAGGTGGCTGGCGGGTGTCTGTCTCTCCTACTTTAGTTGGATCGGATTCGATGAACAGGGTCCTTATGAAGGGTAAATAGAGATTGACAAATCACGTTGTGGTTTGAGCGTAGGTAAGAAAACGTTCTTGCTAGAACCCTAATTCAGCCACGTAAAACTTGCAACAACAATTAGAGGGCGTCTAACTTGTTTTTGCAGCAAGTGCTTTGTGATATGATATGGCCAAAGTTGTGATGTATGATGAATGATCTATATGTGATGTATGAGTTGTTCATGCTATTGTAATAGGAATCACGACTTGCATGTCGATGAGTATGACAACGGCGAGAACCATAGGAGTTGTCTTTATTTTTGTATGACCTGCGTGTCATTGAGAATCGCCATGTAAATTACTTTACTTTATTGCTAAGCGCGTTAGCCATAGTAGTAGAAGTAATAGTTGGCGAGCAACTTCATGGAACACGATGATGAAGATCATGATGATGAGGATCATGGTGTCAAGCGGTGACAAGATGATCATGGAGCCCCAAGATGGAGATCAAAGGAGCTATGTGATATTGGCCATATCATGTCACGTTTATTATTTGATTGCATGTGATGTTTATCATGTTTTGCATCTTGTTTACTTAGAACGACGGTAGTAAATAAGATGATCCCTCATAATAATTTCAAGAAAGTGTTCACCCTAAGCTGTGCACCGTTGCTAAGGTTAAATGGTTCAAGCACCACGTGATGATCGGGTGTGATAGGTCCTTACGTTCGCATACAACGGGTGTAAGACAGATTTACACATAAAACACTTAGGTTGACTTGCGAGCCTAGCATGTACAGACATGGCCTCGGAACACGTAAGACCGAAAGGTCGAGCATGAGTCGTATAGAAGATACGATCAACATGAAGATGTTCACCGATGTTGACTAGTCCGTCTCACGTGATGATCGGACACGGCCTAGCTGACTCGGATCATGTAATACTTAGATGACTAGTAGAGGATGTCTATCTAAGTGGGAGTTCATTAAATTTGATTAAATGAACTTTATTATCATGAACTTAGTCTAAATATTTACAATGTGTCTTGTAGATCAAATGGCCAGCGTAGTCCTCAACTTCAGCGCGTTCCTAGAAAACCAAGCTGAAAGGCGATGGTAGCAACTATCTGGACTGGGTCCGGAACACGAGATTATCCTCATAGCTGCCAAGAAAGATTATGTCCTAAGAGCACCGCTGGGTGGCGCACCTATTCTCCTGCAGAACAAGGCGTTATGAGCGCTTGGCGATCACGCTGCGATGATTACTCCCTCGTTCGGTGCGGCATGCTTTACAGCTTAGAGCCGGGACTCCAAAAGCGTTTTGAGAGACATGGAGCATATGAGATGTTCGAAGAGCTGAAAATGGTTTTCCAAGCTCATGCCCGGGTCGAGAGATATGAAGTCTCCGACAAATTCTTTAGCTGTAAGATGGAGGAAAATGGCTCTGTCAGTGAGCACATACTCAAAATGTCAGGTTGCACAACCGCTTGACTCAATCTGGAAGTTAATCTCCGGATGAAGCGGTCATTGACAGAATCCTCCGATCGCTTCCACCTAGCTACAAGAGCTTTGTGATGAACTACAATATGCGGGGATGGTAAAGACCATTCACGAGGTATATGCTATGCTGAAATCAGCAGAGGTAGAAATCAAGAAAGAACATCAAGTGTTGATGGTGAATAAAACCACTAAGTTCAAGAAGGGTAAGGGTAAAAGAACTTCAAGAAGGGCGGCAAGGAAGTTGCAGCGCCCGATAAGCAAGTTGCGGGAAGAAGCCAAAGAATGGACCCAAGCCGAGGCCGAGTGTTTTTATTGCAAGGAAGTAGTCCTTTGGAAGCGGAACTGCCCCAAATACTTAGCGGACAAGAAGGCCGGCAAAACCAAAGGTATATGTGATATACATGTAATTGATGTGTACCTTACCGATTACTAGTAGTAGCTCTTGGGTATTTGATACGGTGCAGTTGCTCACATTTGTAACTCAAAGCGGGGCTGCGGAATAAGCGGAGGCTGGCGAAGGGCGAGGTGACGATCTTGCGTCGGGAATGGTTCCAAGGTCGATGTGATCGCCGTCGACACGCTGCCTCTACATTTACCTCTGGGATTAGTTTTAAACCTCAATAATTGTTATTTAGTGCCAAGTTTGAGCATGAACATTGTATCTGGATCTCGCAAATTGAGATGGCTACTCATTTAAATCGAGAGAATAATGGTTGTTCCATTTATATGAGAGATATGTTTTATGGTCATGCTCCGATGGTTAATGGTTTATTCTTAATGAATCTAAATGCGTGATGATACACATATTCATAGTGTGAGTACCAAAAGAGTTAAAGTTGATAACAATAGTCCCACATATTTGTGGCACTTGCCGCCTTGGTCACATAGGTGTCAAGCGCATGAAGAAGCTCCATACGGATGGACTTTTAGAGTCTCTTGATTATGAATCATTTGACACGTCACGAACCATGCCTCATGGGTAAAATGACCAAGACTCCGTTCTCGGGAACAATGGGCGAGCAACCAACTTATTGGAAATCATACATACCGATGTATGCGGTCCAATGAGTGTTGAGGCTCATGGAGGCTATCGTTATGTTCTCACCCTCATCGATGACTTGAGTAGATATGGGTATATCTACTTAATGAAACACAAGTCTGAGACCTTTGAAAAGTTCAAGGAATTTCAGAGTGAGGTTGAAAATCAGCGTGATAGAAAGATCAAGTTTCTCGATCGGATCGTGGAGGAGAATACTTGAGTCACGAATTTGGCACACACTTAAGAAAATGTGGAATAGTTTCACAACTCACGCCGCTGGAACACCTCAGCGTAATGGTGTGTCGAGCGTCGTGTCGCACTCTATTGGATATGGTGCGATCTATGATGTCTCTTACCGACTTACCGCTATCTTTTGGGGCTATGCTTTAGAGACCGCGCATTCACTTTAAATAGGGCTCCGTCGAAATCCGTTGAGGCGACACCGTATGAATTATGGTTTGGGAAGAAACCTAAGCTGTCGTTTCTAAAAGTTTGGGGATGCGATGCTTATGTCAAGAAACTTCAACCTGAAAAGCTCGAACCCAAATCGGAAAAATCGTCTTCATAGGATACCCTAAAGAAACTGTTGGGTATACCTTCTACCTCAGATCCGAAGGCAAGATCTTTGTTGCCAAGAATGGATCCTTTCAGAGAAAGAGTTTCTCTCGAAAGAAGTAAGTGGGAGGAAAGTAGAACTTGATGAAGTGTTACCTCTTGAACGGAAAATGGCGAAACTCAAGAAAACGTTTACGAGGTGCTGCACCGACTAGAGAGAAATTAATGATGATGATCAAGATGCTTGATCAAGCTCCTCTTGAAATTGAAGGTCAACAAGGACACGTTCCGCACTGAGTGGTGCGGCAACCTGTCTTGGAAATCATGTTGTTGAACAACGGTGAACCTTGAACTATGAGGAAGCAATGGCGGGCCGGATTCCGACAAATGGCTGGAAGCCATGAAATCCGAATAGGATCCATGTATGAAAACAAAGTATGGACTTTGGTGACTTGCCCGTTGAGCGGCGAGCCATAGAAAATAAATGGATCTTTAAGAAGAAGACAGACGCGATGGTAATGTGACCATCTATAAAGCTCGACTTGTCGCTAAGGGTTATCGACAAGTTCAAGGGGTTGACTACGATGAGACTTTCTCACGGTAGCGAAGCTAAAGTCCGTCGAGAATCATGTTAGCAATTGCGCATACTATGATTATGAGATATGGCAAATGGACGTCAAAACGGCATTCCTTAATGGTTTCCTTAAGGAAGAATTGTATATGATGCAGCCGAAAGGTTTTGTCGATCCTAAGAATCTTGACAAGGTGTGCAAGCTCAACGCTCGATTTATGGGCTGGTGCAAGCATCTCGGAGTTGGAACATTCGCTTTGATGAGATGATCAAAGCGTTTGGGTTTACAGACTTATGGAGAAGCTGTGTTTACAAGAAAGTGAGTGGGAGCTCTGTAGCATTTCTCATATTATATGTAGGCGACATACTTTTGATGGGAAATGATATAGAACTCTTGGACAACATCAAGGCCTACTTGAATAAGAGTTTTTCAATGAAGGACCTTGGAGAAGCTGCTTATATATTAGGCATCAAGATCTATAGAGATAGATCGAGGCGCCTCATAGGTCTTTCACAAAGCACATACCTTGATAAGATATTGAAGAAGTTCAATATGGATCAATCTAAGAAGGGTTCTTACGTGTTTACAAGGTGTGAAATTGAGCTCAGCTCAATGTCCGACCACGGCGAGAAGATATAGAAGAGATGAGTGTCATCCCTATGCCTCAGCCATAGGTTCTATTATGTATGCCATCTTGTGTACCGACCTGATGTAAACCTTGCCGTAAGTTTGGTAGGAAGGTACCAAAGTAATCCCGCAAGGAACAACTGGACAGCGGTCAAGAATATCTGAAGTACCGAAAAGGACTAAGGAAATGTTTCTCGTTTATGGAGGTGACGAAGAGCTCGTCGTAAAGGTTACGTCGGCGCTAAGCTTCGACACAGATCTGAATGACTCTAAGTCACAAACCGGATCGTGTATATTTTGAATGGTGGGGCGATGCTGGTGCGATTGCAAGCAAAGCGTCGTGGCGGGATCTACATGTGAAGCGGAGTACATGGCAGCCTCGGAGGCAGCACATGAAGCAATTTGGGTGAAGGAGTTCATCACCGACCTCGAGTCATACCCAATGCGTCGGGGCCAATCAAGCTCTTCGTGACAACACTGGAGCTATTGCACTTGCAAAGGCCAGGTTTCACAAGAAGACTAGGCACATCAAGCGTCGCTTCAACTCCATTCGTGAAAATGTTCAAGATGGAGACATAGAAATTTGTAAAGTGCACACGGATCTGAATGTCGCAGATCCGTTGACTAAACTCTCTCCCTAAGGCAAAACATGATCAGCACGAGAACTCTATGGGTGTTCGATTCATCACAATGTAACTAGATTATTGACTCTAGTGCAAGTGGGAGACTGTTGGAAATATGCCCTAGAGGCAATAATAAAAGCATTATTATTATATTTCCTTATTCATGATAATTGTCTTTATTAGTGCTATAATTGTGTTAACAGGAAATCGTAATACATGTGTGAATAACAGACAACAACATGTCCCTAGTGAGCCTCTAGTTGACTAGCTCGTTGATCGACGAGATAGTCATGGTTTCGACTATGGACATTGGATGTCATCGATAACGGGATCACATCATTAGGAGAATGATGTGATGGACAAGACCCAATCCTAAAACATAGCATAAGATCGCATAGTTCGTTTGCTAGAGTTTTCCAATGTCAAGTATCCTTTCCTTAGACCATGAGATCGTGTAACTCCGGATACCGTAGGAGTGCTTTGGGTGTGCCAAGCGTCTGGCGTAACGGGTGACTATAAAGGTATGCTACGGGTATCTCGAAAGTGTACATTGGGTTGACATGGATCGAGGCTGGGATTTGTCACTCCGCTTGCGGAGAGGTATCACCGGGCCCTCTCGGTAATGCATCATCACAATGAGCTCAATGTGATCAAAGTGTTTGATCACGGGATCATGCATTCTGATAGCGAGAAAAGTGACTTGCGATAACGAGATTGAGCGAGGTATTGGTATCCGACGATCGAATCTCGGGCAAGTAAAATACCGATTGACAAAGGGAATCGTATCACGGGATTAATTGAATCCTTGACATCGTGGTTCATCCGATGAGATCATCGTGGAGCATGTGGGAGCCAACATGGGTATCCAGATCCGCTGTTGGTTATTGCCGAAAGCCGTCTCGGTCATATGCATGTCTCCCGAACCGTAGGGTCTCTACACATAAGGTTGATAGCGCTAGGGTTATAGGAATATGTATGTGCAGTAACCCGAATGTTGTTGAGTCCGGATGAGATCTGGGCGTCACGAGGAGTTCGGAATGGTCGGGAGGTAAAGAATTATATATAGGAAGTGCTGTTTGACCATCGGGACAAGTTTGGTGATATCGGTATTGTCTGGGACCACGGAGGGTCGAGGTCCCTAAGTGGGGCCACCAGCCCGAGGGGCCACATGGGCCCTAGGTGGTGCGCCTAGGCCCACATGGGCCAAGGGAACCAGCCCCAAGGGCCCATCGCCTAGGGTGGAAAAAGGGAGAGTCCATGAGGGGAAGGCACCTCAGGGGTGCCTTGGGAGGTGGACACCTCCCCTCTTGGCCGCACCCCTCCCTTGGAGGAGGGGCAAGGCTGCCCCTCCCCCTCCTTGGCACCTATATAAAGGGGGAGGGAGGGGCAGCAGCACCTTTGCCTGGGCGCCTCCTCTCCCTCTCCAACACATCCTCCTCCTCCGTAGTGCAGTGAAGCCCTGCCGGAATCTTGCAAGTTCCACCATCCTGCGCCGTCGTCTTTGCTGCTTTGGAGCCATCTTCCTCAACCTCTCCTTCACCTTGCTGGATCAAGAAGAAGGAGGCGTTCACGCTAACCGTCACGTGTGTTGAGCAGCGGAGGTGCCGTCCGTTCGGCACTAGATCATCGGTGAATTGGATCGCGGCAAGTTCGACTACCTCATCCACGTTCACTCCGAAGCTTCGTTGCGATCTACAAAGTGGTATGTAGATGCTATCTAATCTGAATACTCGTTGCTAGATGAACTCATAGATGGATCTTGGTGAAACCGTAGAAAAAATTTTAATTTTCTGCAGCGTTCCCCAACAAACCTGTCGATGCATTATTAAAAGAAGTGGCGGCTGTGTCGTGACAAGTCCGGAGCTATCACCCTTCCCGGTGATACCGCTAAACAGCCAGCCGCCACCGTCACATCATACGGGTGCTCTCCGGACCTGCTGGCTTTCACATCAAATCGCTGGTACCCCTCAAGCCCGACCAATTCAACAATGGTCTCAAGTAAAGTCAAGGTAACCGTGTGTCCAAAACATCAAGGAAGAAAACCGAGGAATCACCCCGGAGGATTCCACGCGATGTGACCATCAAGGTGAAAGTAAGAGGATCCACCCTCGAGGTTCACACTTGAGGTGTTGCCGCAGACGAGCCGTGTCGGGAATGGTGAAAGAAATCACCCTCATTGACCACGACCGAATAGCTACACTACAGAGATCTCATCATGAGTGATGTAAGAGGTTCCACCCTCGGCACTCGATGGTAACCCTGCAGAGTCGAGCAGCAAAGGCGTCATGTGATGTGAGGTGTCGGGCTCGGTCGTCGATCACGTGATCGAGTTGTCGATGATGAAGCGAGGGCAACAAGGACAAGGAGGGGTCAGCGATGGATCACTAACCAACCTATACTAAGCAGTTTAGGATAAGCGGTAGGTAACAATAGCGATACAAAAGCAGGCTATGCATCGAATAGGAGCAATCAATTACGATAGCAAAATCTAATGCAAGCATGAGAGAATGGAATGGGCGATATTGGGATGATCAAAGGGGGCTTGCCTGGTTGCTCGAGGCGAGAAGGAGAATTCGTCATCGGCGTAGTCGATCACAATGACATCGGCAGCGGTCTCATGATCTATCGGAGAGAAGAGGGAAGAAACATAAATGTAATGCAAACAGATACAATACAGATGCATGACGGGGCTAACACGCAGGGCTAGGGGTGTTCTAACGCGGTGCTACACGATACCGGCGAAGGGTGATAACATCCGGAAAGTTTTCCCGGAGTTAGGCATTTTCAGACACATGAACTGGAGGGGAAAAGTTCGATGTTCGCTATGCTAGGGGCATGTGATAGATGAACGGACGACGTATTCCGATTCACCTCGTTGTTTTGAGCAACTTTCATGTATAAACTTTTTCATCCGAGATACGGATTATTTTATATGATTTTTAAAGATTTAACCAATATTCTGAAAATCTCTACAATTTTGGTAAGTCTGATAATTAAATCGATTTTAAACATCTTTTAGCTGTTTTCAAAAGGCTACAACTATGGATCTATACCTCCTATGATTTTGTTCCTTATATCAATTTTGAGCATTTTTCTGTGATCTGCATGATAGTATCACTTTTATCCATATTAGAGCTCATTTGCTTGATCATCAACAGCTCTAAAGTAGCTATGAAAATATAGTTGTTCTCAGCTTTTCAGTTAACAGAACATTGAACTTTGTGATTTTCGTAGGAATTAATCCACGCATCGAAAGGATTTGATCCAGTTGGATAAAATGAAGTTTGTCAAGTATAATTTCTACTCGTATTAATTTTACCCAGTTAACCACTGTTTAGATGTTGTTTAGAGGCTGTGTCTGAGAGGGCGGACAATGTCAAATTAGAAAAGCTAGCACTAGCTACGATGGCGAATGTTACTATAGCAGTGTAGCATAGCAACAACAGCTGTGGGAGCAGCGAAACAGCAGCGAAGAAAAAACATGCATGCCTGATGCGTGCGTGTTGGGCGAGGGCGGACGGGACGCAGGCGTGGGTGTCGCCGGAGGCGAGCTGCGACGCTGCAGAGGCTGGCCGAGGCAGGCTTGCTTGACGAGGGATGCGAGGCCGTGGGGAGCGCGGCGCTGCGAGCTTGCCGAAAGGGCGCGCGAAGCGAGCGAGCAGCGGCGGCAGCATGGGTGCAGGAGCGCGACGAGCGGCGGAAGGAGGCGCAGGCACCTTGCAGCGCTGGGGCGGTGGAGGAGGACCGCGGCAGCGATACAGCGAGGGGAAGAAGGCAGCAGCGGTGGCAGCAGACCACGGCCGAGCGCCACGGCTGCCAGCCGGCGGCAGCAGCACGAGCATGGGGCGCGCCTGCAGCCTGATGGAGTCGCGGACGGCGGGGGCTAAGCGGAAGGGAGCCAGGCGCGGCGCAAACACAGCGACGAGGGACGTGGGGAGGCGACCACGGGGCCGCGCGATGCGAGCAAGGGACCGCAGTGGGCGCGGTGCGCGGGGCTGCACCGTGCGAGAGGCAGAGGCGGGTCGAGCACGGAGCGCGCGGCGTTGCCGGCAGCGGACAGCAGTGAGCAGAGTAGCAGCGACAGGTGCAGCTACTGCACGTCTGCGTCACGTGTATCGAGGAACTTCAGACGAGCTCGAGAACGACGGCTATGGCGCAAAAACGGGAGGGGAGAGGAGGTGCTCGCCGAGCAGGCACAAGGAGGCCCGGTGGCAGCTTAGTAGCAGCAGGGTGATGGCTGGAGTCGAAGAAGGCGGTGGCGACCAGCGAGGCAGAGGTGGACGAAGAGCTCGGGGGCGTCGTTGTAGCTGTCTCCGGGTCCAATCCGTCGGCGTAGAGGAAGTAGGGAGGATGGCTGAGGAGTCCGTGAGGTGAGGCGGTGGTGTCGTGGAATTGTCACGGCAGATGTCCTCTTGCAAGGACTTAATCGTGGAGCCATTGCAACTAGGAAGCTTAAAGGGGTTAATCGGGACAAAGGACACGAGAGGGTTTATACTAGTTCGGCTCCTTACGGTGAAGGTAAGCCTACGTCTAGTTGGGTTGGTATTGCTTGAGGTTTCGATGACCAGGGAGCGAGATACGCTATGCCCGGTTCTCAAAGTGCTGTTTCTTGCCCTAAGCCGCTGCCGGGTCGTCCCCTTATATATACGGGTTGACGCCCCGCGGCTTACAGAATCCCGGCCAGCTCATAAACAGTGTCTGGCTCGGTGACTAGTCAAGTCTACCTTATGATACAAGTCATGCCATTATGGCGGTTTACTACAATGGGCCTTAAGTCGCCTGTGGGCCTTAGGCTCCTTGTTGAGTCGCCATCTTCATGCTTGGACTTGGGCTTCTGTTTGGTAACTATTTACATAACCCGGCCCCTCCTGGGCGGCTTACACAAATAGTTATATCCCCAACATTAGGCCCTAGATTGATTTGAACCTGTTCATGTCAATCTTAAAATAACTTAAAACATAAATCTTCAATCATCGGGCTGCGCAAAAAGATTTTCTTTAACCCGCGTGACGTCACTCTTTGGATCCGTGTTAACCCGTCATGGCGTCATCTTTCTTTAATTCCGCGAATCATTAGCGGATCTTTGTCTTTATTGCCCGTTCCGAGAATCGAGCGTCGGGGCGGCTGGATAGTAATTCTTATCTTCTTGTTTCCCCATCGGTTTACCCTTTCCCTATAAATAGGCGCGACTTTAGGTCTTTCATTCTTCTCCTTCCAGTCGTCTTCTTCCTCTCTTCTCTGTCACTCAAGCTCCGCCGCCGCCGCTGTCGAACCCCTCGTCTTCATCGACCTTGGCCGCTGCATCGACTTGAATCCGACCAGAGAATGGCAGTGCCTCTCCGCAACAGATCCAGCATTGTAAGTTTCCCCTTTCTGCATCTTGCATCTATGCTAGGGTTGATAGTTCTTCTGTACCGTTCGCAGTTCATCCCCTGTTCTTCGTATTTCCTCTGTCGGGGCTTCTTTTGATCCCATAGTAGCATAAATCTCGTGCGATACCTATTCCGCATCCATTTTATATACTAGCAGATCTTCTTTTCTTGGAAAGAATCCTCATTAGAATGCATGAACTCCTCTGTATCATGTTTTAGGTCTAGAAATTTTTCTTTTCTGAACGACCATTTGATCTAAAATAACAGTTGTAACTTATGAAATCTGTTTTTATCACCCAGAACACTTCTTATGTTAAATGCCTTCAACATGACTGTCCAAATGTCCGGTTTAAACGCATCCCACTTGGTCTGTAAACCTTGGCACCTTCTCAGGTCTTTAAAACTTTTGAACTGTCGCTAACACTTGTGGCGGCTTAAATAATACTACCAAATTATCCTTATGTCATTAGGCCCCTTTAAGCCGCTACCATTCAGCAATTTGAATATCTTCTTTCGGGTTGAAATTTAAGCCAGAACTTCTTATTTTGCAATAGGCCAATCTGTTGTCATGGCGCCTAAACCAACCAAAGCTCCTGTAACCTGCAACTGGGTTCCATCCATTGTCACCAAAAGCAAGCTGGCTGAATTTGTGAAGTCTGGCCATTTGCCAAAAAAGGAGGTCATGTCTTATCGTGTTCCTGACCCATCCGAAGAAAAACCTCAACCAAAAGACGGGGAAGTGATAGTTTTCACGGATCACATGAACCGGGGATTTGCACCTCCCGGCTCAAAAAATTTCAGAGAAGTTCTGAATTTCTTTGACCTTAGACCGCAAGACATCGGGCCCAATTCCGTGTCAAATCTCTGCATTTTTCAAGTTTTCTGCGAAGTGTACCTGGGAGAAGAACCAAATCTGCTCTTGTTCAAAGAACTTTTTTATTTGAACCGGCAAAACGAACGTGCCAACGGGCCTAGTCTTAAACTTGGCGGCATCTCCATCCAGCGGCGAAGAGATTGTCTTTTCCCTTATGCTTTGAGCTGCCAAGTCACCCGAAGGATGGAACGGGCGTGGTTCCTTTGTCAAGATACATCACCGGTGATGAGAAACCTCTGCCCGACTTTCGTGCCTCGTCTTGAATCAATCATCCATTTGGCGCGATAAGTTATCCGGTATTGAGCGCTGCCTCTCAACCCCACCATCAAGAAGATCAAAGCTCTTCTAGGAGCGGCTTAAATGGCATCGATCTAGTTCGAGTGCAGGTCACTGGCGGATACTACCATTAAGCCGCCGCTCGCTTAATATGTACTTATACAAAGCGAAAAGGATGACTCGATGCACCATAGCTCGATGACTTATCGAGACGATGCGGTAGATGTGTACGCCCTCGATCGGCTATATCTCCCGTGTCGAAGCACGACTTAGAGCATAATCGCATTGAAAGCAATGTCGCAAGTGAGGTAATCTTCACACAACCCATGTAATACATAAGGAAAGAGATACATAGTTGGCTTACGATCGCCACTTCACACAATACATAAATAAACATCCATCATTCAGTTTACACTCAAGGTCCGACTACGGAACCAAAATAAAAGAAGATACCCCAAATGCTACACAGATCCCGATCGTCCCAAGCTGGCTCCACTCTGATCATCGGGAAAAGACACATAATAACGACCACGTTCCTCGTCAAACTCCCACTTGAGCTCGGTTGCATCACCTTGCACCGCCTCGTCGGCACCTGCAACTGTTTTGGTAGAATCTGTGAGTCACGGGGACTCAGCAATCTCACACCCGCGAGATCAAGACTATTTAAGCTTATAGGAAGGACAGAGTTGTGAGGTGGAGCTGCGATGGCGGCTAGCATATATGGTGGCTACATTACAAAAGAGAGCGAGAAGAGCAAAAGGCAGGACGTGAAGCTAGTAGCGATCAAGAAGTGATCCTGAACTACTTACGTCAAGCATAACTCCAACACCGTGTTCACTTCCCGGACTCCGCCGAGAAGAGACCATCACGGTTACACACGCGGTTGATGTGTATTTTAATTAAGGTCAACTTCGGTTTTCTCTGGCGGACATTAACAAATTCCCATCTGCCTCATAACCGCAGCACGGCTTTGAAAGATAATACCCTGCGGGGTGTCCCAACAGCCCATTATAAGCTCTCACGGTCAGCGAAGGATATTCCTTCTACCGAAGACCCGATCAATCTCGGAATCCGGACTACAAGACATTTCGACACAATAAAACAAGACCAGCAAAGCCGCCCGAATGTGCCGACAAATCCCGATAGGAGCTGCACATATCTCGTTCTCAGGGCACACCGGATGAGCCAGACGTCGGTTTGGCATAGACCCTGATTGCCCAAGGGGCGCCGGACATCGCTCAAGTTGGACCAGCACTCGAAGGAGAACTGGCCCGGGGGTTAAAATAAAGATGACCCTCGGGCTCGCGAAAACCCGGGGGAAAAAGGCTTAGGTGGCAAATGGTAAAACAAAGTTGGGCCTTGCTGGACGAGTCTTATTCAAAGCGAACTGTCAAGGGGGTCCCATAAATCACCCAACCGTGTAAGGAACGCGAAATCAAGGAACATAACACTGGTATGACGGAAACTAGGGTGGCAAGAGTGGAACAAAACACCAGGCATAAGGCCGAGCCTTCCACCCTTTACCAAGTATATAGATGCATTAATTATAGCAGATATATATTGTGATATCCCCAACAATTAAACATGTTCCAACAAGGAACAACATCTCCATGTTCCAACAAGGAACAAAACTTCAACTTCACCTGCAACTAGCAACGCTATAAGAGGGGCTGAGCAAAGCGGTAACATAGCCAAACAACGGTTTGCTAGGAAAGGATGGTTAGGGGCTGACATGGCAATATGGGTGGCATGATAAGCAAGTGATAGGCATCGCAGCATAGGCATATCAAAAGAGCGAGCATCTAGCATAGCAAAGATAGAAGTGATTTCGAGGGTATGGTCATCTTGCCTGCAAAGTTCTCAGAGTTGTCGAAAGCTTGATCCTCGTAAGCGTTCTCAACAGGTTCCTCGTTCACGTACTCGTCTCCCGGTTCTACCCAAAGCAAGAACACAAACAAAGGAACCACAATAAATCACGGTGCAATGCACAAGCAACATGATGCAATACATGACATGATATGCGAGATGTGATATGCAATGCGTATCGCGCTCGGAAGGAAAATGATGAACCAGGCATCAACTTGGCAAACCAAGTATGCGCTGGAAAGATGAGATGATTTCGTTGAAATCGATATAAAGATCACGGAATCGGATGCACGGTTTGCAAATGACAAGCAAAACAAGAATGGCACAAATCTGCCATTAACAACATGATACCACTTAGCAAGCAACAAGAAATTAAGCTACTGCACCCAAACGTATCAACAAAGCATATGGCAGTGATCTACTCAAGATGCTTGACAAAAGATGAACACTGAGCAATGGCTAATTCACGTCATAACAGGTCCAAACAAGCATGGCAAAAGTGCATAATATATCAGCTTCACAGACACTGTGAAATTACTGAACATGGCAAAATCAGCATCCAGGAAGCAATGTTCAGAGCAAGAAAACAACATGCTACAGGAACTTATAATAGCAAAACAAGGCATGGCATGAATCTACTCAAAGCATAGAACAAAAGTCCCTTACTGACCATAAGCCAAAAGGATCGAAAAAGATAGTAACAGCCATGTCAATATAGCAAGTTTAGTTATGATTCAGCAACGAGGCATGGCAATAACAGATAACAAGTAGGCATGTTTAAGAGCTCAATGCACTCACTACAGAGCATTACATGATAAACTAAGCATACATACATCAAGAAGACATGGCATAGAAGACATACATGGCAAGAACAACTTCATAGCATACGGGATCAACTACAACAACCTTGGCAAAATTGAATAACATGTAAACAATCTGCCAGGAAACATTTTGAAGCAAAAGTAGAGCTCGATTGGCTCAAGCTATGGCACTCCATAATTGCAAACAAAGGCATGGATGGATAGAGAATAACCATATGTTCAAAACATCCTTACTGAAGTATCTCAAAATATGCATGGATCTCTCGGTAGCATCAAGTTAACATGGCATAAAAATATTAGCAAAACAGGGGCTGAAATCAGCAACATCATGACACCTAGTTTGCATGATTGTGCTAGTCACCACATAGATCAAAAAAAATACATAGCATACACCCCTGGAAAGATGGCATGGCATATTACAAAACACATGTAGGACTCAAGTTCATAGGGTGCACACATCAATCATGGCAAAAATGACAAAAGTGCATGTTCTGTTAAGAAACAGAAACTAACATCACATAGCCCTCTTACAACAGCATTTCGGGCATCAAGATGAGCCAAAATGAAAATGACGCAATGAGATGAAATGATCTACTCTTCGAGACGAACATTTTGACATATTATACGCACGAAAGCAGACTACGGATGCAAAGTTATGGCACGATGAAAATGCAACAAATATCATCACGGAAAAGACTTAAATGAATTTAGGGGGCGAAAAGTCAACCGTCACGGTTTTGGATCGGATCTGGCGGACACTCATTTAAATCGGAGAATAATGGTTGTTCCATTTATATGAGAGATATGTTTTATGGTCATGCTCCGATGGTTAATGGTTTATTCTTAATGAATCTAAATGCGTGATGATACACATATTCATAGTGTGAGTACCAAAAGAGTTAAAGTTGATAACAATAGTCCCACATATTTGTGTACTTTTGCCGCCTAGGTCACATAGGTGTCAAGCATGAAGAAGCTCCATACGGATGGACTTTTAGAGTCTCTTGATTATGAATCATTTGACACGTCGAACCATGCCTCATGGGTAAAATGACCAAGACTCCGTTCTCGGGAACAATGGGCGAGCAACCAACTTATTGGAAATCATACATACCGATGTGTGCGGTCCAATGAGTGTTGAGGCTCATGGAGGCTATCGTTATGTTCTCACCCTCATCGATGACTTGAGTAGATATGGGTATATCTACTTAATGAAACACAAGTCTGAGACCTTTGAAAAGTTCAAGGAATTTCAGAGTGAGGTTGAAAATCAGCGTGATAGAAAGATCAAGTTTCTCGATCGGATCGTGGAGGAGAATACTTGAGTCACGAATTTGCACACACTTAAGAAAATGTGGAATAGTTTCACAACTCACGCCGCTGGAACACCTCGGTAAATGGTGTGTCGAGCGTCGTGTCGCACTCTATTGGATATGGTGCGATCTATGATGTCTCTTACCGACTTACCGCTATCTTTTGGGGCTATGCTTTAGAGACGCGCATTCACTTTAAATAGGGCTCCGTCGAAATCCGTTGAGGCGACACCGTATGAATTATGGTTTGGGAAGAAACCTAAGCTATCGTTTCTAAAAGTTTGGGGATCGATGCTTATGTCAAGAAACTTCAACCTGAAAAGCTCGAACCCAAATCGGAAAAATCGTCTTCATAGGATACCCTAAAGAAACTGTTGGGTATACCTTCTACCTCGAGATCCGAAGGCAAGATCTTTGTTGCCAAGAATGGATCCTTTCGGGAAAAGAGTTTCTCTCGAAAGAAGTAAGTGGGAGGAAAGTAGAACTTGATGAAGTGTTACCTCTTGAACGGAAAATGGCGAAACTCAAGAAAACGTTTACGAGGTGCTGCACCGACTAGAGAGGAATTAATGATGATGATCAAGATGCTTGATCAAGCTCCTCTTGAAATTCGAAGGTCAACAAGGACACGTTCCGCACGAGTGAGTACGGCAACCTGTCTTGGAAATCATGTTGTTGAACAGCGGTGAACCTTGAACTATGAGGAAGCAATGGCGGGCCGGATTCCGACAAATGGCTGGAAGCCATGAAATCGAATAGGATCCATGTATGAAAACAAGTATGGACTTTGGTGACTTGCCCGTTGAGCGGCGAGCCATAGAAAATAAATGGATCTTTAAGAAGAAGGCAGAGCGGATGGTAATGTGACCATCTATAAAGCTCGACTTGTCGCTAAGGGTTATCGACAAGTTCAAGGGTTGACTACGATGAGACTTTCTCACGGTAGCGAAGCTAAAGTCCGTCGAGAATCATGTTAGCAATTGCCGCATACTATGATTATGAGATATGGCAAATGGACGTCAAAACGGCATTCCTTAATGGTTTCCTTAAGGAAGAATTGTATATGATGCAGCGGAAGGTTTTGTCGATCCTAAGAATCTTGACAAGGTGTACAAGCTCAACGCTCGATTTATGGGCTGGTGCAAGCATCTCGGAGTTGGAACATTAAGCTTTGATGAGATGATCAAAGCGTTTGGGTTTACAGACTTATGGAGAAGCCTGTGTTTACAAGAAAGTGAGTGGGAGCTCTGTAGCATTTCTCATATTATATGTAGGCGACATACTTTTGATGGGAAATGATATAGAACTCTTGGACAACATCAAGGCCTACTTGAATAAGAGTTTTCAATGAAGGACCTTGGAGAAGCTGCTTATATATTAGGCATCAAGATCTATAGAGATAGATCGAGGCGCCTCATAGGTCTTTCACAAAGCACATACCTTGATAAGATATTGAAGAAGTTCAATATGGATCAATCTAAGAAGGGTTCTTACACTGTTACAAGGTGTGAAATTGAGCTCAGCTCAATGTCCGACCATGGCGAGAAGATATAGAAGAGATGAGTGTCATCCCTATGCCTCAGCCATAGGTTCTATTATGTATGCCATGCTGTGTACCAGACCTGATGTAAACCTTGCCGTAAGTTTGGTAGGAAGGTACCAAAGTAATCCCGCAAGGAACAACTGGACAGTGATCAAGAATATCTGAAGTACGAAAAGGACTAAGGAAATGTTTCTCGTTTATGGAGGTGACGAAGAGCTCGTCGTAAAGGTTACGTCGGCGCTAAGCCGACCTGAATCTGATGACTCTAAGTCACAAACCGGATCGTGTATATTTTGAATGGTGGGGCGATGGTGGTGCGATTTGCAAGCAAAGCGTCGTGGCGGGATCTACATGTGAAGCGGAGTACATGGCAGCCTCGGAGGCAGCACATGAAGCAATTTGGGTGAAGGAGTTCATCACCGACCTCGAGTCATACCCAATGCGTCGGGGCCAATCAAGCTCTTCTGTGACAACACTTTGGAGCTATTGCACTTGCAAAGGAGCCAGGTTTCACAAGAAGACTAGGCACATCAAGCGTCGCTTCAACTCCATTCGTGAAAATGTTCAAGATGGAGACATAGAAATTTGTAAAGTGCACACGGATCTGAATGTCGCAGATCCGTTGACTAAACTCTCTCCCTAAGGCAAAACATGATCAGCACGAGAACTCTATGGGTGTTCGATTCATCACAATGTAACTAGATTATTGACTCTAGTGCAAGTGGGAGACTGTTGGAAATATGCCCTAGAGGCAATAATAAAAGCATTATTATTATATTTCCTTATTCATGATAATTGTCTTTATTAGTGCTATAATTGTGTTAACGGGAAATCGTAATACATGTGTGAATAACGAGACAACAACATGTCCCTAGTGAGCCTCTAGTTGACTAGCTCGTTGATCGACAGATAGTCATGGTTTCCTGACTATGGACATTGGATGTCATCGATAACGGGATCAAATCATTAGGAGAATGATGTGATGGACAAGACCCAATCCTAAAACATAGCATAAGATCGCATAGTTCGTTTGCTAGAGTTTTCCAATGTCAAGTATCCTTTCCTTAGACCATGAGATCGTGTAACTCCCGGATACCGTAGGAGTGCTTTGGGTGTGCCAAGCGTCACAGCGTAACGGGTGACTATAAAGGTATGCTACGGGTATCTCTGAAAGTGTCTGTTGGGTTGACATGGATCGAGACTGGGATTTGTCACTCCGCTTGACGGAGAGGTATCACCGGGCCCTC
The DNA here is from genome assembly GCA_021605205.1 of Aegilops longissima. Taxonomy (NCBI): domain Eukaryota; kingdom Viridiplantae; phylum Streptophyta; class Magnoliopsida; order Poales; family Poaceae; genus Aegilops; species Aegilops longissima. The sequence goes on along the minus strand of CM038679.1, from coordinate 495,755,669 downwards.
TCGGTAATGCATCATCACAATGAGCTCAATGTGATCAAAGTGTTTGATCACGGGATCATGCATTCTGATAACGAGAAAAGTGACTTGCGATAGCGAGATTGAGCGAGGTATTGGTATACCGACGATCGAATCTCGGGCAAGTAAAATACCGATTGACAAAGGGAATCGTATACGGGATTAATTGAATCCTTGACATCGTGGTTCATCCGATGAGATCATCGTGGAGCATGTAGGAGCCAACATGGGTATCCAGATCCGCTGTTGGTTATTGCCCGAGAGCCGTCTCGGTCATATACGCATGTCTCCCGAACCGTAGGGTCTACACATAAGGTTGATGCGCTAGGGTTATAGGAATATGTATGTGCAGTAACCCGAATGTTGTTGAGTCCGGATGAGATCCGGGCGTCACGAGGAGTTCGGAATGGTCGGAGGTAAAGAATTATATATAGGAAGTGCTGTTTGACCATCGGGACAAGTTTGGTGATATCGGTATTGTCTGGGACCACGGAGGGTCGAGGTCCTAAGTGGGGCCACCAGCCCGAGGGGCCACATGGGCCCTAGGTGGTGCGCCTAGGCCCACATGGGCCAAGGGAACCAGCCCCAAGGGCCCATCGCCTAGGGTGGAAAAAGGGAGAGTCCATGAGGGGAAGGCACCTCAGGGGTGCCTTGGGAGGTGGACACCTCCCCCTCTTGGCCGCACCCTCCCTTGGAGGAGGGGCAGGCTGTGCCCTCCCCCTCCTTGGCACCTATATAAAGGGGGGAGGGAGGGGCAGCAGCACCTTTGCCTGGGCGCCTCCCTCCCTCTCCAACACATCCTCCTCCTCCGTAGTGCAGGCGAAGCCCTGCCGAATCTGCAAGTTCCACCATCACTGCGCCGTCGTGCTGCTGCTGGAGCCATCTTCCTCAACCTCTCCTTCACCTTGCTGGATCAAGAAGAAGGAGGCGTTACGCTAACCGTCACGTGTGTTGAGCAGCGGAGGTGCCGTCCGTTCGGCACTAGATCATCGGTGAATTGGATCGCGGCAAGTTCGACTACCTCATCCACGTTCACTCCGAAGCTTCCGTTGCGATCTACAAAGTGGTATGTAGATGCTATCTAATCTGAATACTCGTTGCTAGATGAACTCATAGATGGATCTTGGTGAAACCGTAGAAAAAATTTTAATTTTCTGCAACGTTCCCCAACAAACCTGTCAGTGCATTATTAAAAGAAGTGACGGCTGTCGTGACAAGTCCGGAGCTATCACCCCTTCCCCGGTGATACCGCTAAACAGCCAGCCGCCACCGTCACATCGCACGGGTGCTCTCCGGACCTGCCTGGCTTTCACATCAAATCGCGGGTACCCCTCAAGCCCGACCCGAATTCAACAATGGTCTCAAGTAAAGTCAAGGTAACCGTGTGTCCAAAACATCAAGGAAGAAAACCCGAGGAATCACCCCCGGAGGATTCCACGCGATGTGACCATCAAGGTGAAAGTAAGAGGATCCACCCTCGAGGTTCACACTTGAGGTGTTGCCGCAGCAGAGCCGTATCGGGAATGGTGAAAGAGGAAATCACCCTCATTGACCACGACCGAATAGCTACACTACAGAGATCTCATCATGAGTGATGTAAGAGGTTCCACCCTCGGCACTCGATGGTAACCCTGCAGAGTCGAGCAGCAAAAGGGGCGTCATGTGATGTGAGGTGTCAGGCTCTGGTCGTCGATCACGTAGATCGAGTTGTCGATGATGAAGCAGGGGCAACAAGGACAAGGAGGGGGTCACTGATGGATCACTAACCAACCTATACTAAGCAGTTTAGGATAAGCAGGTAGGTAACAATAGCAGATACAAAAGCAGGCTATGCATCAGAATAGGAGCAATCAATTACAGTAGCAAAATCTAATGCAAGCATGAGAGAATGGAATGGGCGATATTGGGATGATCAAAGGGGGGGCTTGCCTGGTTGCTCAGGCGAGAAGGAGGGGTCGTCATCGACGTAGTCGATCACAGCGGCATCGGCAGCGGTCTCGCGGTCTATCGGAGAGAAGAGGGGAAGAAACAGTAAATGTAATGCAAACAGATACAATACAGATGCATGACGGGGCTAACACGCAGGGCTAGGGGTGTTCTAACGCGGTGCTACACGATACCGGCGAAGGGTGATAACATCCGGAAAGTTTTCCCGGAGTTAGGCATTTTCAGACACATGAACTGGAGGGGAAAAGTTCGATGTTCGCTATGCTAGGGGCATGTGACAGATGAACGGACGACGTATTCCGATTCACCTCGTTGTTTTGAGCAACTTTCATGTATAAACTTTTTCATCCGAGATACGGATTATTTTATATGATTTTTAAAGATTTAACCAATATTCGAAAATCTCTACAATTTTGGTAAGTCCGATAATTAAATCGATTTTAAACATCTTTTAGCTGTTTTCAAAAGGCTACAACTATGGATCTATACCTCCTATGATTTTGTTCCTTATATCAATTTTGAGCATTTTTCATGATCTGCATGATAGTATCACTTTTATCCATATTAGAGCTCATTTGCTTGATCATCAACAGCTCTAAAGTAGCTATGAAAATATAGTTGTTCTCAGCTTTTGATTAACGAACATTGAACTTTGTGATTTTCAATGAGAATTAATCCACGCATCGAAAGGATTTGATCCAGTTGGATAAAATGAAGTTTGTCAAGTATAATTTCTACTCGTATTAATTTTACCCATGTTAACCACTGTTTAGATGTTGTTTAGAGGCTGTACAGAGGGCCAGACAATGTCAAATTAGAAAAGCTAGCACTAGCTACAGTAACTGAATGTTACTATAGCAGTGTAGCATAGCAGCAAGCAGCTGTGGGAGCAGGAAACAGCAGCGAAGAAAGCAACATGCACGCGGTCGTGCGTGTTGGGCGCAGGGCGGGACGGACGCAGGGCGTGGGTGTGCGCCGGAGACGAGCTGCGACGCCTGCAGAGGCTGGCCGAGGCAGGGCTTGCGCGCGAGGGATCTTGAGGCCGTGGGGCGCGGCGCTAAGCGCGAGCTTGTGAAAGCGCGGCGAAGCGAGCGAGCAGAGGCGGCAGTGGGTGCAGCGCGACGAACGGCGGAAGGAGGCGCGAGGCACGCTTGGGCGCGGTGGAGGAGGACCGCGGCAGCGATACAGCGGGGAAGAAGGCAGCAGCATGGCAGCGGACCACGGCCGAGACCGCGGCTGCCAGCGAGGGCGGCAGCGACGAGCATGGGGCGCGCTCTGCAGCCAGATGGGTCATGCGGACGGCGGGCTAAGCGGAAGGGAGCCAGGCGGGCGCAAACACAGCGACGAGGGCGTGGGGAGGCGACCACGGGCCGCGCGATGCGCAGCAAGGGACATGAGATGGGCGCGCGTGTGCGAGGGCTGCACCGTCACGAGCGGCAGCGGCGTGAGCACGCAGCGCGGCGTTGCCGGCAGCGGACAGCGATGAGCGAGTAGCAGCGACAGGTGCAGCTACTGCGTCTGCGTCACGTGTATCTGAGGCGGGAACTTCAGACGAGCTCGAGAACGACGGCTACGGTGCAAAAATGGGAGGGGAGAGGAGGTGCTCACTGAGCAGGCACAAGGAGGCCCGGTGGCAGCTTAGCAGCACCAGGGTGATGGCTAGAGTCGAAGAAGGCAGTGGCGACCCGCGAGGTAGAGGTGGACGAAGAGCTCGAGGGCGTCGTTGTAGATGTCTTCAGGTCCAATCTGTCGGCGTAGAGGAAGTAGGGGAGGATGGCTGAGGGAGTCCGGCGAGGTGAGGCAGTGGTGTCGTGGAATTGTCACGGCAGATGTCCTCTTGCAAGGACTTAATCGTGGAGCCATTGCAACTAGGAAGCTTAAAGGGGTTAATCGGGACAAAGGACACGAGAGGGTTTATACTAGTTCGGCTCCTTACGGTGAAGGTAAGCCTCGTCTAGTTGGGTTGGTATTGCTTGAGGTTTCGATGACCGGGGCGAGATCGCTATGCCCGGTTCTCAAAGTGTTGTTTCTTGCCCTAAGCCGCTGCCGGTCGTCCCCTTATATATCTGGGTTGGCGCCCATGCTTACGAATCCCGCCAGCTCATAAGCAGTGTCCGCTCGGTGACTAGTCAAGTCTACCTTATGATACAAGTCATGCCATTATGGCGGTTTACTACAATGGGCCTTAAGTCGCCTGTGGGCCTTAGGCTCCTTGTTGAGTCGCCATCTTCATGCTTGGACTTGGGCTTCTGTTTGGTAACTATTTACATAACCCGGCCCCTCCTGGGCGGCTTACACAAATAGTTATATCCCCAACATTAGGCCCTAGATTGATTTGAACCTGTTCATGTCAATCTTAAAATAACTTAAAACATAAATCTTCAATCATCGGGCTGCGCAAAAAAGATTTTCTTTAACCCGGCGTGACGTCACTCTTTGGATCCGTGTTAACCCGTCATGACGTCATCTTTCTTTAATTCCGCCGAATCGGCCCAACGGATCTTTGTCTTTATTGCCCGTTCCGAGAATCGAGGCGTCGGGGCCGCTGGATAGTAATTCTTATCTTCTTGTTTCCCGCGCCATCGGTTACCCTTTCCCTATAAATAGGCGCGACTTTAGGTCTTTCATTCTTCTCCTTCCAGTCGTCTTCTTCCTCTCTTCTCTGTCACTCAAGCTCCGCCGCGCTTGTTGTCGAACCCTCGTCTTCATCGACCTTGGCGCTGCATCGACTTGAATCCGACCGGAGAATGGCGAGTCTCTCTCCGCAGCAGATCCAGCATTGTAAGTTTCCCTTTACGCATCTTGCATCTATGCTAGGGTTGATAGTTCTTACATGCCGTTCGCAGTTCATCCCTGCTTCTTCGTATTTCCTCCGTCAGGGCTTCTTTTGATCCCATAGTAGCATAAATCTCGTGCGATACCTATTCCGCATCCATTTTATATACTAGCAGATCTTCTTTTCTTGGAAAGAATCCTCATTAGAATGCATGAACTCCTCTCAGATCATGTTTTAGGTCTAGAAATTTTCTTTTACGAGCGACCATTTGATCTAAAATAACAGTTGTAACTTATGAAATCTGTTTTATCACCCGAACACTTCTTATGTTAAATGCCTTCAACATGACTGTCCAAATGTCCGGTTTAAACGCATCCCACTTGATCTCAGAAACCTTGGCACCTTCTCGGGTCTTTAAAACTTTTGAGCTGTCGCTAACACTTGTGGCGGCTTAAATAATACTACCAAATTATCCTTATGTCATTAGGCCCTTTAAGCCGCTACCATTCAGCAATTTGAATATCTTCTTTCGGGTTGAAATTTAAGCCAGAACTTCTTATTTTGCAATAGGCCAATCTGTTGTCATGGCGCCTAAACCAACCAAAGCTCCTGTAACCTGCAACTGGGTTCCATCCATTGTCACCAAAAGCAAGCTGGCTGAATTTGTGAAGTCTGGCCATTTGCCAAAAAAGGAGGTCATGTCTTATCGTGTTCCTGACCCATCCGAAGAAAACCTCAACCAAAAGGCGGGAAGTGATAGTTTTCACGGATCACATGAACAGGGATTTGCACCTCCCGGCTCAAAAAATTTCAGAGAAGTTCTGAATTTCTTTGACCTTAGACCGCAAGACATCGGGCCCAATTCCGTGTCAAATCTCTGCATTTTCAAGTTTTCTGCGAAGTGTACACGGAGAAGAACCAAATCTGCTCTTGTTCAAAGAACTTTTTATTTGAACCGGCAAAACGAACGTGCCAACGGGCCTAGTCTTAAACTTGGCGGCATCTCCATCCAGCGGCGAAGAGATTGTCTTTTCCCTTATGCTGAGCTGCCAAGTCACCCGAAGGACTGGAACCAGACGTGGTTCCACTGTCAAGATACATCACCGGCTGATGAGAAACCTCTGCCCGGCTTTCGTGCCCTGCGTCTTGAATCCAATCATCCGGCGCGATAAGTTATCCGGTATTGAGCCGCCTCTCAACCCCACCATCAAGAAGATCAAAGCTCTTCTAGGGAACGGCTTAAATGGCATCGATCTAGTTCGAGTCTGGGTCACCTGGCGGATACTACCATTAAGCCGCCGCTCCGGCTTAATGTGTACTTATACAGGCGAAAAGGATGACTCGATGCACCATAGCTCTGATGACTTATCAGACGATGCGGTAGATGTGTAACGCCCTCGATGCGGCTATATCTCCCACGTGTCGAAGCACGACTTAGAGGCATAATCGCATTGAAAGCAATGTCGCAAGTGAGGTAATCTTCACACAACCCATGTAATACATAAGGAAAGAGATACATAGTTGGCTTACGTTAGCCACTTCACACAATACATAAATAAACATCCATCATTCAGTTTACACTCAAGGTCCGACTACGGAACCAAAATAAAAGAAGATACCCCAAATGCTACACAGATCCCGATCGTCCCAACTGGCTCCACTCTGATCATCGTGGAAAAGACACATAATAACGACCACGTTCCTCGTCAAACTCCCACTTGAGCTCGGTTGCATCACACTGCACCGCATCGTCGGCACTGCAACTGTTTTGGTAGAATCTGTGAGTCACGGGGACTCAGCAATCTCACACCCGCGAGATCAAGACTATTTAAGCTTATAGGAAGGACAGAGTTGTGAGGTGGAGCTGCGAGTAGCGACTAGCATATATGGTGGCTACATTCGCAAAAGAGAGCGAGAAGAGAAGCAAAACACGGACGTGAAGCTAGTAGCGATCAAGAAGTGATCTGAACTACTTACGTCAAGCATAACTCCAACACCGTGTTCACTTCCGGACTCCGCGAGAAGAGACCATCACGTTACACACGCCGTTGATGTGTATTTTAATTAAGGTCAACTTCGGGTTTTCTACAACGGACATTAACAAATTCCCATCTGCCTCATAACCGAGCACGGCTTTGAAAGATAATACCTGCGAGGGTGTCCCAACAGCCCATTATAAGCTCTCACGGTCAGCGAAGGATATTCCTTCTCCGGGAAGACCCGATCAATCTCGGAATCCCGGACTACAAGACATTTCGACAAAGAATAAAACAAGACCAGCAAAGCCGCCCGAATGTGCCGACAAATCCCGATAGGAGCTGCACATATCTCGTTCTCGTGGCACACCGGATGAGCAGACGTCGGTTTGGCATAGACCCTGATTGCCCAAGGGCGCGGACATCGCTCAAGTTGGACCAGCACTCGAAGGAGAACTGGCCCGGGGTTAAAATAAAGATGACCCTCGGGCTCGCGAAAACCGGGGAAAAAGGCTTAGGTGGCAAATGGTAAAACAAAGTTGGGCCTTCTTTGAGAGTCTTATTCAAAGCGAACTGTCAAGGGGTCCCATAAATCACCCAACCGTAAGGAACGCGAAATCAAGGAACATAACACCGGTATGGCGGAAACTAGGGTGGCAAGAGTGGAACAAAACACTGGGCATAAGGCCGAGCCTTCCACCCTTTACCAAGTATATAGATGCATTAATTATAGCAGATATATATTGTGATATCCCCAACAATTAAACATGTTCCAACAAGGAACAACATCTCCATGTTCAACAAGGAACAAACTTCAACTTCACTGCAACTAGCAACGCTATAAGAGGGCTGAGCAAAGCGGTAACATAGCCAAACAACGGTTTGCTAGGAAAGGATGGTTAGGGCTGACATGGCAATATGGGTGGCATGATAAGCAAGTGATAGGCATCGCAGCATAGGCATATCAAAAGAGCGAGCATCTAGCATAGCAAAGATAGAAGTGATTTCGAGGGTATGGTCATCTTGCACGCAAAGTTCTCGAGTTGTCGAAAGCTTGATCCTCGTAAGCGTTCTCAACAGGTTCCTCGTTCACGTACTCGTCTCCGGCTCTACCCAAAGCAAGAACACAAACAAAGGAACCACAATAAATCACGGTGCAATGCACAAGCAACATGATGCAATACATGACATGATATCACGAGATGTGATATGCAATGCGTATCTGCGCTCCGGAAGGAAAATGATGAACCAGGCATCAACTTGGCAAACCAAGTATGCGCTGGAAAGATGAGATGATTTCGGTTGAAATCGATATAAAGATCACGGAATCGGATGCACGGTTTGCAAATGACAAGCAAAACAAGAATGGCACAAATCTGCCATTAACAACATGATACCACTTAGCAAGCAACAAGAAATTAAGCTACGCACCCAAACGTATCAACAAAGCATATGGCAGTGATCTACTCAAGATGCTTGACAAAAGATGAACACTGAGCAATGGCTAATTCACATCATAACAGGTCCAAACAAGCATGGCAAAAGTGCATAATATATCAGCTTCACGACACTTGTGAAATTCTGAACATGGCAAAATCAGCATCGAGGAAGCAATGTTCGAGCAAGAAAACAACATGCTACAGGAACTTATAATAGCAAAACAAGGCATGGCATGAATCTACTCAAAGCATAGAACAAAAGTCCCTTACTGACCATAAGCCAAAAGGATCGAGAAAAGATAGTAACACCCATGTCAATATAGCAAGTTTAGTTATGATTCAACAACGGGGCATGGCAATAACAGATAACAAGTAGGCATGTTTAAGAGCTCAATGCACTCACTACAGAGCATTACATGATAAACTAAGCATACATACATCAAGAAGACATGGCATAGAAGACATACATGGCAAGAACAACATCATAGCATACGGGATCAACTACAACAACCTTGGCAAAATTGAATAACATGTAAACAATCTGCCAGAAACATTTTGAAGCAAAAGTAGAGCTCGATTGACTCAAGCTATGGCACTCCATAATTGCAAACAAAGGCATGGATGGATAGAGAATAACCATATGTTCAAAACATCCTTACTGAAGTATCTCAAAATATGCATGGATCTCGGTAGCATCAAGTTAACATGGCATAAAATATTAGCAAAACAGGGGCTGAAATCAGCAACATCATGACACCTAGTTTGCATGATTGTGCTAGTCACCACATAGATCAAAAAAAATACATAGCATACACCCCTGGAAAGATGGCATGGCATATTACAAAACACATGTAGGACTCAAGTTCATAGGGTGCACACATCAATCATGGCAAAAATGACAAAAGTGCATGTTACGTTAAGAAATGAAACTAACATCACATAGCCCTCTTACAACAGCATTTCGGGCATCAAGATGAGCCAAATGAAAATGATGCAATGAGATGAAATGATCTACTCTTGAGGCGAACATTTTGACATATTATACGCATACGAAACAGACTCACGGATGCAAAGTTATGGCACGATGAAAATGCAACAAATATCATCACGGAAAAGACTTAAATGAATTTAGGGGGCGAAAGTCAACCGATGCGGTTTTGGATCGGATCTGGCGGACGCGGATCGAGCCGCGGCGTTGGCTCGCCGGAGACGAGGACGAGGCAGGCGGGGAGGAGAGGCCGGCGGGCGGAGGAGGGCGGCGCCAGCGGAGGAGGGGCGGCGGCCGCCCGGCGAGGCAGAGGCCGACAGGGCAGCGTGGCGTGGCGGGCGGCGGTGTCGGCGAGGCAGCGGCCGGCCCGAGGCAGCGCTGGGGACGGGCCGGGAGGGCGGATCTTGGGCTCGGCGGGCGGGCGGCGCGCATGGCAGGTGCCACGTGTCGCGCCCTGGTTCGCCGGCGGCGGCGGCGGGCGAAGCGGGACACGTCCGTCGGCGCGGGATTTTGTCCGATGGCGCGAGTAGGGAAGGCTAGGGTTTGTCCGTGATTTGGAATGGGGTGTATATATAGGCATAGAGGGAGCTAGGAGAGTCCAAATGAGGTGCGGTTTCGCCCACGATCGTGATCGAGCGACGGAGAGCATGGAAGTGACTTAGATGGGTTATTGGACTATTTTGAAAGGGTGTTGGGCTGCAACTTAAAAGAGGCCTTTGCGAGTCGCGGTTAACCGTTTGAGTACCAAACGAGCTCCAAATGACCCGAAACTTGACAGGTGGTCTACGGTGGTATACCAAGGCCACTTGACAAACCTCGGTCCATTCGAGAAAGTTTAGTACCCGCTCACGGAAAAACGTAAAAGGGGCGCCGGGGGACATAGGAGTGCGGATTGCAAAAGCGGACAACGGAAAAATGCTCGGAATCATGAGGCGAACACGTATGCAAATGAGATGCACAAGATGACATGATATAAAATGCATGACATGGACAAAATGCAAAACGAAAGACAAAAACCCAACCACGGAGGAATATCATATCACAATGCGAAAATGGCAAGAGTTGGAGTTACAAATATGGAAAGTTACATCCGGGTGTTACAACACTCCACCACTACAAGAGGATCTCGTCCGAGATCTAGGACTGAAAGAACTCCGGATATTCGAACGGAGGTGATCCTCGCGCTCCCGGTGGCTTCTCGGTCGAATGGTGTGACCACTTCACTTTCAGGAATTTGATTGACTTGTTGCGAGTCTTGCGCTCGGTTTCTTCAAGAATAGCAACGGGGTGCTCAAGATAAGAGAGATCTTCTTGAAGGTCAATTTCTTCGAAGTTGATGGTGCGTTCAGGAGTCTTGGAGCACTTGCGAAGCTGTGACACATGAAACACATCGTGGACGTTCGCGAAGTTGGACGGAAGCTCAAGTTGATAGGAGAGATCGCCTCTTTTGCCAATGATTTTGAAAGGACCCACGTATCTTGGGGCAAGCTTCCCTTTGATACCGAAGTGACGAGTGCCTTTCATTGGAGAGACGTGGAGGTAGACATGGCCTCCGATTTCAAAAGCCACATCACGGTGCTTGTCATCATAATAGCTCTTCCGGCGCGATTATGCGGCTTTGAGATTCTCACGAATGACTTTGCACATTTCTTGACTTCGTGATCAAGTCGTTGCCAAGAAGTTGGCGTTCACCGTCTCGGACCAATTGAGAGAAGTCGACACTTTCGCCATAGAGAATTTCGAATGGGGCCTTGCGAACTCGCTTGGAAGCTGTTGTTGTAGGAGAACTTCGGCATATGGAAGACAATCTTCCCATTTCATACCGAAGGAAATGACACAAGCCACGAGCATATCTTCAAGGATTTGATTGACTCGCTCGACTTGGCCACTTGTTTGAGGATGGAAAGCTGTCTTTGAAACGAATGTTGGTGCCCATGGCCTTGAAAAGAATCCCAAAACTTGGAGGTAAAGATGCTGCCACGGCTGAAGAGATCACTTGTGGAATGCCGTGCAAGGAGACAATCTGGAGGTGTATAGCTCGCCAAGCTGAGCTGCTGTGATAGATTCTTTGATAGGAAGAAAATGAGCCACTTTAGTAAGCTTGTCAATGACAACGAAGATAGCATCATTTCCACGCTTGGACTTTGGAAATCCAGTCACGAAGTCCATTTCAATATGATCAAACTTCCATTCGGAATAGCAAGAGGTTGGAGGAGACCAGCTGGTCTTTGGTGTTACCTTTCACTCTTCTGCGGACATCACACTCATTCACGAATTGAGCAATTTCTCGCTTCATTCGGGTCCACCAATATGACTGCTTGAGGTCATAGTACATCTTCGTACTTCCAGGATGAATGGATAGAAGCGAATTGTGTGCCTTGTTCATAATGATTTTACGTAGATCACCCTTTGGAACCACAATCCGGTCCTCGAAGAAAAGAGTATCTTTGTCATCAATGTGGAAGCACTTGTATTTGGAAATGCCCTTGTCGATACCACGTTTCACCTTTTTCACCATGGTATCCAGGAGTTGAGCCTCACGAATCTGATCTTCCAAAGTAGGAGAGACTATGAGGTTGGCAAGAAAGCCTTGAGGAACAACTTGAAGATTCAGCTGCGGAAAGCTTCACGAGATCCGGTTGGAAGGGCTTGAGGATTAAACTGTTGCGATAAGCCTTCCTGCTCAAAGCATCTGCAATCACATTGGCCTTGCCCGAGTATATTCAATACTTGGGTTGTACTCTTGAATCATTTCGACCCATCGAGTCTGCACTGAGGTTGAGGTTGGGCTGAGTGAAGATATACTTGAGGCTCTTGTGATCGGTGAAAATGTCCACTTTCCTTCCCAACAAGAGATGTCTCCATGTTATCAATGCATGGACAACTGCCGCCAACTCAAGATTGTGAGTGGGGTAGTTCTTTTCGTTGAGCTTCAAGCGACGAGAGGTATAGGCCACAACTCTCTTCTCTTGCATTAACACAAAGATTGAGACCTTGAAGAGAAGCATCACGAAAACTTGAATGGCTTGGATTCATCAGGAGGAGTCAAGATAGGAGCTGTGACGAGTTTTTCTTTGAGAGTATTGAAAGCAACGTCACACTCAGGAGACCAGACATACTTCACATGCTTCTGGAGGAGGTTGGAAAGAGGCTTTGCAATCTTAGAGAAGTTCTCAACGAATCTTGACAATAGCTTGCAAGACCAAGAAAATCTGAAGCTGCTTGACATTCGAGGAGGTTCCCAATTCACAATTGCAGACACCTTCTCGGGATTAACAGCGATGCCCTTGGCGGAGATGATATGACCAAGATAAAGCACTTCATCAAGCCAAAATTCACATTTGGAAAACTTAGCATAGAATTGATGCTCTCGAGCTTGTCAAGCACCAATCGCAAATGTTTGGCATGATCCTTCTTATTCTTGGAGAAGACCAAAATATCATCAAGATAGACCAAGGCGAATTCATTGGTGTAGGGTTGAAGATGAAGTTCATCATCCGAGAGAATGTTGGAGGAGCATTGACAAGGCGAAGGACATGACAGTATATTCATAAGAACCAAAGCTTGTTCGAATCTGTCTTGGGAATATCTTGTTCACGAATGCGAATCTGATGATAACCCATACGAAGGTCAAGCTTGGAGAACACTTTAGCACCTTTGAGTTGCTCGAAAAGTTCATTGATGTTGGGAAGTGGATACTTGTTCTTGATTGTCTTCTTATTCAATGGGCGGTGTCGGCGCAAAGTCGGTCCGTGCCATCCTTCTTCCGGACAAAAGAACACCACAACCCCAAGGAGATGAACTCGGTCCGATCAAACCAGACGCTCTTGTTCATCGAGCTGCTTCTTCAATTCCTTCAGCTCATTAGGTCCAAGCTTGTATGGGCGCTTGCAAACGGGTTCGATGCGGGCTCAAGATCGATAACGAATTCAAGCGGCGGTGAGGAGGCATTCTGGAAGCTCTTCCGAAAGACATCTTGGTACTCACAAGCGATTGGAATCGAGAGATAGCATCCAATTAGCCCTTCTCATTGAGAGAAAACAACCAATGGTTTCATCACGAAGCGGCATAGATGATCACATCATTAGAAGAGTGAGTCAATTGAATTTCCACAGCAGCACAATCAAGCTGAGCTTTGTGCTGATAAAGCCAATCCATCCCGAGAATAAGATCAATATCCAAGTCACCAAGGACAATTGGTTTAGCCAGAAATCTATAGTCGCCCATCTTGATAGAAACATCCGAAGCCATGGAGCTTGCATGCATGAATTTACCCGGAGAGACAACCGATAATGGTTTAGGCAAATCTTGAAAAACCAACTCATGCTTAGATGCAAAAGGTCTTGAAATGAAAGAATGCGATGCACCAGTATCAAATAAGACTTTTGCAGGAATATCATTAACTGGAAGATTACCCATTATCACATCAGAAGATTCCTCCGCTTGAGCTGCATTCATCATATTCACCTTTGCAGACTTGGGATTATGCTTGACCACTGCATTGCTGGAAGATTTCACGGGAGGAGGAGGCGGAAGGCGCCTTTGGTTGAAGCACTTGTTCGCATAGTGACCTTTCTGCTGACATTTGTTGCAAGTCACCTCGAGGCGGACGGTGGTAAGGAGCACTTGACCTTGGAGCTTGAGAATTAGACTTGTTACGATACCACAGGTTGGGCGGGTGGGAAGATCCACGACCACCTGAGTTCTTCTGGCGATAAGGCTGACGGAGCGGAGGAGGAGGAAGGTAAAACTTCTGCTTAGCTGCCACTTGAGAGGAAGAAGAAGACTGAACTGCATCCCTGATTCTCTTCTTAGAAGCCTCACATTTGAGCTGGGCAGCTTCTTGCTTGATGCCATGTTGTAGAATTCATCATACTTTTACGGCTCAAAAGCACAAGAGCTAATTGCAGATCTTCTCTGAGACCACCTCTGAATTGATAGATCATACTCTTTTCATCGTGGGCGTCTTGCTTAGCAAAGCGGCGAATTTCTCGAACTGGATATTGTATTGATACACGACATGTTGCCTTGCTTGAGATTGCGGAACTCCTCACGCTTGCTCTCAACAACACTTTTGAATGTGGTGAGCTCACGAAGTCTCGGCGGAACTCATCCCGGTGATGACATGACCTCCTCTGGAATCTTTGTATTCTGGTACCACTCAGCAGCTTGGTCCTTGAGTTGAAGCGAAGCAAACTTGACAAAGTCCTCGGTCGACATTGCTACATTCAAAATGTTTGCAGATGTCCACAAGCCAATCGTCAGCGTCTGTGGCCTCGACACAGAAACTGAAAGACTTCGGCTGATTAGCGAGGAACAGACTGAGAGTAGCAAAGTGCGGCTGGTTGTTGCCTTGACCTTGATTTCCTTGACTGCCTTGCCCTTGAGTACGCACTTGCAAGAGTTGCAAAATCATCTGAGCATTGGCATTGGTGGCTGCCATGATAGCTTGCCAGGCCTCCGGAGGCGGAGGTGGAGGTGGAGGGTTCGACTGACTCCCATCATTTCTTTCCGGATTCGGACGTTGGCGGAGCCATCTGAAGAGGGTGACATCCGTTAGCACTTTGATGAGCAGATAGACAAGTTGAATCAACGGATAGAAATTGCAACATATAGTCTTCACAATAAACATTCAACAAGGATGAGCGAATGAATTCCAAAGTTAACATCACCGTCCATTAAGGTGAGAAGCCACTTGATTAAGGGTTGATGAAAAAATAACAAAGTACTGATGGAACAAATAAGTGGTATGGATTACCCAATCACAAACCAAATATCTGCGGGAAGAAAAACTAGGAGCTACTTGAATCCCACCTATAAACTCCGAAACTTTCGGTTATGCAATCTGGTGTTGGGGATACAGGACACAAAATATATCACCCAAACTAACAATACCTAGATCCAGCTTGTATCCATCCGTCAACACATAACCAAGAAACCTTGAAATCGTGTACCTCGACCTTGAAAAGCATCCGTTATATGAGTCATGGCAATACTCGAGCTCGCCCGATCTTTGGGTTATCGGGTTATCTCACCAACAACTGTACAAAAGAGATTTCGATGTCGGTAAAACTCGGGTATTCGAACTGCAACGATAAAATTGTGATGACAACACCTCGGAGCTCAACTCCCCGGGACACTGCCACAACCCCTAAATGTCAGGAGGCACCAAGAACAATGTTCTTGTCACAAAACCATCGAAACGATTCCAAGATACCCGCGTGATCCTAAAAAAAATTTAGTGAAATTTGAGGAGAGGAGAGTCAAAACTTCTCGTCGGGAGACCTCACCAGGCTGACGAAGGGACTGGGAGTAAAAGAATCCTACTCTCGATATATATAATCCTAAGACTCAAAACATTTTCCGTTCTAGACTCAACAACGCATGACAAACAATCAAGTAGGGGCTCCTAAGTGGGGATGGCTCGATTACCAACTTATAGCGCCCTCGATGCGGCTATATCTCCCGATGTCGAAGCACGACTTAGAGGCATAACGCATTGAAAAAAATGTCGCAAGTGAGGTAATCTTCACACAACCCATGTAATACATAAGGAAAGAGATACATAGTTGGCTTACGATCGCCACTTCACACAATACATAAATAAACATCCATCATTCAGTTTACACTCAAGGTCCGACTACGGAACCAAAATAAAAGAAGATACCCCAAATGCTACACAGATCCCGATCGTCCCAACTGGCTCCACTCTGATCATCAGGAAAAGACACATAATAACGACCACGTTCCTCGTCAAACTCCCACTTGAGCTCGGTTCGTCACCTGCCCGCCTCGTCGGCACTGCAACTGTTTTGGTAGAATCTGTGAGTCACGGGACTCAGCAATCTCACACCATGCGAGATCAAGACTATTTAAGCTTATAGGAAGGACAGAGTTGTGAGGTGGAGCTGCGATGTTTACTAGCATATATGGTGGCTACATTCGCAAAAGAGAGCGAGAAGAGAAGCAAGGCACGGACGTGAAGCTAGTAGCGATCAAGAAGTGATCTGAACTACTTACGTCAAGCATAACTCCAACACGTGTTCACTTCCCGGACTCCGAGAAGAGACCATCACGGTTACACACGCGTTGATGTGTATTTTAATTAAGGTCAACTTAGGTTTTCTACAACCGACATTAACAAATTCACATCGCCTCATAACCATGACACGGCTTTGAAAGATAATACCCTGCGGGGTGTCCCAACAGCCCATTATAAGCACTCACGGTCAACGAAGGATATTCCTTCTACCGGAAGACCCGATCAATCTTGGAATCCCGGACTACAAGACATTTCGACAGAAATAAAACAAGACCAGCAAAGCCGCCCGAATGTGCCGACAAATCCCGATAGGAGCTGCACATATCTCGTTCTCGGGCACACCGGATGAGCAGACGTCGGTTTGGCATAGACCTGATTGCCCAAGGGCGCCGGACATCGCTCAAGTTGGACCAGCACTCGAAGGAGAACTGGCCCGGGGTTAAAATAAAGATGACCCTCGGGCTCATGAAAACCGGGGAAAAAGGCTTAGGTGGCAAATGGTAAAACCAAAGTTGGGCCTTCTGGGAGAGTCTTATTCAAAGCGAACTGTCAAGGGGTCCCATAAATCACCCAACCCGTGTAAGGAGCGCTAAATCAAGGAACATAACACGGTATGACGGAAACTAGGGTGGCAAGAGTGGAACAAAACACTGGGCATAAGGCCGAGCCTTCCACCCTTTACCAAGTATATAGATGCATTAATTATAGCAGATATATATTGTGATATCCCCAACAAGTAAACATGTTCCAACAAGGAACAACATCTCCATGTTCAACAAGGAACAAACTTCAACTTCACCGCAACTAGCAACGCTATAAGAGGGCTGAGCAAAGCGGTAACATAGCCAAACAACGGTTTGCTAGGAAAGGATGGTTAGGGGCTGACATGGCAATATGGGTGGCATGATAAGCAAGTGATAGGCATCGCAGCATAGGCATAGCAAAAGAGCGAGCATCTAGCATAGCAAAGATAGAAGTGATTTCGAGGGTATGGTCATCTTGCCTGCAAAGTTCACAGAGTTGTCGAAAGCTTGATCCTCGTAAG
Source organism: Aegilops longissima (assembly GCA_021605205.1). NCBI lineage: Eukaryota > Viridiplantae > Streptophyta > Magnoliopsida > Poales > Poaceae > Aegilops > Aegilops longissima. The sequence continues at coordinate 495,738,441 of CM038679.1, read as the reverse complement.
CGTTCTCAACAGGTTCCTCGTTCACGTAGTCGTCTCCCGGCTCTACCCAAAGCAAGAACACAAACAAAGGAACCACAATAAATCACGGTGCAATGCACAAGCAACATGATGCAATACATGACATGATATGCGAGATGTGATATGCAATGCGTATGCGTGCTCCGGAAGGAAAATGATGAACCAGGCATCAACTTGGCAAACCAAGTATGCCGCTGGAAAGATGAGATGATTTCGGTTGAAATCGATATAAAGATCACCGGAATCGGATGCACAGTTTGCAAATGACAAGCAAAACAAGAATGGCACAAATCTGCCATTAACAACATGATACCACTTAGCAAGCAACAAGAAATTAAGCTACTGCACCCAAACGTATCAACAAAGCATATGGCAGTGATCTACTCAAGATGCTTGACAAAAGATGAACACTGAGCAACGGCTAATTCACGTCATAACAGGTCCAAACAAGCATGGCAAAAGTGCATAATATATCAGCTTCACAGACACTGTGAAATTACTGAACATGGCAAAATCAGCATCAGGAAGCAATGTTCAGAGCAAGAAAACAACATGCTACAGGAACTTATAATAGCAAAACAAGGCATGGCATGAATCTACTCAAAGCATAGAACAAAAGTCCCTTACTGACCATAAGCCAAAAAGGATCAGAAAAGATAGTAACAGCCATGTCAATATAGCAAGTTTCGTTAACAGATTCAGCAACAGGGCATGGCAATAACAGATAACAAGTAGGCATGTTTAAGAGCTCAATGCACTCACTACAGAGCATTACATGATAAACTAAGCATACATACATCAAGAAGACATGGCATAGAAGACATACATGGCAAGAACAACTTCATAGCATACACGGATCAACTACAACAACCTTGGCAAAATTGAATAACATGTAAACAATCTGCCAGGAAACATTTTGAAGCAAAAGTAGAGCTCGATTGGCTCAAGCTATGGCACTCCATAATTGCAAACAAAGGCATGGATGGATAGAGAATAACCATATGTTCAAAACATCCTTACTGAAGTATCTCAAAATATGCATGGATCTCTCGGTAGCATCAAGTTAACATGGCATAAAAATATCAAGAAAACAGGGCTGAAATCAGCAACATCATGACACCTAGTTTGCATGCTTGTGCTAGTCACCACATAGATCACAAAAATACATGGCATGCACCCTGGAAAGATGGCATGGCATATTACAAAACACAAGTAGGACTCAAGTTCATAGGGTGCACACATCAATCATGGCAAAATGACAAAAGTGCATGTTACGTTAAGAAAGCGAAACTAACATCACATAGCCCTCTTCCAACAGCATTTCGGGCATCAATATGAGCTCAAATGAAAATTATGCAATGAGATGAAATGATCTACTCTTGAGGCAAACATTTTGACATATTATACGCATGAAACGGACTACGGATGTAAAGGTATGGCACGATGAAAATGCAACAAATATCATCACGGAAAAGACTTGGATGAATTTAGGGGGAGAAAGTCAACCGATCGGGTTTTGGATCGGATCTGGCCGGACAGCGTGGATCGAGGCGGTAGGGCAGCGCCGGAGGCGGGACGAGGCAGGGCAGGAGGAGAGGGTCGGCAGGCGGAGGAGGGCGGTCAGAAGAAGAATCCGGCTCTGCGGTAAGTTACTTGTCTTCACAAATACTCTTTTATATGTTGCCTTCTTATACTTATGATTCTTTATCTGTTTCCACAGGCGGCGATGATTTCGGAAAGTCAAGTATGACCATGAGGCTGCTAAACAGGCAGGCGACCAAGAAGGCGAAAGAAAAACGCCAGACGGGCACCTCTAAGAGGAAGAAACCCAGCGCCTCGATATGTTTAAATTGGATGACTCTTCTTCTGGATGAGGAAGAGGTAATCTTTTCAATGTTCTTTAACTCCTTTGCCATTACTTTTCTCGACATTTGACCCTTTCGAGAGGATCTGGAAGCAGTCAAGCAGGTGGCGAAGAGGTAACTATAATTTCCTCCGACTCGAGCCTTTGTCAACACAAAAATCCGAAGGTGACCGGAAAGTAAGGTTTTCATACCCTCTAGCTTACCAAGATCCTCAATTTCTTTTGAAGCAACAACAATTTGAGAACTGGAGGCAAACTCGGGCCACTCAAGACGCAGAACTCTCCTCCGGCTTACCCGATATAACCAGGAAGCGTCGAATCGAGGTCATCTCCGCTTTGTGTTCTGCTTATCCTTTGGCGTGTTTATTTAATCGACCCTCAATTCATCGACTCCAATTATCGGGATACCTCTCCGTCTTCCGCGAGTCGATGCAATCAAACATGCCGCTTTTAAAACAGCTCCGGGTAATGCCACCTTTCTTACTTTAAGTTTTTCCATACTTATTCGTTGGTACTCATCCTTCCACTTTGGTGACAGCCGCAAGTGAAGCCTAGCAAGAAGGCCAAACAGAATAATTTGTCCCGAGACCCGTGATCATCGAACCGCAATTGACTCATCCGTTCTCGATAGCTCCACTCATCAACCACCGCTTGAACCGCTTTTGATATTCGGTGTCAACCTCGACCCGCCGCGAAGACGTTGTCCACGAGTCGACAAGCGGAAATTCCTAGCCCGGTCAAGACGATCGAACCGAAGTTCAATTTCGAAAAGCCAATATGTTGAACCGGGCCAGCCTCATCGTCTTGCTCGATGCTTCGCCAAGGAGGAGTTTGCCCAACGTCGGAAAACCAAACAGGACATCACCGATAATACTCACCTAAGCATTGGTGATATAGTCTCGAACTATTTGAACCAAGTGCACAATAGCCGTGACACAGAAATTGACATGGTGAAGCAAATACAACATAAATCTGAGGTATACTTTTAACCTTACTTATCAGATCAGCCCCCAAGTCTATTGCTTATGAATGAATATCTCAGACTTAGAAATCTACTTACTGTTAATTTGTCCGGCTTAAATTGGATATATTTAACTCAGTGATAGCATGAAACTTTGAATTTGGGTAACACATTAGCCCCCAAGTGTCAAGTGCCTTTACTTGTAAGGTGCTTGAGACTTAATATACATGACCCGCTAAAATAGGTTAAGAAATTCTTTAAGCATACATTAGCCCCCAAGTGCCAAGTATCTTTACTTGTAAAGTGTTTGGGACTTGAATGTAATCTTACCGTGATCCTTACCATAACCTGATGTCAATGCAGGCTGCCATAAGTCAATTTGAGACGGAGATTGCTGATCTGAAGAGTCAGTTGAAAACCCAAGAGCTTGAAACTCAAAAAGCCAACTCCAAGTTTGAATTCAGTGTCTCCGAACAAGAGAAACTGAAGAAAAAATTTGAATCGGAGAAGAAAACTTGGGTTGAAGAGAGGGCTTCACTGGTGACTCGGGCTGAAACAGCAGAGGCATCTCTTGCCGAGGCAACCGCCGAGCTGTCCGGCTTAAAGCGCCAGATATCTCAAATGGTCTCAGCAATCTTTGGTAAGTTACAATGTATAACTCTGAATATCACAATGGTTCCTTTGATGTCTATTTTAATTGTTAACTCCGGCTCACCTTATATGTATAAACACAGGCCCGGAGAACAGACCTTAAGCGAGAATATCTGGTCAAGTGAAGGCGGTGTACACTCTGTGGAACAACTATACACGGGTCTGGCGTGCTTTAGCCGTTGTGGCTTTATCAAATGATGCTCCTTATCTCCTGCAAGATGTACTCAAGCGGCTTGCCGTGTTACCTCAACGGATTCAGGAATTAAGGAGAGCATCCGGTAGAGCCAGGCCATAGCCGCTTTAAGCCGGGCCAAAGCATTGGCTCCAGAGCTAGACTTAAACGACATTGCTCTTGGATACCCCAGCTTAAAGGAGGACGGCTCGCCTTACGATCAATCAGACTTCACCACCTGTGTGAGAGTCGTGCGTCCTGTACCACCATCATCTGCAACGATATTGATCTTACAAAGTACCAGCGGGTTATGACAACGAGAACCGGAGGATTCCAACTCCGCATTATGATGACGTCAGCCTGATCCCTCCAACCCGTAAGCATACCTTTGCTCCTGAAGTTGACCTGGTCAGTTTAATAGATGATGAGGCTGAATTTGAAGCCTTAAGCGGCATTGACTAGACCTCGTCAACCTTCCAGGACAAAACAACCGAAGGAGAGGTGGGGAAGGATAACCCGGAGTCATCAAGCCAGCCGGAGGAATGAGCCGCCAGATGTGTTATGAATTTTTACAAAACAATGCTTCACTTACTTTAGACTCGGGGAGTCTTGTAATAGGATAGAAAAAACTCCTTAACTCTGTCATGCCTTCGCGCATGTTTTGCGGTGTTTAACAATGTCTCAAGCCGACAGCAATGTGCACTGCCGGCTTACTTGAATCATCCAAAAGCTTTCTGCTTTACTCTGCATAAAACAAAAAATTTCCTTTGGCATCTCACCACATTCGGGGTTATGTAAGATAACGTTAATCCGGAATAGGAACCAAAACATCATAAGTATCAACCGGTTTGAGGCGTACCTTACCGGCTTACTTGATCCCAAAAAAGCAGACAGTTATACTTAACTTCTGAAAATTGGCACATATAATGTTTACCTGGCCCTTAGTATTATTTACTCTTATAAAATAAAGTAAACCTGATTTTCAAAGGCCTCTGATTGAATACGATCGAGAGAACCGTTCGGAGGGGTTAAGCTAAGATTCGGATACGATCGTATAGCCCCCAATGGCTTTGGTGATGCCGATCAAATGGGTATCGACAGCTATGTTCTCTTTGGTTCAATCGACCTATGTTTGAACAGAAGCCCCAAGTGACCATGAGAGTTGTTTAATGGCGCTGATTCAAATCGATCCACGTCGGGCCCAAAGAGGTTAAGCTATGATTCAAATATGATCAAGAAGCCCCAAGTGGGTTCGCGGTGTGCCAATCAATTGGGTATCGATACTATGTTCTCTTTGGTTCAATCGACCTATGTTTGAACAGAAGCCCCCAAATGACCATGGCTTGATTCAGATATGATCATAAGCGGACCAAAGGAAAGCCGGATTCAGATATGATTCGCTCCCTGTTAGTCGTTTCCATCACCTGGTCAAGAAGACACATAAACCTTATAGGATGGAAAAGAAAGAGGTCCTGCTTTATTGCTTTATATAATATATACATTGCTAAAAAAGAAAAGATAAGTATACTCAAAAGCCAGCGACTTAAGTATAATAGGGCGGAGATGCGCTATGTTCCACGGCCGTGGTCTCCTCCTCCGACTTACGTGAGTCTTTGTGCTCTCGAACATCGATGAGGTAATATGACCCGTTGTTGAGATTCTTGCTGACCACGAAAGGTCCTTCCCAAGGAGGGGACAGCTTGTGCATATCAGTTTGATCCTGGATGAGCCAGAGCACCAAATCGCCTTCCTGGAAAGTTCTGCTTCTAACCCGGCGGCTGTGATAACGGCGCTTGCTGGTAAATCACCGAGCGGGCTATGGCCAAATCTCGCTCTTCATCCAACAAGTCAAGTGCATCCTGTCGAGCTTTTTCGTTATCAGCCTCAACGTAAGCCGCCACCCGGGGTGAATCATGTCGGATGTCACTTGGTAGAACCGCCTCTGCTCTGTACACCATGAAGAAAGGTGTATAACCAGTAGATCTGTTGGGCGTTGTGTTGATGCTCCATAGCACAGAAGGTAATTCCTCCACCCAACAACCCGGAGTTCGTAAAGGAACTAAGAGCCGGGTTTGATACCTTTCAAGATCTCTTGATTAGCTCTTTCCGCCTGACCATTAGACTGGGGGTGAGCAACAGCCGAAACATCAAGCCGGATGTGCTCTTGTTGACAGAACTCTTCCATGGCACCCTTGGAGAGATCGGTGCCATTATCGAGTTATAATCTTGTCACGGAAAACCAAAGCGAAAGATCACCTTTTGATGAACTGAACCGCCGTGGCAGCATCACACTTCTTGACCGGCTCTGCTTCAACCCACTTGGTGAATTTATCCACCGCCACCAACAGGTGTGTCTTCTTATCTTTAGACCTTTTGAAAGGTCCAACCATATCAAGCCCCGGACGCAAGCGTCCAAGTAATTGGAATCATCCTCAATTCTTGAGCGGCCCATGAGCTCGTCTTGAGAATTTTGACATCCATCACATTTGTTGACCAGATCCTCCGCATCAACATGAGCCGTCACCAATAAAAACCATGACGAAAAGCCTTGGCTACGGAGACTTTGAACCGGCATGATGACTGCAATCACCTTCATGAATCTCACGAAGTATCTCATGACCCTCCGTGGGTGATACACAGCTGAAACACCCCATGTGGCTGCGGTGATGCAACTCGCCGTGAACAATCGTCATGGATTTGGACCGCCTGATAATTTGTCTTGCCAAGGTCTCATCCTCAGGCAACTCTCCCCGGGTCATATAGGCTAAGTATGGAACCGTCCAGTCTGGGATGGCATGGAGAGCCGCCACCAGCTGCGCCTCCGGGTCTGGTACTGCAAGCTCTTCCTCTGTAGGCACTCTGACAGAAGGGTTATGCAAAACGTCAAGGAAAGTATTCGGTGGCACCGGCTTACGCTGAGACCCCAGCCGGCTTAAAGCATCAGCTGCCTCGTTCTTCCTTTGATCAATGTGCTCTACTTGATAACCCTTGAAGTGCCCAGCCACCGTATCAACTTCACGACGATAAGCCGGCATAAGGGGATCCTTAGAATCCCACGTGCCTAACACCTGTTGAGCAACAAGGTCTGAATCGCCCAAGCATCTTACCCGGCTTAAATTCATCTCCTTGGCCATCCGGAGGCCATGGAGTAAGGCCTCATATTCAGCTGCATTGTTAGTACAGGGAAACATAAGCCGGAGCACATAACAAAATTTGTCACCTCGAGGGGAAGTTAAAACAACTCCAGCCCCCGAGCCTTCCAACTACCTGGACCCATCAAAGTGAATAGTCTAATACGTGTTATCCGGCTTCTCCTCTGGTGCCTGCAACTCCGTCCAATCATTAATAAAGTCCACTAGGGCTTGAGACTTGATAGCTGTGCGCGGCATGTACTTCAAACCGTGAGGCCCAAGCTCGATGGCCCACTTGGCAACTCGTCTTGTGGCTTCCCTATTCTGGATGATGTCTCCCAAGGGGGTTGAACTTACCACAGTTATAGGATGACCCAGGAAGTAATGTTTTAGCTTCCGGCTCGCCATGAACACCCCATAAACCAGTTTCTGCTAATGCGGATACCTTTGCTTGGACTCTATGAGCACCTCGCTGATGTAATAAACCGGCCGCTGAACCGGATGCTCCTCGCCAGTCTCCTTACGCTCCACCACAATAGCCACACTAACAGCACGTGAGTTAGCAGCAACATACAATAGCAATGGCTCTTTATCAATCGGAGCTGCAAGAACCGGCGGCTCAGCCAATTGTCTCTTTAAATCTTCAAAAGCAGCATCAGCAGCCTCACTCCAGACAAAGGTGTCTGCTTTCTTCATCATCTGATACAATGGTAAAGCCTTCTCCCCTAGTAGGCTTATGAATCGGCTTAAAGAAGCAACGCGACGCCAGTCGCTGAACATCAGTGATGCACGCCGGCTTAGCCAGAGAGGTAATCGCCTTGATCTTCTCCGGGTTAGCTTCAATGCCCCTGTTTGAGACCAGGAATCCCAAAAGTTTGCTGCAGTACACCAAATCGCACTTGTCGGGTTAAGCATCATCTTGTAGACCCGAGATTATCAAAGGTTTCCTTTAAATCGAGATCAAGGTTTCCTTCTCTCGGACTTCACCACAATGTCATCCACATAAGCATGAACATTGCGCCCAATCTGATTGTGGAGACAATTACGCACACTCGGCGATAAGTCGCTGGGCACTCTTGAGCCCAAGCGGCATAGACACATAGCAGAAGGCTCCAAATGGAGTAATGAAAGCCGTCTTCTCCTGGTCCTTAACTGCCATCTTGATCTGATGATAACCAGAGTAAGCATCCAAAAAACTCAACCGCTCGCAACCCGCCGTGGCATCGATGATTTGATCAATGCGGGGCAGAGCAAAGGGATCAGCCGGACAAGCTTTATTTAGGTCCGTGTAATCGACACACATCCGCCAAGTGCCGTTTTTCTTGAGCACAAGCATCGGGTTAGCCAACCACTCCGGGTGAAAAACTTCCACAATGAACCCTGCCGCTAAGAGCCGAGCGACCTCCTCCCCTATAGCCTTTCGCCTTTCCTCATTGAATCGCCGGAGAAACTGCCTGACCGGCTTATACTTTGGATCAATATTAAGAGTGTGCTCAGCGAGTTCTCTCGGGACACCGGCATGTCGAAGGTTTCCATGCAAAGATGTCCGGTTCTCACGGATGAACTCGACGGCGCTTTCCTATTTGGGATCAAATTGGTGCGATCTTTGAACTGCTTGGAAGAGTCACACAGGTGAAGTTAACCAGTTTTGTCTCGGCGTCCGACTTAAATTTCAAAGCCGAGTCTTGCTCTGTGGTTGGCTTCTTCAAAGAGGTCATATCTGCGGGTAACCATTAGTTTGATAAAACTTCAGCTCCTCTTCAAGACAAACAGATTCAGCATAAGCGCATCTCCTTCCTCGCACTCCAAGGCCACCTTTCGACTCCCATGCACAGTGATGGTGCCCTTGTAACCCGGCATCTTGAGCTGCAAATAAACATAACACGGTCGTGCCATGAACTTGGCATTAGCGGCCGTCCAAACAGAGCATGATATGGGCTTCGATTTTGACTACCTCAAGCGTCGACTTCTCAGCCACGGAATCGTATTCGTCTCCAAAGCCACTTCCAACTCAATCTTTCCAACAGATACGCCGACTTACGGGTACCACCCCATGGAAAACAGTGTTGGGCGTCCTCAAGTCCTTATCGGTCAGACCCATACGGCGAAAGGTCTCATAATAGAGAATATTGATGCTGCTTCCGGTCCATGAGCACCTTAGTGAATTTATATCCACCAACCTGAGGGCCACCACCAAGGCTAACTGACCCGGGTTATCAACCCGGGGGGGTGATCTTCTCTACACCAAATGATAGGTTGTTCTGACCACCTCAGGTAACAGGGAACCGCTGGTTCAACCGAATTCACAACCCTTTTATGAACCTTCTGGTCACGTTACACAAGTTAGTGGTAAACACATGGTATTGCCCACCGTTTAACTATTTTGGATGGCTCTGATAACCTGACTGTTGTTGCTGCTGTCCTCCTTGACCGGACTGTTGCTGATTATAGCCACCTTGACCACCTTGAAAGCCGGAACTTGAGCCGCCACCCGGGCCATGGAAACCACCTGCTCCTGAACCGCCACCTGACCCGTGATTGCCATCAAACATGTTTGAATTCTTGAAAGCCTTCATGATCGCATGCATCCTTCCATAAGTGGGTGGCAGGATTTTCTCGAGTACCGTGTCTTGGACAAGGCTCATTCGAAGCTACTCAAGATATGGACTGAGCCACCAGATCAAGGAGGCCCTCTCCCTTGCGCTTCTTGTTATTACCTTGAGCATTAGCATTAGCCACAAACGATCGGGTTACCGTCCGAACTACGCTTGTTACCACCTTGACTTGCCGATTGTTGCTGCTGACCCTTTCCGTTGCCGTTCTTCTTTCCCTTCCTGTCTTTTCCTCCTCGGACACGGGATCTTGATGAAATATTAGAATCGGCATATTTAACCAAAGCCACCATCAAGCGTACCCATGTCATTGCAATCACGCTTAAACGCCTAACTTACTTGGCGCCGCACAAAACGACAATTCGATGGAGCATAAGTACCAGAGGCGGCATCCATCTTATCGGATGAATGTATTATGTCTTTGACCGGCGCACCCAATGAGTTGTGGACTCACCCTCCTCCACCTTACAATTGTTCAAGTCCACAATGGATATAGATTGCTTGCAAGTATCCTTAAAGTTCGGATAAACCGGCCTTTAACTCGGCCCATGAACCGATGGAATTGGGAGGCAAGCTTTTCAACCAAGTTCGGGCCGTTCCATCTAACGTCATGGTGAAATACTTAGCCATTGCCGCGTCGCTGACTTCCAATAATTCCATGGCCATCTCAGAACTTTCAATCCACCCCTGGTTGTAAGTCGGCCGTGTGGAGCTTGAGAATTAGACTTGTTACGATACCACAGGTTGGGCGGGTGGGAAGATCCACGACCACCGAGTTCTTCTCGCTGATAAGGCCGACGGAACGGAGGAGGAGGAAGGTAAAACTTCTGCTTAGCTGCCACTTGAGAGGAAGAAGAAGACTGAACTGCATCCCTGATTCTCTTCTTAGAAGCCTCACATTTTAGCTGGGCAGCTTCTTGCTTGATGCCATGTTGTAGAATTCATCATACTTTTACGGCTCAAAAGCACAAGAGCTAATTGCAGATCTTCTCCGAGACCACCTCTCGAATTGATAGATCATACTCTTTTCATCGTGGACGTCTTGCTTAGCAAAGCGGCGAATTTGGAACTGGATATTGTATTGATACACAGACATGTTGCCTTGCTTGAGATTGCGGAACTCCTCACGCTTGCTCTCAACAACACTTTTGAATGTGGTGAGCTCAAGTCTCTCGGCGGAACTCATCCTGGTGATGACATGACCTCCTCTGGAATCTTTGTATTCTTTGGTACCACTCGGCAGCTTGGTCCTTGAGTTGAAGCGAAGCAAACTTGACAAAGTCCTCGTGGTCGACATTGCTACATTCAAAATGTTTGCAGATGTCCACAAGCCAATCGTCGGCGTCTGTGGCCTCGACACGTAAACCGAAAGACTTCGCTGATTAGCGAGGAACTGATGAGAGTAGCAAAGTCGGCTGGTTGTTGCCTTGACCTTGATTTCCTTGACTGCCTTGCCCTTGAGTACGCACTTGCAAGAGTTGCAAAATCATCTGAGCATTGGCATTGGTGGCTGCCATGATAGCTTGCCAGGCCTCCGGAGGCGGAGGTGGAGGTGGAGGGTTCGACTGACTCCCATCATTTCTTTCCGGATTCTGACGCGTTGGCGGAGCCATCCTGAAGAGGGTGACATCCGTTAGCACTTTGATAGACAGATAGACAAGTTGAATCAACGGATAGAAATTGCAACATATAGTCTTCACAATAAACATTCGAACAAGGATGAACGAATGAATTCCAAAGTTAACATCACACGTCCATTAAGGTGAGAAGCCACTTGATTAAGGGTTGATGAAAAAAATAACAAGGTACGACTGGAACAAATAAGTGGTATGGATTACCCAATCACAAACCAAATATCTGCGGGAAGAAAAACTAGGAGCTACTTGAATCCCACCTATAAACTCCCGAAACTTTCTGGTTATGCAATCTGGTGTTGGGGATACAGGGGACACAAAATATATCACCCAAACTAACAATACCTAGATCCAGTTGTATCCATCCGTCAACACATAACCAAGAAACCTTCGGAAATCGTGTACCTCGACCTTCGAAAAGCATCCGTTATATGAGTCATGGCAATACTCCCGAGCTCGCCCCAGTACTGGGTTATCGGGGTTATCTCACCAACAACTGTACAAAAGAGATTTCGATGTCGGTAAAACTCGGGTATTCCAGAACTGCAACGATAAAATTGTGATGACAACACCTCGGAGCTCAACTCCCCGGGACACTGCCACAACCCCTAAATGTCAGGAGGCACCAAGAACAATGTTCTTGTCACAAAACCATCGAAACGATTCCAAGATACCCGCGTGATCCTACAAAAAAAATTTAGTGAAATTTGAGGAGAGGAGAGTCAAAACTTCTACGTCAGGAGACCTCACCAGAGCGACGAAGGGACTGGGGAGTAAAAAGAATCCTACTCTCCGATATATATAATCCTAAGACTCAAAACATTTTCCGTTCTAGACTCAACAACGCCAGCAAACAATCAAGTAGGGGCTCCTAAGTGGGGGATGGCTCTGATTACCAACTTGTAACGCCCTCGATGCGGCTATATCTCCCACGTGTCGAAGCACGACTTAGAGGCATAACCGCATTGAAAAAAATGTCGCAAGTGAGGTAATCGTCACACAACCCATGTAATACATAAGGGAAAGAGATACATAGTTGGCTTACAGTCGCCACTTCACACAATACATAAATAAACATCCATCATTCAGTTTACACTCAAGGTCCGACTACGGAACCAAAATAAAAGAAGATACCCCAAATGCTACACAGATCCCGATCGTCCCAACTGGGCTCCACTACGATCATCGGGAAAAGACACATAATAACGACCACGTTCCTCGTCAAACTCCCACTTGAGCTCGGTTCGTCACCTGCACCGCCTCGCGGCACTGCAACTGTTTTGGTAGAATCTGTGAGTCACGGGGACTCAGCAATCTCACACCATGAGATCAAGACTATTTAAGCTTATAGGAAGGACAGAGTTGTGAGGTGGAGCTGCGATGGCGACTAGCATATATGGTGGCTACATTCGCAAAAGAGAGCGAGAAGAGAAGCAAGGCACGGACGTGAAGCTAGTAGCGATCAAGAAGTGATCTGAACTACTTACGTCAAGCATAACTCCAACACGTGTTCACTTCCCGGACTCACCGAGAAGAGACCATCACGGTTACACACGCGTTGATGTGTATTTTAATTAAGGTCAACTTAGGGTTTTCTACAACCGACATTAACAAATTCACATCTGCCTCATAACCATGAGCACGGCTTTGAAAGATAATACCTGCAGGGTATCCCAACTTAGCCCATTATAAGCACTCACGGTCAACGAAGGATATTCCTTCTACGGAAGACCCGTCAATCTTGGAATCCGGACTACAAGACATTTCGACAGCAATAAAACAAGACCAGCAAAGCCGCCCGAATGTGCCGACAAATCCCGATAGGAGCTGCACATATCTCGTTCTCAGGGCACACCGGATGAGCCAGACGTCGGTTTGGCATAGACCCTGATTGCCCAAGGGGCGCCGGACATCGCTCAAGTTGGACCAGCACTCGAAGGAGAACTGGCCCGGGGGTTAAAATAAAGATGACCCTCGGGCTCGCGAAAACCCGGGGGAAAAAGGCTTAGGTGGCAAATGGTAAAACCAAAGTTGGGCCTTCTGGAGAGTCTTATTCAAAGCGAACTGTCAAGGGGTCCCATAAATCACCCAACCCGTAAGGAACGCTAAATCAAGGAACATAACACGGTATGGCGGAAACTAGGGTGGCAAGAGTGGAACAAAACACCGGCATAAGGCCGAGCCTTCCACCCTTTACCAAGTATATAGATGCATTAATTATAGCAGATATATATTGTGATATCCCCAACAAGTAAACATGTTCCAACAAGGAACAACATCTCCATGTTCAACAAGGAACAAACTTCAACTTCACCGCAACTAGCAACGCTATAAGAGGGCTGAGCAAAGCGGTAACATAGCCAAACAACGGTTTGCTAGGAAAGGATGGTTAGGGGCTGACATGGCAATATGGGTGGCATGATAAGCAAGTGATAGGCATCGCAGCATAGGCATAGCAAAAGAGCGAGCATCTAGCATAGCAAAGATAGAAGTGATTTCGAGGGTATGGTCATCTTGCTCAAAGTTCACGAGTTGTCGAAAGCTTGATCCTCGTAAGCGTTCTCAACAGGTTCCTCGTTCACGTAGTCGCCTCCGGCTCTACCCAAAGCAAGAACACAAACAAAGGAACCACAATAAATCACGGTGCAATGCACAAGCAACATGATGCAATACATGACATGATATGCGAGATGTGATATGCAATGCGTATGCGTGCTCCGGAAGGAAAATGATGAACCAGGCATCAACTTGGCAAACCAAGTATGCCGCTGGAAAGATGAGATGATTTCGGTTGAAATCGATATAAAGATCACCGGAATCGGATGCACGGTTTGCAAATGACAAGCAAAACAAGAATGGCACAAATCTGCCATTAACAACATGATACCACTTAGCAAGCAACAAGAAATTAAGCTACTGCACCCAAACGTATCAACAAAGCATATGGCAGTGATCTACTCAAGATGCTTGACAAAAGATGAACACTGAGCAACGGCTAATTCACGTCATAACAGGTCCAAACAAGCATGGCAAAAGTGCATAATATATCAGCTTCACGAGACTTTGTGAAATTACTGAACATGGCAAAATCAGCATCGAGAAGCAATGTTCAGAGCAAGAAAACAACATGCTACAGGAACTTATAATAGCAAAACAAGGCATGGCATGAATCTACTCAAAGCATAGAACAAAAGTCCCTTCTGACCATAAGCCAAAAGGATCGAGAAAAGATAGTAACACCATGTCAATATAGCAAGTTTAGTTAATGATTCAGCAATGTGGCATGGCAATAACAGATAACAAGTAGGCATGTTTAAGAGCTCAATGCACTCACTACAGAGCATTACATGATAAACTAAGCATACATACATCAAGAAGACATGGCATAGAAGACATACATGGCAAGAACAACTTCATAGCATACACGGATCAACTACAACAACCTTGGCAAAATTGAATAACATGTAAACAATCTGCCAGGAAACATTTTGAAGCAAAAGTAGAGCTCGATTGGCTCAAGCTATGGCACTCCATAATTGCAAACAAAGGCATGGATGGATAGAGAATAACCATATGTTCAAAACATCCTTACTGAAGTATCTCAAAATATGCATGGATCTCTCGGTAGCATCAAGTTAACATGGCATAAAAATATCAGCAAAACAGGGGCTGAAATCAGCAACATCATGACACCTAGTTTGCATGCTTGTGCTAGTCACCACATAGATCACAAAAATACATGGCATGCACCCCTGGAAAGATGGCATGGCATATTACAAAACACAAGTAGGACTCAAGTTCATAGGGTGCACACATCAATCATGGCAAAAATGACAAAGTGCATGTTACATTAAGAAATGAAACTAACATCACATAGCCCTCTTCCAACAGCATTTCGGGCATCAATATGAGCTCAAATGAAAATTATGCAATGAGATGAAATGATCTACTCTTCGAGGCAAACATTTTGACATATTATACGCACGAAACGGAGCTACGGATGTAAAGGTATGGCACGATGAAAATGCAACAAATATCATCACAGGAAAAGACTTGGATGAATTTAGGGGGGGGGGGGAGAAAGTCAACCGATGCGGTTTTTGGATCGGATCTGGCCGGACGCGTGGATCGAGGCCGGCGGCGGCGGCGCGCCGGAGACGGGGACGAGGCCGGGGCAGGGAGGAGAGGGCCGGCCGGGGCGGAGGAGGGCGGCTGTAAGAAGAATCCGGCTCCTGCGGTAAGTTACTTGTCTTCACAAATACTCTTTTATATGTTGCCTTCTTATACTTATGATTCTTTATCTGTTTCCACAGGCCGGCGATGATTTCTGGAAAGTCAAGTATGACCATGAGGCTGCTAAACAGGCCAGGGCGACCAAGAAGACTGAAAGAAAAACCGCCAGGACGGGCACCTCTAAGAGGAAGAAACCCAGCGCCTCTGATATGTTTAAATTGGATGACTCTTCTTCGGATGAGGAAGAGGTAATCTTTTTCAATGTTCTTTAACTCCTTTGCCATTACTTTTACTGACATTTGACCCTTTCAGGAGGATACTGGAAACAGTCAAGCAGCTGGCGAAGAGGTAACTATAATTTCCTCCGACTCAGAGCCTTTGTCAACACAAAAAATCCGAAGGGTGACCCGGAAAGTAAGGTTTTCATACCCTCTAGCTTACCAAGATCCTCAATTTCTTTTGAAGCAACAACAATTTGAGAACTGGAGGCAAACTCGGGCCACTCAAGACGCAGAACTCTCCTCCGGCTTACCCGATATAACCAGGAAGCGTCGAACTGAGGTCATCTCCGCTTTGTGTTCTGTTTATCCTTTGGCAGGTTTATTTCGTCGACCCCTCAATTCATCTGACTCCAATTATCAGGATACCTCTCCGTCTTCCGGCGAGTCGATGCAATCAAACATGCCGGCTTTTAAAACAGCTCCCGGGTAATGCCACCTTTCTTACTTTAAGTTTTTCCATACTTATTCGTTGGTACTCATCCTTCCACTTTGACTGACAGCCTGCAAGTGAAGCCTAGCAAGAAGGCCAAACAGAATAATTTGTCCCGAGACCCGGTGATCACTGAACCGGCAATTGACTCATCCGTTCCTGATAGCTCCACTCATCAACCACCGCCTGAACCGGCTTTTGATATTCCGGTGTCAACCTCTGACCCGCCTGCAGAAGACGTTGTCCACGAGTCTGACAAGCCGGAAATTCCTAGCCCGGTCAAGACGACTGAACCAGAAGTTCAATTTCTGAAAAGCCAATATGTTGAACCGGGCCAGCCTCATCCTTGCTCGATGCAATCGCCAAGGAGGAGTTTGCCCAACGTCGGAAAACCAAACAGGACATCACCGATAATACTCACCTAAGCATTGGTGATATAGTCTCGAACTATTTGAACCAAGTGCACAATAGCCGTGACACTGAAATTGACATGGTGAAGCAAATACAACATAAATCTGAGGTATACTTTTAACCTTACTTATCAGATCAGCCCCCAAGTCTATTGCTTATGAATGAATATGTCAGACTTAGAAATCTACTTACTTGTTAATTTGTCCGCTTAAATTGGATATATTTAACTCAAGTGATAGCATGAAACTTTGAATTTGGGTAACACATTAGCCCCAAGTGTCAAGTGCCTTTACTTGTAAGGTGCTTGAGACTTAATATACATGACCCGCTAAAATAGGTTAAGAAATTCTTTAAGCATACATTAGCCCCCAAGTGCCAAGTATCTTTACTTGTAAAGTGTTTGGGACTTGAATGTAATCTTACCGTGATCCTTACCATAACCTGATGTCAATGCAGGCTGCCATAAGTCAATTTGAGACGGAGATTGCTGATCTGAAGAGTCAGTTGAAAACCCAAGAGCTTGAAACTCAAAAGCCAACTCAAGTTTGAATTCAGTGTCTCCTAACAAGAGAAATCAAGAAAAATTTGAATCGGAGAAGAAAACTTGGGTTGAAGAGAGGGCTTCACCGGTGACTCGGGCTGAAACAAAGAGAGGCATCTCTTGTCGAGGCAACCGCCGAGCTGTCCGGCTTAAAGCGCCAGATATCTCAAATGGTCTCAGCAATCTTTGGTAAGTTACAATGTATAACTCTGAATATCACAATGGTTCCTTTGATGTCTATTTTAATTGTTAACTCCGGCTCACCTTATATGTATAAACACAGGCCCCAGGAGAACGAACCTTAAGCAGAATATGCTGGTCAAGCTGAAGGCGGTGTACACTCTGGTGGAACAACTATACACCGGGTCACAACGTGCTTTAGCCGTTGTGGCTTTATCAAATGATGCTCCTTATCTCCTGCAAGATGTACTCAAACGGCTTGCCGTGTTACCTCAACGGATTCAGGAATTAAGGAGAGCATCTGGTAGAGCCAGGGCCATAGCCGCTTTAAGCCGGGCCAAAGCATTGGCTCCAGAGCTAGACTTAAACGACATTGCTCTTGGATACCCCAGCTTAAAGGAGGACGGCTCTGCCTACAGTCAATCAGACTTCACCACCTGTGTGAGAGTCGTACGTCCTGTGGCCACCATCATCTGCAACGATATTGATCTTACAAAGTACCAGCCGGGTTATGACAACGAGAACCGGAGGATTCCAACTCCGCATTATGATGACGTCAGCCTGATCCCTCCAACCCGTAAGCATACCTTTGCTCCTGAAGTTGACCTGGTCAGTTTAATAGATGATGAGGCTGAATTTGAAGCCTTAAGCGGCATTGACTAGACCTCGTCAACCTTCCAGGACAAAACAACCGAAGGAGAGGTGGGGAAGGATAACCCGGAGTCATCAAGCCAGCCGGAGGAATGAGCCGCCAGATGTGTTATGAATTTTTACAAAACAATGCTTCACTTACTTTAGACTCGGGGAGTCTTGTAATAGGATAGAAAAAACTCCTTAACTCTGTCATGCCTTCGCGCATGTTTTGCGGTGTTTAACAATGTCTCAAGCCGACAAAGAATGTGCCTTTGCCGGCTTACTTGAATCATCCAAAAGCTTTACGCTTTACTCGCATAAAACAAAAATTTCCTTTGGCATCTCACCACATTCGGGTTATGTAAGATAACGTTAATCCGAATAGGAACCAAAACATCATAAGTATCAACCGTTTGAGGCGCACCTTACCGCTTACTTGATCCCAAAAAGCGCATAGTTATACTTAACTTCAAAATTGGCACATATAATGTTTACGGCCCTTAGTATTATTTACTCTTATAAAATAAAGTAAACCTGATTTTCAAAGGCCTCGATTCGAATCGATCAAGAGAACCGCTCGAGGGGTTAAGCTAAGATTCGGATACGATCGTATAGCCCCCAATGGCTTTGGTGATGCCGATCAAATGGGTATCGACAGCTATGTTCTCTTTGGTTCGAATACGACCTATGTTTGAACAGGAAGCCCCCAAGTGACCATGAGAGTTGTTTAATGACGCTGATTCAAATACGATCCACGTCAGGCCCAAAGAGGTTAAGCTATGATTCAAATATGATCAAGAAGCCCCCAAGTGGGTTCGGCAGTGTGCCAATCAATTGGGTATCGACAGCTATGTTCTCTTTGGTTCGAATACGACCTATGTTTGAACAGGAAGCCCCCAAATGACCATGGCTTGATTCAGATATGATCATAAGCCGGACCAAAGGGAAAGCCGGATTCAGATATGATTCGCTCCCTGTTAGTCGTTTCCATCACCTGGTCAAGAAGACACATAAACCTTATAGGATGGAAAAGAAAGAGGTCCTGCTTTATTGCTTTATATAATATATACATTGCTAAAAAAGAAAAGATAAGTATACTCAAAGCCGGTGCTTAAGTATAGTAGGGCCGGAGATGCGCTTATGTTCCACGGTCATGGTCTCCTCCTCCGACTTACGTGAGTCTTTGTGCTCTCGAACATCGATGAGGTAATATGACCCGTTGTTGAGATTCTTGCTGACCACGAAAGGTCCTTCCCAAGGAGGGGACAGCTTGTGCATATCGGTTTGATCTCGATGAGCCGAGCACCAAATCGCCTTCCCGAAAGTTCTCGCTTCTAACCCGTGGCTGTGATAACGTAACTTGTCGGTAAATCACCGAGCGGGCTATGGCCAAATCTCGCTCTTCATCCAACAAGTCAAGTGCATCCCGTCGAGCTTTTTCGTTATCAGCCTCAACGTAAGCCGCCACCGGGGTGAATCATGTCGGATGTCACTTGGTAGAACCGCCTCGCCTCAGTACACCATGAAGAAAGGTGTATAACCATGAGATCTGTTGGGCGTTGTGTTGATGCTCCATAGCACGTAAGGTAATTCCTCCACCCAACAACCCGGAGTTCGCCAAAGGAACTAAGAGCCGGGTTTGATACCTTTCAAGATCTCTTGATTAGCTCTTTCCGCTGACCATTAGATCGGGGTGAGCAACAACCAAACATCAAGCGGATGTGCTCTTGTTGACAGAACTCTTCCATGGCACCCTTGGAGAGATCAGTGCCATTATCAGTTATAATACTGTGCGGAAAACCAAAACGAAAGATCACCTTTTTGATGAACTGAACCGCCGTGGCAGCATCACACTTACTGACCGGCTCTGCTTCAACCCACTTGGTGAATTTATCCACTGCCACCAACAGGTGTGTCTTCTTATCTTTAGACCTTTTGAAAGGTCCAACCATATCAAGCCCCCAGACTGCAAACGTCCAAGTAATTGGAATCATCCTCAATTCTTGAGCCGGCCCATGAGCTCGTCTTGAGAATTTTTGACATCCATCACATTTGCTGACCAGATCCTCCGCATCAACATGAGCCGTCAGCCAATAAAAACCATGACGAAAAGCCTTGGCTACCAGAGACTTTGAACCGGCATGATGACTGCAATCACCTTCATGAATCTCACGAAGTATCTCATGACCCTCCGTAGGTGATACACAACGCTGAAACACCCCAGTGACGCTGCGGTGATGCAACTCGCCGTGAACAATCGTCATGGATTTGGACCGCCTGATAATTTGTCTTGCCAAGGTCTCATCCTCAGGCAACTCTCCCCGGGTCATATAGGCTAAGTATGGAACCGTCCACCAGGGATGGCATGGAGAGCCGCCACCAGCCTGCGCCTCAAGATGCATCGCAAGCTCTTCCTCTGTAGGCACTCTGTAAGGGTTATGCAAAACGTCAAGGAAAGTATTCGGTGGCACCGGCTTCTGCCGAGACCCCAGCCGCTTAAAGCATCACCGCCTCGTTCTTCCTTTGATCAATGTGCTCTACTTGATAACCCTTGAAGTGCCCAGCCACCGTATCAACTTCACGACGATAAGCCGGCATAAGGGGATCCTTAGAATCCCACGTGCCTAACACCTGTTGAGCAACAAGGTCTGAATCGCCCAAGCATCTTACCCGGCTTAAATTCATCTCCTTGGCCATCCGGAGGCCATGGAGTAAGGCCTCATATTCAGCTGCATTGTTAGTACAGGGAAACATAAGCCGGAGCACATAACAAAATTTGTCACCTCGAGGGGAAGTTAAAACAACTCCAGCCCCCGAGCCTTCCAACTACCTGGACCCATCAAAGTGAATAGTCTAATACGTGTTATCCGCTTCTCCTCCGTGCCTCGCAACTCCGCCCAATCATTAATAAAGTCCACTAGGGCTTGAGACTTGATAGTCAGTCGCTGCATGTACTTCAAACCGTGAGGCCCAAGCTCGATGGCCCACTTGGCAACTCGCCTTGTGGCTTCCCTATTCGGATGATGTCTCCCAAGGGGTTGAACTTACCACAGTTATAGGATGACCCAGAAGTAATGTTTTAGCTTCCGGCGCCATGAACACCCCATAAACCAGTTTACGCTAATGCGGATACCTTTGCTTGGACTCTATGAGCACCTCGCTGATGTAATAAACCGTCGCTGAACGGATGCTCCTCGCCGCCTCCTTACGCTCCACCACAATAGCCACACTAACAGCACGTGAGTTAGCAGCAACATACAATAGCAATGGCTCTTTATCAATCGGAGCTGCAAGAACCGCGGCTCAGCCAATTGTCTCTTTAAATCTTCAAAAGCAGCATCAAGAGCCTCACCTGCATAAAGGTGTCTCGCTTTCTTCATCATCGATACAATGGTAAAGCCTTCTCCCTAGTAGGCTTATGAATCGGCTTAAAGAAGCAACGCCGACGCCAATCGCTGAACATCGATGATGCACGCCGCTTAGCCGAGAGGTAATCGCCTTGATCTTCTCCGGTTAGCTTCAATGCCCCTGTTTGAGACCGTGAATCCCAAAAGTTTGCTGCAGTACACCAAATACGCACTTGTCGGGTTAAGCATCATCTTGTAGACCCGAGATTATCAAAGGTTTCCTTTAAATCGAGAGATCAAGGTTTCCTTCTCTCTCGACTTCACCACAATGTCATCCACATAAGCATGAACATTGCGCCCAATCTGATTGTGGAGACAATTCGCACACTCGATATAAGTCGCTGGGCACTCTTGAGCCCAAACGGCATAGACACATAGCGAAGGCTCCAAATGGAGTAATGAAAGCCGTCTTCTCCTGGTCCTTAACTGCCATCTTGATCTGATGATAACCAGAGTAAGCATCCAAAAACTCAACCGCCGCAACCCGCCGTGGCATCGATGATTTGATCAATGCGGGCGAGCAAAGGATCAGCCGGACAAGCTTTATTTAGGTCCGTAATCGACACACATCCGCCAAGTGCCGTTTTCTTGAGCACAAGCATCGGGTTAGCCAACCACTCCGGGTGAAAAACTTCCACAATGAACCCCGCCGCTAAGAGCCGAGCGACCTCCTCCCTATAGCCTTCGCCTTTCCTCATTGAATCGCCGGAGAAACTGCCTCGACCGCTTATACTTTGGATCAATATTAAGAGTGTGCTCAGCGAGTTCTCTCGGGACACCCGCATGTCGGAAGGTTTCCATGCAAAGATGTCCCGGTTCTCACGGATGAACTCGACGAGCGCGCTTCCTATTTGGGATCCAAATTGGTGCGATCTTTGAACTGCTTGGAAGAGTCACCGAGTGAAGTTAACCAGTTTTGTCTCGGCGGTCGACTTAAATTTCAAAGCCGAGTCTTGCTCGTGGTTGGCTTCTTCAAAGAGGTCATATCTGCGGGTAACCATTAGTTTGATAAAACTTCAGCTCCTCTTCAGCACAAACAGATTCAGCATAAGCCGCATCTCCTTCCTCGCACTCCAAGGCCACCTTTCGACTCCCATGCACAGTGATGGTGCCCTTGTAACCCGGCATCTTGAGCTGCAAATAAACATAACACGGTCGTGCCATGAACTTGGCATTAGCCGGCCGTCCAAACAGAGCATGATATGGGCTTCTGATTTTGACTACCTCAAACGTCAGCTTCTCAGCCCTGGAATCGTATTCGTCTCCAAAAGCCACTTCCAACTCAATCTTTCCAACAGGATACGCCGACTTACCGGGTACCACCCCATGGAAAACAGTGTTGGACGTCCTCAAGTCCTTATCAGTCAGACCCATACGGCGAAAGGTCTCATAATAGAGAATATTGATGCTGCTTCCGCCGTCCATGAGCACCTTAGTGAATTTATATCCACCAACCTGAGGGGCCACCACCAAGGCTAACTGACCCGGGTTATCAACCCGGGGGGGTGATCTTCTCTACACCAAATGATAGGTTGTTCTGACCACCTCAGGTAACAGGGAACCGCTGGTTCAACCGAATTCACAACCCTTTTATGAACCTTCTGGTCACGTTACACAAGTTAGTGGTAAACACATGGTATTGCCCACCGTTTAACTATTTTGGATGGCTCTGATAACCTGACTGTTGTTGCTGCTGTCCTCCTTGACCGGACTGTTGCTGATTATAGCCACCTTGACCACCTTGAAAGCCGGAACTTGAGCCGCCACCCGGGCCATGGAAACCACCTGCTCCTGAACCGCCACCTGACCCGTGATTGCCATCAAACATGTTTGAATTCTTGAAAGCCTTCATGATCGCGCAGTCCTTCCATAAGTGGGTGGCAGGATTTTCTCGAGTACCGTGTCTTGGACAAGGCTCATTCGGAAGCTACTCAAGATATGGACCTGAGCCACCAGATCAAGGAGGCCCTCTCCCCTTGCGCTTCTTGTTATTACCTTGAGCATTAGCATTAGCCACAAACGTCGGGTTACCGTCCGGCTTACGCTTGTTACCACCTTGACTTGCCGATTGTTGCTGCTGACCCTTTCCGTTGCCGTTCTTCTTTCCCTTCCCTGTCTTTTCCTCCTCAGACACGGGATCTTCAGTAGTATTAGAATCGGCATATTTAACCAAAGCCACCATCAGCGTACCCATGTCATTGCAATCACGCTTAAGGCGCCCCACCTTTCCTTGCCGCACAAAACGACAATTCTGATGGAGCATAAGTACCGCAGAGACGGCATCCATCTTATCAGATGAATGTATTATGTCTTTGACCCGGCGCACCCAATGAGTTGTGGACTCACCCTCCTCCTGCTTACAATTGTTCAAGTCCACAATGGATATAGATTGCTTGCAAGTATCCTTAAAGTTCTGGATAAACCGGGCCTTTAACTCGGCCCATGAACTGATGGAATTGGGAGGCAAGCTTTTCAACCAAGTTCGGGCCGTTCCATCTAACGTCATGGTGAAATACTTAGCCATTGCCGCGTCGCTGACTTCCAATAATTCCATGGCCATCTCGTAACTTTCAATCCACGCCCCTGGTTGTAAGTCGGCCGTGTAATTCGGCACCTTTCGAGGGCCGTTGAAATCCTTGGGCAGACACACATCTCGAAGAGCCGGCACTAGACAAGGGACACCGCCGGTTCTAGTGGCCACCCCGGCTCCAACAGAAGTCATTGGATACACTGGGAAACCATCATACGCCATCTGCTGAGCCGCTAATTGAGCCGCCCGTTCATCCTCCTGACGCAATCGATCCTGCACCGGGTTATAGCCGCCGGGTTGGTTGCGACGCTGGGCATTACTTGATAAAGCCTCTGACTCCATGTGTCTGCTATAACTCGGACTCCGGTTTGGTCGAGGTGCTACCCAAGGCTGAGGAGTGGAATGAATCATGTCCCTCGCCAGTAGAATAGGCCTCTTCTGTGCCAAAGCCGTCTGAAGAAGCTCCCTAACCCTCCGGTTTCCACCACCGTCGGTCGTCACCATCCTTTGGAAGAGCCGCCCGATCGCGCGACGCTGCTATCGTGTTCTCCATGGGGTTGGAAAAGTGGCCCGAGGTGTTGGTATGTATCGGGCGGGCCATGCTCTCGTGAAGAGGTGCCGTCTCTCGAGGCTGAACCGCCCTCCCGCTCCGGTGTCATAAATTGATTGGCTTCGGCAGATTGCTAGGACCAGCTCCGGTGTCGTGAAAAGATTCCGAGGGTCGTAAGCCGGAGGCGAGACGGACTGGGTTTTTGATGTCTCCTTCTCATCACCTCATTGGATGCATTCAGATTCATGTTAAGTGGAAAGCCTCGACCGGAGTCGCTGCGCCTGTGCATCTAAAGCCGCCACCCGCAGCTAGCTTTGGTGTCCTCACCGCCAAGGCCTCCTTGGCTGGGCTATCTCCTCACGCACCTTTGCGACCTCTGCGTTATGCTCATCTCGATTTGCAGGAATGACCGTGGAGGTTAACAAGGCCGTCAACTTGTCCATAAGATCTATCAAGACTGAGCCGGGGTAGCTGGGCCTCCTGCCCGCCGCCCTAACCGGACTTTATTGCTGTCGCAGCTGCCGAGTTTTGGCCGGGTTGGGTACCAGCCATAAAGACTCCTGCCCAGCTTGGAGGCTCATAGCAATCCGGAACGCTAGAGCCGTCAGAACAGCCCCCTAGCATGCCTTCTTGGACCTGATACAGAGAATCTATTGAGCCGGAGGACGAATCATCATCTGATGGGACGGCCGTCTCTTCGCCATCTTTAGATCCTTCCGAAAGTGCCTCTCCATGAACGCAGCCCACAAAGGCATGCTTCATCATAGGTTGAATCTGAGCGGGTTTCGCACGCTGAGCCGTCTCAATGAGGTCGGTACAGCTGTCCGGCTCTGGGCCCGGCTCACCAATCCGGCCGATGAAAACATGAATTCCGCCAAAGGGACCCGGTACCCGTACTCAATTGAGTCGGCGTCGGGGCCCCACCTTCGTTGTCGATGTAGATCTTGCCACGACGACTCTTGGTCATCCGCCCATCATATCCCTTGAGCCCTTGAAGCTGCACTTCAAGAACTCAAATCCACCGTCGCGCCAGCCCACGGTGGCGCCAACTGTCGTGGAATTGTCACGGCGGTTGTCCTCTTCTGAGGACTTAATCATGGAGCCATCGCAACTAGGAAGCTTAAAGGGTTAATCGGGACAAAGGACACGAGAGGTTTATACTAGTTCGGCTCCTTACGGTGAAGGTAAGCCTCACGTCTAGTTGGGTTGGTATTGCTTGAGGTTTCGATGACCGTGGAGCGAGATCGCTATGCCCGGTTCTCGAAGTGTTGTTTCTTGCCCTAAGCCGCTGCCGGTCGTCCCCTTATATACACGGGTTGGCGCCTGCGCTTACAGTAATCCCGCCGGCTCATAAACAAAGGTCCGCTCGGTGACTAGTCAAGTCTACCTTATGATACATGTCATGCCATTATGGCGGTTTACTACAACGAGCCTTAAATCGCCTGTGGGCCTTAGGCTCCTTGTTGAGTCACCATCTTCATGCTTGGACTTGGGCTTCTGTTTGGTAACTATTTACGTAACCCGGCCCCTCCTGGGCGGCTTACACAAATAGTTATATCCCCAACAAGTGGCCTCGGGCGTCAGGGCGAGGCGGCGGCTCCGGAGCGGATCTTAGCGAGGTGCGGGAGAGAGTGGGGAGGGGCGCCGACCTTAAGTAGGCGGGGCGGCTCGCCGGATGGTCACCACAGCGATGACCATGGACTTGTCGGCCATCGGCATTGTCCAAGCCTCCTGTGTGAACAGAAGAGGGGGGATGGGGGCGCGGTGGGCTGGCCTGCGGCCAGTTGGGCCAAGGACCACTTGGGAAGGGGGGGTTTGATTTGTTTTGTTGTTTTTTATGTTTTGCTTTCTTTTATATCTGGTTTACTGTTTTATCTATATTTTCACATCATTTTATAGTTTAATAAAAATATGAGACCCCACCTAAAATAGTGTTTTAGTTTAACCCTCTGCCACAAAAAGTTTGGTACTCAAATAATTTAGTCCGAATATTTTACTATTTTTAAAAAGCATTTATATGATATTTTAAGCCATTGTTTTAATTATTTTAATGGATTTAAACATTTTATAAAACTGTGGTTTCTGCACCAATATTAACTATGAATTAATTGTCACAGTTTGCACATTTTAGTTTTGACATTCGAAAACTTTTCTTTTTGACTTAAATTTAATTTGGATTCGAACCGATTTGAATCTAAGAGAGATTTTCAACAGTAACAGTGTTGACGTGGCATCATTAACAGACGATTACTGTAGCTTAATTATCCAGGCGTCACACAACTGTTACACGGGCCATTAACATGCCGATAGGCCAGTTGGGCTGAAATTTATCCACGAAGGCTACTGGCCGTTAAGAGGCCTAAAGTTACTTCGGACAAGAATAGCCCAGTTTCTGCGTGGGCCGTTAAATGGCCTAAAGTTAAACCGGGCCGACAACGTCCCAGATACTCCACGGGCCGCTAACAGGCCGAAACTATTATCGGGCCGAACTGGTAAACGGGCATTTAACAGGATGAAATACAAACCTGTCTTAGAATGGGCCCAAAGGTACAGTGGCCTATTAACGGGCCTGATCCGATATGGGCCGTAATTTGGCCCAAAACTCGGCAGGCTGTGAACGGTCCTGATCTGATATGGGCCTCAATTTGACCCAAAACATGGCAGGCTGTTAACGGGCCAGCCCACTAGTGTCTGAAAAAACATGGTGGGCCTTTAGCTAGGCCGGCCTTTTCACCTGAATGGCCTCTATTGGGTCGTGCCACGTGTCGACGTATCATAGGCGCCTTCTGTCCAATGAGTGGATGACATCTGTCCCAACGAGGAGCTGACAAGTGGTTCCGTCTGCCAATGAGAATTTTACACATGGAAAATCCCCATTGGTCCAGGCTGTTAACGGGTTATCGGATCCAAAAAATGGACCCACTTGGCCACAAGCGGATCCACAAGCAACAATTTCATGTTTAACTTCAGGAAAGTTCATCTCCATAAGCATAATTCACATTGGCATCTTGGCCACAAGCATAGTAAGCATCATCAAAAAGGGATATTTCAAAGGAATTCAAGGGATCATAACAGTCATCATAGAAATCATCCTTCGGTAAGCACGAGGGGGAATTAAACAATGTATGAGTAGAAGAGTTACTCTCATTAGAAGGTGGGCACGGGTGATCAATCCGCTCTTCCTCCTTTTCTTCTTCGCTCTCCTCCTCATCTTTTTCATCCAATGAGCTCACAGTTTTATCAATTTCTTCTTCCATAGATTCCTGCAAAATATTAGTGTCTTCTTGGACAGCGGAGACTTTCCCAATAAGTGCATTAATATCGGAATTGTATTCATAATTCTCATAGCAATATTTGAGGATAGCTAAATTTTCAGATCTATAAATAGCATCATCAAAATCTTCAAACTCTTTACACATAGATTCAATTTCATAAGCACCCATAAAAGCAACAAATTCTTCTATTTGTTCCACATCATAGTAATCATATATACCATTAGCATAAGAAGCTAAGGTTTTATTATCATTAAATTTGCATGAAAAGGGAAGGTGTGGAGCCTTCATCCTAGAGCAACAAGTATAATCATAACTCACGCATAGTTGCCAAGCATACCACTTCAATATATGAATTTGATCCCATAATAGTTTCCTTTTTGTGTTAGCGATAATCCTAAAGTATTCACATTGATCCAACGTTACTCCCATTACATAATTGAATGGGGTTTTCTCAGGATTATTAAAGTAGTACATAATATCTGCCACATAACGAGCATCGAGGGTTTTAGGAGGTTCCCCAACTCCATGAGTAGCAAGTACACCTAATTTTTTTGGTATTTCGTGCTCCATATCCTAACTAAAGATAAAGAACAACTAAGAACAGCAAATAAAAATTACTTAGTGATAAAGCAAACAAGCACACACGAGAACATTCACCCCACGCTATGACTCCCCGGCAACGGCGCCAGAAAACGGTCTTGATAACCCACAAGTATAGGGGATCAATTGTAGCCTCTTTCGATAAGTAAGAATGTCGAACCCAATGAGGAGCTAAAGGTAGAACAAATATGTGGCGACCGGTTTTCCGGGTATTACTTTCCATAAAATGGCCCTCGTGCTCACCAGCCCCAGGATTACTGTTAGCTGGTGAGGCACCAACTTGATACAGAAAATTCCAAGCAAAACACAAAGTATGTAGTACAAGACCATTCTGGTCTGTGAGTACAACAAATGGTTTCTAGTGGTTGATGGCGGAAGCGGTTTGTGGATCATCAGCGTCTATGGGACTCCATTTCCCACGGGAACAGCTGACCAGGTTAACTCCTATCTTCACGAGGCTGCTATCGTCGTTGCTTAGTTCCGGGGCTGACTCCACAACATTTCCTCTCCATGCAAGAAATCTGGCCAAGACAATAGCCAGGGACAAGCCAGTGAGTACTTTGAATGTACTCGCAAACATTATGAATACTGGAATAATATAAATCAAGTACTGATATAGTCCATGATCACGTTGCCAGTCATAAATAAGAGTCTCCTATGCATGCGAGCAGGTGGTTATATGCGACATGAATGTGCAATAACGGAGTGTAAATAAAATGCCACAGTCGGGCGTCTGGCGACACCACATAAAGGGCTTATAAAGGAAAATAAAAACAAACAATGCCACAGTCGGGCGTCTGAGCGACACCACATAGAGGGCTTATAAAAGAAAATAAAAACAAACAATGCCACAGTCGGGCGTCTGGGCGACGCCACATAGAGGGCTTATAAAAGAAAATAAAAACAAACGATGCCACAGTCGGTGTCTGAGCGACACCACATAGAGGGCTTATGAAAGAAAGTAAAAACAAACAATGCCACAGTTGGGCGTCTGAGCGACACCACATAAAGGGCTTATGAAAGAAAGTAAAAACAAACAATGCCACAGTCGGGCGTCTGAGCGACACCACATAAAGGGCTTATAAAAGAAAGTAAAAACAAACAAAATATTCCCAATGCATATCCCGGAGGTAGAACCATCCCAGAGATACTCGATAAATAATGTAACGGGTTAGTCCATAACAGAAATAATGATCATGGGGTTAGTCCATAACAGAAATAATAACCATGGTCCTCACAAGTCACTAGTCGGTATCCGAATTTATACTAACCGCTTCTCCTCCGAAGACCGACACAAGGACCAACCCTTGACCCATCCTGCATCAGTAATCCTTAACCATGGACACGGCTTTACGAATAGGTTTAATCTCTGCAGAGGGTGTACTCTTTTCCCACGAGTAACGGATTCCTTTAGTCCATCGGGACTAATTCCGTCTCGGTCTTTTAATTGAAAACACACCGACTTGCACACACCGGCTTAACTTACGGTGCTCGAATCACCCATGACACTTGTTAAGCAAAACTCTAAGTGGGAGGCTACAACCTCGCGTAGCATGGGATCAAATTTATACCGCTGGCTCTAAGGGGTGGCCTCCTCTCGGTCTCAACCGGAAACACCCATGCCCCGGACCAGGTGGCATGCCTACCGCTTCAACCGATATCTTCCACCATGGCCTCTCATGCGGTGTGTGCTAGAAAGGGGTTGACGATCGATCGAACTGCACTTACTTGCGGTAGGGACAAGTGGTAATCCGAAACAAGTATGGGGTTACTGGTACAAGACTAGATCTACGGTCGACTCAGGAGGTTTATAAATTCCCTGCATGACATATATCACAAATATATATCAACCAACAGAATCAACATTCATTATACCTTACTATGCCATACCAGACATAACCGCCTCGACGGAGACCGGCGACAAACTCATGCCTACCCAAGGCAGAGGTTTTTCTTGGATTCCTTCTGGTATGCATGCAAGGCATATGAGGATGATTACCAACACAAGTGTGTTCATTTCCAACAGCATGGAAATCACTAATATGCATCCATGCAATTGATCATATCACATGAAATAACAAGTATTCCGAAATGAGGTGGTGTTATAAACGTGTCAACGAACACACCAAAAATATTATGCCAGGTTCATAATGCTTGCCTTCAGGTTGTGTAGAGGCAGGGTGCATCCTAAAAACTTTTGCAAGCTTTCTTCTTCTCCAAAAGTCCTATTTTCAAAAATATTCAAACAACACATACTTTAAAAACAGCACAAAAAAGTTTTCTGAAATTTTTTCAAATAAATCTTAAAATAAACTAGACTAAATTTAAGAGAGGTAGGAAAAAGAATCAATTCATTTGGAGTTGTATTTAAAAAGTCACAGCCAGTCAAAGTTTTGATCAAAATTTGTTATTTAAATTAAAACAGAAAAAGAAAATGATTCGAATAAACACGTACACATCGAAAGCGTATTCGGGAAGTGCGCTTCCACTTATCCAGCGTGGATGGCGTGGGAGTCACCGAGTGGGTCCAGTGGCCCACTAGTCGTTTTGACTAGTCCGCCTCCCTCTTCTTCCTCTGCCCGAGAGGCGGAACTCCGGCGACGCTTCGCCGCGAACGGCGGCACTGCTCGAAACTGAGATCACCTGCGGACTCGGGGGCGGCGGTCACTCCGTGGTCGTTTGGCCTCGAGGGTGGGCGGGGCTGCGGCGGCGAAGCCGGGCGGACGGTGGCCGTCGGGCAAAGTGAATTTCTGCCACAAGCGAGTCCCGATCAAGATTGAATAGGGGATGGACTCATGAGAGGAGGGGAGTTCTGGTGAAGAGAGGGAGTGGGGAGGCCCCGGTGGCGCCGGAATGGCCGAGGCAGTAGCGGCAACTGCGGTTGCCGGAGATGGGGACAGAGACCTTCCCGGGTCGATTGGCTGCCAAAGGGGGTCCTAGGGAGATGACTAGGGGCTGCCTGCCTGCGGGGACGAGCTCGTGGCTTCTTAAATAAGCGATCGGGGTCGGTTCTGACGGTGGCCGCGGATCAGGTCGCCGGCGACCGCCCTTCTGTAGCTAGGGCGTCGTGGCGGCGACGAGCGCTAGTGGACACGCTTGAGGATGAGCTTGCGCTGCTCCAGGAGGCAGGTGGCGAGCGGGGGAGGCTCGGGCGGCGCCGACCTGAGTAGGGTTGTCGGGCGGCCGTGGCGGCTAGTCCTTGGCTTGCCGGAGACGTGGTGAGGGTCTGCTTGGCGCGTTGCGGTGAGGAGGGGAGCGTGTGGCGCGGCTCTGCAGAGCGGTGGCAAACCAGGGGTGCGACGCAGCGTCGGCTCGGCGCGGCACGCGTAATGTCTGGCGTGCTCTGCTCGCGCCCAGAGCATGCAGGGGACGTGCTCGACGAAATGCTATGGCATGTTAGGGGGCTCCAAACCACAAGAAAGTTAGCAGGGTGGGGTTATAGTCTAAGGCAAAACCATTGGACATGCTGGTCCAGTCGAGGATTAAGTTCACAAGTAAACAAAACTCATGTCAAAACAGATCATGCACATAAGGTGTTTGACAAAATGCCAAGGGCACTTAGGCATTTCTTGGACTGGCCAAAACTTCCAGAGTGGGGTCTCTTTAGATGAAACAGAGGGTGGTAAGGTTAGTTTGTCCAAAGCACAAACTTGCTAGTGCAAGTTTTGCAAAACTTCATTTCTGGACAGAAAGCAAATGGCATTGTTGCAAGCACTTAGAATCATCCAATGGGTCCACTCTCCTGGACTTAAGGGTTTGGCAAGGAGGACTACCAGTAGGAAAAGGAATCATGGATCAAGGAGCAACTAAAAAGGTGGTTGCTGTACAAAACCTCAAGTTGGACCAGAATGGGAAAGAGGATGATTCACTCAGTTTTTCCAAAGGACAACACTAGGTTATTGCATAAAGTTGAATACTATGCTCCTACTGATATCCTATAATTTTGGTGGAAACTTTAAAGAAATAAATAAATA
Organism: Aegilops longissima; assembly: GCA_021605205.1. NCBI lineage: Eukaryota > Viridiplantae > Streptophyta > Magnoliopsida > Poales > Poaceae > Aegilops > Aegilops longissima. The sequence continues at coordinate 495,706,353 of CM038679.1, read as the reverse complement.
GGTTGTAGTGCAAATCTGCCCACTGGACCAGATTTTTAAATATGGTGTAGAGCTCAAAATATTCAATGGGCAGAAGATATTTTTGCACAAAAGTGGTTCAAATACTCCATATGACATCTCCAAATTTTGGTGGGATTTTTGAATGAATTTATAAAAGGGTTGTAGTACAAATGGGACCATAAAACTATGGGAAACCATTTTTCAAGAAAATAAAGATCAGGAAGAATATTATATAATTAATTCTTCTGATAAAAGAAAAGATTTTCTTGAGAGGGTAAACAAGTCCGATATCATAAGTGAAAGGTTTTCATCTTTGGGAACAACTCCAAGATAACCAAGAAAAGAATGGTTCTGAAATCAAGAAAAACCAAGAAAAAGGAAAGTTAAATTTCCTGGCAAGATTTTAATTAACAAAACAAGGTTAAAATTTTTGGGGTGTCACAACACTACCCCCCTTAAGGAAAATCTCGTCCTCGAGATTTGCTAAGAGTTGTTTTAATAGAGATATACGCATTAAAAAAATGCGGCTACAGTGAGAGGGCAATAAGTGGTGCAAAAATACAATTGGGGGACACTTTGCGCTGCATGGAAAAATCTATGGTTAGGAGCAAAACGAAAGATTTCTCGCTGGATATAGATTTAGAATAAATTCTAAATCTCAAAATACGCTGGTCGCACCCGAGAGCACAAGAAGCTCTCTCGGCCGACAGTGGACCCGGCCCACTGTCGCCTCTTCTTCTCCTCCGGCTCTTTCTTCTTCCTCTCTCCGCATGCTTTCCTTTCTTTCCACCGCGACGCCTAGCGCGTAGGGCATCTAGGCCGTGCCGGTAGTGCGCGGCGTGCTAGCTGCCGGTGCAGCGTGCACTCACTTCAGCGGGCGGTGTCTTGTCGGCATTGCACGAGGATTCGCCTCAACACCGGGCGATCGGGCGACGAGCGGCGCTGGTGGACCTCGCCCACCGTACACCGAGCTTGAGCTATAAAACGGCCGAGGTGTTCTTCTTTTACTCACACCTGGCCTCGCTTCTCCTCCTCCTTCCTTCTCCTCTGCTTCCGCTTTGCAAGCTCGAGGCGAGACTCTAATGGCGGCGGTGGTGCCGATCGGTACGTCATCCTTGTGCGGAGGGCTGGCAGCGTGCCGGGCTCTCCGTGCTCTGCGTGATGATCCTCGATGATCGCCGCGATGCTGCTGCTCGGTGTTGGCTCTCTGCGGTGGTGGTGATCACGAGGAGTAGGTGGGTGTGTCGGTATTGTCGTTGTCGGAGGTGCTCGATTAGATGTAACACCGCTGCAAAATTTTTGCAGCAGTGTGTGTGTGTTCGAGTAGTTGTGGTTGTGAGACTGCTGCCGTGGTGCTGCGGGAAACAAAAAATAATCCATGTAGTGAGGAGATGTATGATGCAGCAATTCAGGGAAAAGAAATCTCACTCCAAGGTTTTTCGCGAGAGAAAACAGTAATACACTAGAGTCAAACCGCAATGAGCTACTCACATTAATGAAGCTAAATGATTTGCTCGCCACAAAACTCGGGTACCACGCATAAGTTGCAACACACAAACAAATGTTGCAGCAATGAACACAGCAGATGACGCCTAAAATGAAAACGGTAATCGGGCGGGTCCCAGAAAACGCCCCGCTGGGATACACTCTTCTTCTATCGGGAAACTGGATTGACCAGACGATGAATGTGCCTCTCTGGTCGGGCCTCGAGAATCTGTCGATGGCGATCGAGGATTTAAATCATGAGACTCGGAGATAACCCATCACGTCTGGGTTAAACGCTCTTGAGCGATGACGTCTCGGACGAGGTTGGCCAGACTGGGTCTCTCTCAATTAGCCCACCGAAAAGATGTTACTCCTACGGGTGCTGCACGGCTCGGAAAGTAAAAATACCCTCGTTTGCTGGCATAGGGTACCGCGAATCGAAGGCGAGCAAGCGCTTCGTATGCCGCAACTTCTACGGCCATATGGGGGGTCGGCATAGATTTCCCCATGAAGGAGACCTCCGTTGGGTCTTGGTTTGGGTTTACAGGAGGGATGTGCACTGCTGCCCAGTATCTCGAGGTGGAAGGGGTGATCCTTGATTTGAACAGCTCGTACTGGGGTGGCTGGGTAGCGCCCATGGTACTGCAGGTAAAATCCCACAATATTTTGACAAAACTACCCGGGGTTGCATCTGGGGTTCTCAGATAAATACTAGGGCTCGGCATGGCAAGAAATGGTTGTGAGGAGGGTGCACAAGGCGAGGGATGCTTGGCAAGGTCACGCGGTGGCCTTTATATAGCACTAGAGCTGGGTCATTTTACCGTGGAGAATGGTAATGCATTAGCCGGGTCAGCTCCAAGGGTCGGGGTCAAGCCACAGATACACATATCTCACTAAAGTGACGTATCACTGTGGGAAATGTCGGGGTGGTTTTGGTAGCTGTGCCTGGGATAGAAAAGTCACACTACATGCTAATATATCCATGCAAGGCTACTATTTGAAACGGAGGCATGACGACAGGCTGCGTTTATTTACAAGGTCACACGATTACAAAGCGAGGATACACTTGGACTCGACACTACTTGGGTGACTTAGTCTACCTCGTTTACATCCAAGCGGGCGTGCCTTATGGATGTCGAGGCTTCTCCACGGGTCTCACCATCGGAATTAGCTGGAGAGGGTTGAGGGGCTACAGGCTCGGGGTAGCGATGATGACCATCGCGGGGATTGTTGGCCACAACCCCGTTGGAGTGTGCTCCCAAAAGGCGACGAAGCACTTCTGGGGTCATCAAAGCACCTTGGTGGATGGATGGGGCTGACCTCAGGGTCTCGATCGGGTGTCCGAACAGCACGACTGGGTTGTCGGCGTCGGGCTCGTTTCCTTCTCTCGCCGGGGCTCGACGAACCAGCTCTCCACGAGTTGCGATCAGATCAATGGTGATTTGATCGAATAGTTCCTCCAGTGCACCTACATAGCGCACTAGGTGCAGCAATGCAGGATCTGTCTCGTGATCTCCATTGGCAACTTGGGGTGGTCTACCATACCCTTCACGTCTGGGGTAGTAGTGGAACGAGCGACGCTTAACTCTGGCGACAAGTGCCGGAGATGAACTATAGCCTCTCGAGCAGCTAGTTGGATGGCTTGTGGCTCAAAGGAAGTTGTTCTTCCGGTGAACTCAGTAGGGCGCTCGGTGCTAGACCCCTACCGTAGATGTGTACAAATGGCCCAGCACTGACGGCTCTCACCACTCATGGGTCCTTGGTACACAACATATTCGGTGGCTCTTCTAATGCATAGGCACGGCGGGTGAGGTTTATAGTATGGTCACAAAGCCTCCAAGGTTGGTTGTTGTGGTCTCGTTGTGCCGACGGGACCGAGCATTGTGGCTCGGTTTGGGGTAGCGGCTGTCTGTGTTGGGTTGGGGCTAGCGTGCCCTTTTATGGGAAAAGGGGCGGAGTCTTCCTTCCTGCACGCTTGTGAATGAGACACCTTGGGTGCTGGTCACGGGTGCGTGATCGACAGGCTAGGTTGATAGGTTGGGCACCGACTGCCAAAAGATGTCGGGTCACTGTGTGGCTATCTTGCACGAGAAGCTTGGCTGGGGGTTCGGTTATGGTCCGTGGGTTGGTTTGCCAAAGTTTGTTGACTGACTAAGATAGGTTTAGCCATTGGTCAGCTGGCTCGATACCAAGTCTGTCATGACCGGTTTTCGGGTATTACTTTCCGAGAAAATGGCCCTCGTGCTCACCAGCCCCAGATTATCAAGAGCTGGTGAGGCACCAACTTGATACAAAAATTCCAAGCAAAACACAAAGTATGTAGTACAAGACCATTCTGGTCTGTGAGTACAACAAATGGTTTCTAGTGGTTGATGGCGAAGCGGTTTGTGGATCATCGCGTCTATGGGACTCCATTTCCCACAGAACAGTGACCAGGTTAACTCCTATCTTCACGAGGCTGCTATCGCCGTTGCTTAGTTCCGGGCTGACTCCACAACATTTCCTCTCCATGCAAGAAATCTGGCCAAGACAATAGCCAGGACAAGCCGGTGAGTACTTTGAATGTACTCGCAAACATTATGAATATTGGAATAATATAAATCAAGTCTTCGATATAGTCCATGATCACGCTGCCGACCATAAATAAGAGTCTCCTATGCATGCGAGCAGGTGGTTATATGCGACATGAATGTGCAATAACGGAGTGTAAATAAATGCCACAATCGAGGCGTCTGGCGACACCACATAAAGGGCTTATAAAGGAAAATAAAACAAACAATGCCACGATCGAGGCCCGAGCGACACCACATAGAGGGCTTATAAAAGAAAATAAAACAAACAATGCCACACTCAAGGCTCAGGCGACGCCACATAGAGGGCTTATAAAAGAAAATAAAAACAAACGATGCCACAGTCGGGCGTCTGAGCGACACCACATAGAGGGCTTATGAAAGAAAGTAAAAACAAACAATGCCACAGCTTAGGCCCGAGCGACACCACATAAAGGGCTTATGAAAGAAAGTAAAAACAAACAATGCCACAGTCGGGCGTCTGAGCGACACCACATAAAGGGCTTATAAAAGAAAGTAAAAACAAACAAAATATTCCCAATGAATATCCTAGAGGTAGAACCATCCCAGAGATACTCGATAAATAATGTAACGGGTTAGTCCATAACAGAAATAATGATCATGGGGTTAGTCCATAACAGAAATAATAACCATGGTCCTCACAAGTCACTAGTCGGTATCCGAATTTATACTAACCGCTTCTCCTCAAGACCGACACAAGGACCAACCCTTGACCCATCCTGCATCTGTAATCCTTAACCATGGACACGGCTTTACTTAATAGGTTTAATCTCTGCAGAGGGTGTACTCTTTTCCCACGAGTAACGGATTCCTTTAGTCCATCGACTAATTCCATCTACGGTCTTTTAATTGAAAACACACCGACTTGCACACACCAGCTTAACTTACGGTGCCTCGAATCACCCATGACACTTGTTAAGCAAAACTCTAAGTGGGAGGCTACAACCTCGCGTAGCATGGGATCAAATTTATACCGCGCTCTAAGGGTGGCCTCCCTCTCGGTCTCAACCGAAACACCCATGCCCCGGACCAGGTGGCATGCCTACCGGCTTCAACCGATATCTTCCACCATGGCCTCTCATGCGGTGTGTGCTAGAAAGGGTTGACGATCGATCGAACTGCACTTACTTGCGGCGAGGGACAAGTGGTAGTATGAAACAAGTATGGGGTTATTGGTACAAGACTCGATCTACGGTCGACTCAGAGGTTTATAAATTCCTGCATGACATGTATCACAAATATATATCAACCAACAGAATCAACATTCATTATACCTTACTATGCCATACCGACATAACCGCCTCGACGGAGACCGGCGACAAACTCATGCCTACCCAAGGCGTAGGTTTTCCGGATTCCTCCCGTATGCATGCAAGGCATATGAGGATGATTACCAACACAAGTGTGTTCATTTCCAACAGCATGGAAATCACTAATATGCATCCATGCAATTGATCATATCACATGAAATAACAAGTATTCCGAAATGAGGTGGTGTTATAAACGTGTCAACGAACACATCAAAAATATTATGCCGGGTTCAGAATGCTTGCCTTCAGGTTGTGTAGAGGCAGGGTGCATCCTAAAAACTTTTGCAACCTTTCTTCTTCTCCAAAAGTCCTATTTTCAAAAATATTCAAACAATACATACTTTAAAAACAGCACAAAAAAGTTTTCTGAAATTTTTTCAAATAAATCTTAAAATAAACTAGACTAAATTTGAGAGAGGTAGGAAAGAATCAATTCATTTGGAGTTGTATTTAAAAAGTCACAGCCAGTCAAAGTTTTGATCAAAATCTGTTATTTAAATTAAAACAGAAAAAGAAAATGATTCGAATAAACACGCACACATCGAAGCGTATTCGAAGTACGCCCACTTATCCAGCGTGGACGGCGCGGGAGTCACCGACAGTGGGTCCAGTGGCCAACTAGTCGTTTGACTAGTCCGCCTCCCCTCTTCTTCCTCTGCCGAGAGGGGCGGAACTCCGGCGACGCCGCCGCCCGGCGAAGGCGGCACTGCTCGAAACCGAGATCACCATGGACTCGGGGCCGAGGCGGTCACTCCGGTGGTCGTTTTGGCCTCGTGGGTGGACGGGCTGCCGGCGGCGAAGCCATGGGCGGACGGTGGCCGTCGGGCAAAGTGAATTTCTGCCCGCGGCGAGTCCCGATCAAGATTGAAGAGGGGGATGGACTCATGAGAGGGAGGGGGAGTTCCTGGTGAAGAGAGTGGAGTGGGGGATGCCCTGGTGGCGCCGGAATGGCCGAGGCAGTAGCGGCGGCTGCGGTTGGCGGAGATGGGGACGGAGACCTCCCCAGGTCGACTGGCTGCCAAAGGGGGTCCTAGGGAGATGGCTAGGGGCTGCCTGCCTGCGGGGACGAGCTCGTGGCTTCTTAAATAAGCGATCGGGGTCGGTTCTGACGGTGGCCGCGGATAAGGTCGTCGGCGACCGCCATTCTGTAGCTAGGGCGTCATGGCGGCGACGAGCGCTAGTGTACACGCTTGAGGATGAGCTTGCGCTGCTCCAGGAGGCGGTGGCGGCGGGGAGGCTCGGGTGGCGCCGACCGGCGGGGTTGTCGAGCGGCGTGGCGGCTAGTCCTTGGCTTGCCGGAGACGTGGCGAGGGTCTGCTTGCGCGCCGGTGAGGAGGGCGCGTGGCGCGGCTCGCAGAGTGGTGGCAAACCAGGGGTGCGACGCGTCGGCACGGGCGCGGCACGTGCAATACGCTGTGCTCTGCTCGCGCCCGAAAGCACGCACGGACGTGCTCGGCGAAATGCTATGGCATGTTAGGGGCTCCAAACCACAAGAAAGTTAGCAGGTGGGGTTATAGTCTAAGGCAAAACCATTGGACATGCTAGTCAGTCGGGGATTAAGTTCACAGTGTAAACAGAAACTCATGTCAAAACAGATCATGCCCATAAGGTGTTTGACAAAATGCCAAGGGCACTTAGGCATTTCTTGGACTGGCCAAAACTTCCAGAGTGGGGTCTCTTTAGATGAAACAGAGGGTGGTAAGGTTAGTTTGTCCAAAGCATAAAATTGCTAGTGCAAGTTTTGCAGAACTTCATTTCTGGACAGAAAGCAAATGGCATTGTTGCAAGCACTTAGGATCATCCAATGGGTCCACTCTCCTGGACTTAAGGGTTTGGCAAGGAGGACTACCAGTAGGAAAAGTAATCATGGATCAAGGAGCAACTAAAAAGGTGGTTGCTGTACAAAACCTCAAGTTGGACCAGAATGGAAAAGAGGATGATTCACTCAGTTTTTCCAAAGGACAACACTAGGTTATTGCATAAAGTTGAATACTATGCTCCTACTGATATCCCATAATTTTGGTGGAAACTTTAAAGATATAAATAAATAGGTTGTAGTGCAAATCTGCCCACTGGACCAGATTTTTAAATATGGTGTAGAGCTCAAAATATTCAATGGGCAGAAGATATTTTTGCACAAAAGTGGTTCAAATACTCCATATGACATCTCCAAATTTTGGTGGGATTTTTGAATGAATTTATAAAAGGGTTGTCGTACAAATGGGACCATAAAACTATGGGAAACCATTTTTCAAGAAAATAAAGATCAGGAAGAATATTATATAATTAATTCTTCTGATAAAAGAAAAGATTTTCTTGAGAGGGTAAACAAGTCCAATATCATAAGTGAAAGGTTTTCATCTTAGGAACAACTCCAAGATAACCAAGAAAAGAATGGTTCGAAATCAAGAAAACCAAGAAAAGGAAAGTTAAATTTCACGGCAAGATTTTAATTAACAAAACAAGGTTAAACTTTTGGGGTGTCACAACACTACCCCCTTAAGGAAAATCTCGTCCTCGAGATTTGCTAAGAGTTGTTTTAATAGAGATATACGCATTAAAACAAATGCGCTACTGATGAGAGGGCAATAAGTGGTGCAAAATACATTATGGGGACATTGGCGCCATGTGGAAAAATCTATGGTTAGGAGCAAAACGAGATATTTCTATCGCTGGATATAGATTTAGAATAAATTCTAAATCTCAAAATACGTTATCGCACCCGAGAGCACAAGTGCTCTCTCTGGTCGACAGTGGACCCGGGCCTTGTCGGCCTCTTCTTCTCCCTCCGGCTCTTTGTTCTTCCTCTCTCCCGCGTGCTTTCCCATGCTTTCTCCACGGGCGACGCCTAGCGATAGGGCATCTAGGCTGTATCACGGTAGTCTTGTGGCGTGCTAGCTGCCGGTGCAGCGTGCACTCACTTCAGCGGGCAGTGTCTTGTCGGCCTTTGCCGAGGATTCGCCTCCGAACACCGGCGATCGGGCGACGAGCGGCGCTAGTGGACCTCGCCCACCGTACACCGAGCTCGATCTATAAAACGGCCGAGGTGTTCTTCTCTTTTCCTCACACCTGGCCTCGCTTCTCCTCCTCCTTCCTTCTCCTATGTTTCCGTTTGCCGAAGCTCGAGGCGAGGCTCTAATGGCGGCGGTGGTGCCGGACTGGTATGTGATCCCCCTTGCGGCCAAAGAATGGCGTCAACCGCCTTACAGGTGGGTCACGAGGGTCAGGGGCGCGCCCCCCTACCTCGTGCCCACCTCGGACACTGGTTCGCGTTGATTTTTCTTCCAGATTTTCCAAATATTCCAAAAATAAGCTCCGTCCATTTTTATCCCGTTTGGACTCCGTTTAATATGGATATTCTGAAACCAAAACATGCAATGACAGAACCGCACGGGCAATCGGATCAATATGTTAGTCCCAAAAATAGTATAGAAAGTTGCCAAAAAGTATAGGAAAGTTGAATAATATTGGCATGGAACAATCAAAAATTACAGATACGACAGAGACGTATCACGTCCCAGATACTCCACGGGCCGCTAACAGGCCGAAACTATTACCGGGCCGAACTGGTAAACAGGCATTTAATAGGCTGAAATACAAACCTGTCTTAGAATGGGCCCAAAGGTACAGTGGCCTATTAACGGGCCTGATCCGATATGGGCGGTAATTTGGCCCAAAACTCGGCAGGCTGTGAACGGGCCTGGTCTAATATTGGCCTCAATTTGACCCAAAACATGGCAGGCTGTTAACAGGCCAGCCCACTAGTATCTGAAAAAACATGGTGGGCCTTTAGCTGGGCCGGCCTTTTCACATGAATGGGCCTCTATTGGGCCGTGCCATGTGTCGACGTATCATAGGCGCCTCCTGTCCAATGAGTGGATGACATCTGTCCCAACGAGGAGCTGACAAGTGGTTCTGTCGGCCAATGAGAATTTTACACGTGGAAAATCCCCATTGGTCCAGGCTGTTAACGGGTTATCGGATCCAAAAAACGGACCCGACAGCTTAACAGCGAGCCGTTACGGTCGATGCCACGTGTCGGTCACCCTTGACGAAAGCACTTCTATGACACATGATTTATCGTCATGGAAGTGGACACTTCCGTGATGATAATTTTGGTAATGTCATGGAACACTTCTACGACAGCACAGGTATGACTATCTTGATTCTGTCATAAAATCGTCATGGATGTACATGCATGACAGAAAACGTGACCTACTGTGACAAACACGTATCATTATAGTGTTGGTATGTAAAGCTAGGCGGTAAATATTTAGCAACAATATAATTAGCATAATCAGCATACCAAGGAGTGTTACGAGAAACATTTATTGCAGCTAAATGTTCATCAGGAAAACTATCATCAATAGGTAGTGGGTCATCAAGCACATTTTCAAGCCTAGACAAGTTATCAGCTACTAGGTTCTTAGCTCCTTTTCTATCAGTAATATGTAAATCAAATTCTTGTAGCAAGAGAACCCATCGAATAAGTCTAGGTTTAGCATCTTTCTTTTCCATAAGATATTTAATAGCAGCATGATCAGTGTGAACGATAACTTTAGAGTCGATAATGTAAGATCTAAATTTATCACAAGCAAACACCACTGCTAGAAATTCTTCTCAGTAGTAGCATAATTTCTTTGAGCACTCTCTAGAGTTTTACTAGCATAATGAATAACATTCAGTTTCTTATCAACTCTTTGTCCTAGAACAGCACCAACAGCATAATCACTAGCATCACACATAATTTCAAAAGGCAAGTTCCAATCAGGTGGTTGAACAATAGGTGCAGAAATTAAGGCTTTCATGAGTGTTTTGAAGGCATCTAAACAATCATCATCAAAACAAAAGGAACATCCTTTTGCAAAAGATTTGTAAGAGTCCTAGAAATTTTAGAAAATTCATTGATAAATCTCCTATAGAAACCAGCATGACCTAGGAAACTACGATTACCTTTGATATCTTTAGGACATGGCATTTTCTCAATTGCATCAACCTTAGCTTTGTCCACTTCAATACCTCTTTCAGAAATTTTATGGCCCAAAACAATACCTTCATTAACCATAAAGTGGCACTTCTCCCAATTTAAGACAAGATTTGTTTGCTCGCATCTCTGCAAAACTCGATCAAGATTGCTTAAACAATCATGAAAAGACTTCCCATAAACGGAGAAGTCATCCATGAAAACCTCTACAATCTTTTCACAAAAGTCAGAGAATATAGAAGTCATACATCTTTGAAAGGTAGCAGGTGCATTGCATAAACCGAAAGGCATACGTCTATAATCATAAGTTCCAAAGGGACAAGTGAAAAAGTGGTATTTTCTTGATCGGGTTGAGAAACAGGTATTCGTGAAAAACTATAATATCCATCAAGGAAGAAAAAGTGTGTGTGCTTTGACAATCTGTCTAGCATTTGATCAATAAAAGGCATAGGGTAATGATCTTTTCTAGTTGCCTTGTTTAATTTTCTAAAATCAATTACCATTCTATAGCCTGTAACAATTCTTTGCGGAATGAGATCATTCTTATCATTAGGAACAACAGTAATACCTCCTTTCTTAGGAATACAATGAACAGGACTTACCCATCTACTATCAGTTATAGGATAGATTATACCTGCTTCCAGAAGTTTTAATATTTCCGTTCTTACCACTTCTTTCATCTTTAGATTTAACCGACGTTGATGATCAACAATGGGTTAAGCATCAGGTTCCATATTAATCTTGTGCTAACATAGAGTAGGACTAATGCCCTTTAAATCATCAAGAGTATATCCAATAGCAGCTCGATGCTTCCTTAGAACTTTCAATAATCTTTCTTCTTCATGTTCTGAAAGGTTAACACTAATAATAACAGGATATATCTTCTTTTCATCAAGATAAGCATATTTCAAAGTGTCTAGCAATTGTTATAATTCAAACATACGATCACCTTTAGGTGGAGGAGGACCTCCTAGAGTTCCAATAGGAAAATTGTATTTAAGCAGAGGACGTTGTTCAAAGAAAATCTTATCTATTTTATTTCTTTCATGCATATGTAAATAATTTTCATGGTCTAGCAAATATTGTTCTAGTGGATCAGTCGGAGGCACAGCAATAGAAGCAAGACCAATTTTTCATCCTTACTAGGCAATTCCTTTTCATGAAGCTTTCTACTAAACTTGGAAAAATTAAACTCATGAGACTCATCACACAAACTAAGACTGACAGTTTGTTTCTCACAATCTATTTTAGCATTCACGGTGTTCAAAAAAGGTCTACCAGAGATAATGTGACAAAAGTCATCTTGTGGGGAACCAAGAACAAGATAATCAGTAGGGTATTTTATTTTCCCACACAAGACTTCAACATCTCTAACAATCCCAATTAGTGAAATAGTATCTCTATTAGCAAGGTTAATAGTAACATCTATGTCTTCTATCTCTGCGGGTTCTATGTCATTCATAATTTCTTGATATAAGGTGTAAGGAATAGCACTAACTCTAGCACCTATGTCGCATAAACCATGATAACAGTGATCTCCTATTTTAACTGAGACAACGGGCATGCCAACAACGGGTCTATGATTATCTGTTTTATCGGGTTTGACAATTCTAGTAGCTTCATTGCAAAAGTAAATAACATGCCCATCTATATCTTCTTCCAAGAGATCTTTAACCATAGCAACACTAGGCTCTACTTTAATTTGTTCATCAGGTTTAGGTGTTCTAATATATCATTTGTTAACCACAGTTGAAACTTTAGCATGTTCCTTTATCCTAACAGGGAAAGGTGGTTTCTCAATATAAGCAGTAGGAAAAACTGGATCAACATTATAAAGTATAGTTTCCTCTTTAACTGGTACGGGTTCTTTAGTTTCTTCTTTAATTGGTGGGTGATATTTAAACCACTTCTCTTTAGGGAGATCAACATGAGTAGCGAATGATTCACAAAAGGAGGCTACTATCTTAGAGTCAAGTCCATATTTAGTGCTAAACTTTTGAAAAGCATCGGTATTCATAAAAGATTTAACACAATCGTACTTAAGCTTAATACCTGACTCTTTACCTTCGTCGAGTTCCAAATCTTCAGAGTTGCGTTTAATTCTTTCCGAAAGATCCCACCGTAATTCAATAGTCTTCTTCATAAAAGAACCAGTACAAGAAGTATCAAGCATGGATTGATCATCATGAGAAAGTCAAGCATGAATATAACATTGACTTAAGCCTCCCCCAATCTAGAGCGATACTTTCTCCTTCACGAGGCCACACATTATATATATATATATATATAATTCCGATCACGATGAACTAGATGCATAGGATAAATTTTTTGGTGGAACTCCAATTTCAATCGATCCCAATTCCAAGATCCAATATCATCGCATAGCCTATATCATGCCAATGCTTTTCCTCCAAATATAAAGGGAAAACCTTTTTCATAACTTCATCTCCGGGTAAACCTGCAAGCTTAAACAATCCACAAATTTGTTCCACATATATCAAGTGCATATCAGGATGTTCGGTTCCGTCTCCTGCATAAGGATTAGCTAGCAGTTGTTCTATCATACCCGAAAGAATTTCATATTCAATATTTTCAGTAGGTGCAGTAGATTGAGGGGTAGCTAATTGTGGTTCCGGTCGAGGTGAAGATACCTCGAACAAACCCCTCAGAGGATTTTTTTTTCATAGTAACAAGTGACAATAAATTTCAGCACACTATATAAATGTTTCCTTACCAAATTCCACTTACCAAAGGCGCTTCACTCCCCGGCAACGGCACCAGAAAATAGCCTTGATGACCCACAAGTATAGGGGATCAATTGTAGCTCTTTTCAATAAGTAAGAGTGTCGAACCCAACGAGGAGCAGAAGGAAATGACAAGTGGTTTTCCGCAAGGTAATGTCTGCAAGTGCTGAAATTGTAAGTAACAGAGTAGTTTGATAGCAAGATAATTTGTAACGAGCGAGTAATGATAGTAGTAACAAAAGTGCAGCAAGGTAGCCCAATCCTTTTGAGGCAAACGACAGGCCAAAACGGTCTCTTATAGTAAGCAAAGCGTTCTTGAGGGTACACGGGAGTTTCATCTAGTCACTTTCACCATGTTGATTCGATTCGTGTTCGCTACTTTGATAATTTGATATGTGGGTGGACCGGTGCTTAGGTGTTGTTCTTACTTGAAAAAACCTCCTACTTATGATTAACCCCCTCGCAAGCATCCGCAACTATGAGAAAAGTATTAAGAATAAATTCTAACCATAGCATTAAACTTTTGGATCCAATCGGTCCCTTACATAATAGCGCATAAACTGGGGTTTAAGCTTCTGTCACTCTCGCAACCCATCATCTAATATCTACTCCACAATGCATGCCCTTAGGCCCTAATAAGGTGAAGTGTCATGTAGTCGACGTTCACATGACACCACTAAGGGAATCACAACATACATACTATCAAAATATCGAACAAATATCAAGTTCACATGATTACTTGCAACATGATTTCCCCCTTGACCTCAAGAACAAAAGTAACTACTCACAAATGATAATCATGCTCAAGATCAGAGGGGTATTAAATAGCATATTGGATCTGAACATATAATCTTCCACCAAATAAACCATATAGTAATCAACTACAAGATGTAATCAACACTACTAGTCACCCAGAAGCACCAATCTATAGTTCCGGTACAAAGATTGAACACGAGAGATGAACTAGGGTTTGAGAGGAGATGGTGCTGTTGAAGATGTTGATGGAGATTGCCCTCCCCAAGATGGGAGATTTGTTGGTGATGATGATGACGATGATTTCCCCCTCCGAGAGGGAAGTTCCCCCGGCGGAATCGCTCCACCGGAGGGCAAAAGTGCTACTGCCCAAGTTCTGCCTCAAGAAGACGGCGCTCCGTCCTTAAAGTCCTCTCCTTATTTTTCTATGTCAAAATGACTTATATACCATAAGATGGGCACCGGAGGTGGGCCTAGGTGAGCACAAGCCCAGGCGCGCCCAGGTGGATTGTGCCCACCTGGTGGGCCCCCTCTGGTACTTATTTGCTCCATTATTCTTCAAATATTCCATAAAAAATCTCCATGAAGTTTCGGCTTGTTTGGAGTTGTGCAGAGTAGGTGACCTGACGTAGCTTTTCCAGGTCCAGATTTTCAGCTGCCGGAATTCTCCCTCTTTGTGTGTACCTTGCATATTATGAGAGAAAAGGCATTAGAATTACTCCAAAAAGCATTATTATGCATAAAAACATCATAAATAACAGTAGGAAAACATGATGCAAAATGGACGTATCAGAGACATGAAGACAAATCCGAGAAGCTTGTGCTCAAGAAGAAGAAGTTCACCAAGTTTGAAAAGAGGAAGGATGACAAGGCTCTTGTTCATGAAGAATACATGTCCGGAGATGAAGATGACGGTGATGATGATCAAGTGGGCACAACCGCCATTGCCATGCATGCCACTACCTCCTCCTCCACCACCGGCCTCTTCGACTCTCCAAACAAGGACAAGTCTTTCACTCATCGGTGCCTTATGGCCAAAGAGGTAAAAACAAAGACCAAATCTAAGAAACCCGACATATACACTCCCAATGTCTCATGTGAGATAGTGGAGGATGAGTGTGATGAGGGCGTGGATAATGATGAGGAATCCTTAATGGCTTTCATAAAAACTCTTCATGGTGAAGCTCGTGCTTGTTTTGGGGATCTCCTTAAGTCACTTGCCGAACGCGATGACTTTATTGAGAATGTTGAAAACCTACTTATAGAGGAAAAGGAGAGAGTTGATATCCTCGAGCATGAACTAAATGAAGAGAGTTTCATGAGAGCATCACTTGAGGAAGCCTTGTCGGCTCATCAAATTGACTTTGTTAAAACCAACGATGCTTTGCAACTTGCTCTTGAGAACAAAGATGCTCTTAACGTTAGAGTTGAAAAGCTTCTAGTTGATCACACGAGACTTGTTGAGGAACATGAGTTCCTTGTGACTAGTTCCAAGGTTGTAAAAGGTGACCTCATTTCCCTCACCGAGTCTTATGCTCAACTTAAAGCTACAACCATTAAGGCTCTCACTTCCGTACCTCATATAGATTTAAATGATGATGCGTGTATGGATAACTTTGTTCATGATTGCACCTCCCTCCAAGAGGAGAACAAGAAGTTGAAGGCTCAAACTGAGAAAGGGCTTGTATCATGCATCCAAGGGGAGGAAAACCTTAATGACCTCTTGAGAAACCAAAAGGAGTATGTTGCCAAGGAGGGAGTTGGGTTTGATCCCGGATCCAAGAATGGTAAGAAAAAGAAGAAGAAGAAGATCGGTCCGACTCCTTCCCCTCCCCAAAAGGTAGTGTTTGTCCATGAAGGGCACAAGGAGAAGGAGAAAGAAAAAGAGGTTGTTGGGAGTGGCAAGGTCATGAGGGACAAGGCCATTCCCAAGAATTTTTCCAGCAAGAATAATCCATCTTATGTCCTCATGAGAGGAGATGATGGCTATACCTTTGCAAAATTTGTTGGCACTAACTATGATGATTATGCTTGGACTATTTGAGTCCCCAAGACCCTTGTTGCTAAATCTCCAGGACCCATTGCAAAATGGGTACCTATAACCAAAGCTTGATTCTTGTAGGACTATGTCTCCGGTGGAAAACAACGGGTGATCGATAGTGGATGCACCAATCATATGACCGGAGAAAGGGAGATGCTTGTGGAGTTCGTTGATTCACTCAAGGCCTCTTTGAACATATCTTTTGGAGACAATAGCAAGGGAAAGGTATTGGGTTTGGGCAAGGTGGTAATCTCTAATGATTCCTCACTTTCAAATGCCATGCTTGTCCAATCCCTTCACTACAATTTACTTTCAACTATTCAATTGGCCCGTGCTGTTATGATTCACATTTCGGTGAATTCCATGTGACCGTCTTTAAGAGAAGCAATCTCAAAGTGGTCTTTGTTGTGCATGTTGAAGACAACCTTTACGTGGTTGATTTCTCAAAAGAGAAAACTCATCTTGCAACATGCCTAATTGCCAAGGCCGACGTGGCATGGCTATGGCACCGTAGGTTAGCCCACGTCGGTATGAGAAATTTACAAGCTCTCTTAAAGGGGGAGCACATCCTTGGACTAAACAATGTGTATTTTGCCAAAGATCGTCCTTGTAGTGCTTGCATTGCTGAAAAGCTTCATGAAAAGGCTCATAAAGTGAATACTATCATCACCACCTTGAGGCACCTTCAGCTTATCCATTTGGATCTTTTTGGGCCTCCAACATATGATGGTTTGGGAGGGAGGAGGTATTGCCTTGTCATTGTTGATGACTTCACATGATATACTTGGGTGTTCTTTCTCAAGACCAAAGATGAAACTCAAGAAACCTTCATCAACTTTGCCAAAGAAGCTCAACGTCAACATAATTGTGAGATCAAGGCAATTCGAAGTGACAATAGCACCGAGTTCAAGAACTATACAATGGATGAATTCTTGAGTGAAGAGGGGATAAAGCACCGATATGCCGCACCATATAGTCCCCAACAAAATGGTGTTGCGGAGATGAAGAATCAGACTCTTATTGAGATGGCTAGGACCATGCTTGACGACTACAAGTCTCCATACAAGCTTTGGGCCGAAGTCATCAACACCGCGTGTCATGCTGCAAACCGGCTTTATCTGCGCAAGCTCAAGAACAAGACCCCTTATGAGCTCCTAATCAGGAGAAAGCCTAACGTCAAATACTTTCGGGTATTCGGTTGTAAGTGTTTCATTTTAAACAAGAAATCCTGGTTAGCTAAGTTTGAGTCTAGAACTTATAAGGGCATATTTGTTGGATATGCAACAAACTCTCATGCTTACCGAGTTCTCAATAAATCCACCGGGTGCATTGTGAAATGGTAAATGTGGAGTTTGATGAAGATAACGGCTCCCGTGTGGAGCAAATTGTTCCCAGTGTTGTAGGTGATGAGGCTCCTTCCCAAGCTATAAGGACGATGGGGATAGGCCACATTCTTCCACAATAAACACTGATACGTCTCCGTCGTATCTACTTCTCCAAACACTTCTGCCCTTGTTTTGGACTCTAACTTGCATGATTTGAATGGAACTAACCTGGACTGACACTGTTTTCAGCAGAATTGCCATGGTGTTATTTTTGTGCAGAAAAAAAAGTTCTCGGAATGACCTGAAACTTCACGAAGATTATTTTTGGAAAATATAAAAAATACTGGCGAAAGAATCAAGGCCAGGGGCCCCCCTGCCTCGTGGGCCCCTTGGAGCTCCACCGACCTCAACTCCAACTCCATATATTCATTTTCGGGGATAAAAAATTAGAGAAAAAGATTCATCACATTTTACGATATGGAGCCGCCGCCAAGCCCTAAACTCTCTCGGGAGGCCTAATCTGGAGTCCGTTCGGGGCTCCGGAGAGGGGAATCCGTCAATGCCATCATCATCAACCATCCTCCATCACCAATTTCATGATGCTCACCGCCGTGCGTGAGTAATTCCATCGTAGGCTTGCTGGACGGTGATGGGTTGGATGAGATTTATCATGTAATCGAGTTAGTTTTGTTAGGGTTTGATCCCTAGTATCCACTATGTTATGAGATTGATGTTGCTATGACTGTGCTATGCTTAATGCTTGTCACTAGGGCCCGAGCCATGATTTCAGATCTGAACCTATTATGTTTTCATGAATATATGTGAGTTCTTGATCCTATCTTGCAAGTCTATAGTCACCTACTATGTGTTATGATCCGGCAACCCCGAAGTGACAATAATCGGGACCACTCTCGGTGATGACCATAGTTTGAGGAGTTCATGTATTCACTATGTGTTAATGCTTTGGTCCGATACTCTATTAAAAGGAGGCCTTAATATCCCTTAGTTTCCGTTAGGACTCCACTGCCACGGGAGGGTAGGACAAAAGATGTCATGCAAGTTCTTTTCCATAAGCATGTATGACTATATTCGGAATACATGCCTACATTACATTGATGAATTGGAGCTAGTTCTGTGTCACCCTATGTTATGACTGTTACATGATGAACCGCATCCGGCATAATTCTCCATCACCGATCCAATGCCTACGAGCTTTTCATATATTGTTCTTCGCTTATTTACTTTTCCGTTGCTACTGTTACAATCACTACAAAACCCAAAAATATTACTTTTACTACTATTACCGTTACTATCATACTACTTTGCTACTAAATACTTTGCTGCAGATACTAAGTTATCCAGGTGTGGTTGAATTAACAACTCAACTGCTAATACTTGACAATATTCTTTGGCTCCCCTTGTGTCGAATCAATAAATTTGGGTTGAATACTCTACCCTCGAAAACTGTTGCGATCCCCTATACTTGTGGGTTATCAAGACTATTTTCTAGCGCCATTGCCGGGGAGCATAGCTCTATTCTTTGGGTCACTTGGGATTTATATCTGCTGGTCACTATGAAGAACTTGAAAGGCGCGAAAACAAAATTTATCCCTCAACTATGAGGGGAGGTAAGGAACTGCCATCTAGCTCTGCACTTGATTCACCTTCTGTTTTGAGTAAGCTTGCGACACCTAAACCTGCTTCTGCTATTAATTCTGGTATGTCGCATGTTATTGATGATGCCACTTCTGCTATGCATGATACTTATGATGAAACTACTTCTACGCTTGATACTACTGTGCCACTTGGTAAATTTCTTGATGAACAACTTGCTAGGGCTAGAGAGAATGAAATTATTGAAACTGATAACATTGTTGAAGGTGATGATGAAGACTCTCCCCCTAAATATGAATTGCCTATTGTGCCTGACGGCTATGTTATGGATGAAGAAACTGCTAGAGACTTTCTTGCTTGCAATGATAGAAGTGATCTTAAGAAATTATTAGCTAAGCTGAAACAAAAAAACTCTGAATGCTAGAATGAAATATGATCCTGCTTATGCTACTTCACCTATCTTTGTTACTGATAAGGATTATGAATTCTCTATTGATGCTGATATAATTACTTTGGTTGAATCTGATCCTTTTTATGGCTATGAATCTGAAACTGTTGTGGAACATCTTACTAAATTAAATGATATAGCCACCCTGTTCATTAATGATGAGAAAACTCGCTACTATTATATCCTTAAGATATTTCTGTTCTCATTAAAGGATGATGCTAAGATATGGTTTAATTCTCTTGATCCTGGTTGTGTGCGTAGTCCCCAGGATATGATTTATTACTTCTCTGCTAAATATTTCCCTGCTCATAAGAAACAAGCTACTTTAAGGGAAATATATAATTTTGTGCAAATTGAAGAAGAGAGTCTCCCACAAGGTTGGGGGAGCCTTCTCCAATTACTTAATGCTTTGCCTAATCATCCTCTTAAGAAAAATGAAATACTTGATATCTTCTATAATGGACTAATCGATGCTTCCAGAGACCACCTGGATAGTTGTGCTGGTTGTGTTTTCAGGGAAAGAACACCAGATGAAGCTAAAATTCTATTGAATAATATGTTGACCAATGAAAATAATTGGACACTTCCTGAACCAACTCCTAAGCCAACTCCGAAGAAAAGGGGTGTTCTATTTCTCAGTCCTGAAGATATGCAAGAAGCAAAGAAATCTATGAAAGAAAAGGGTATAAAAGTTGAAGATGTTAAGAATTTACCTCCTATTGAAGAAATATATGGTCTTAATTCATCACCTATTGAAGAAACACATGGTCTTGATAACCCGACACAGGTAGTAAAGGTAAATTCTCTCTATAGATACGATAAAGCTGAAATACCTCCTACTAAGTTTGCTAGCCAATGCCTGGATGAGTTTGATAATTTTATGGTTAAGCAAGAAGATTTTAATGCTTATTTTGGTAGACAATTAAAACAAAATGCTTATATGATTGAACACTTGGGTGATTATATGTCTAGAGTTAAAGGTGAACTTAAACTTATTAGTAAACATGCCTCTATGGTTACCACTCAAGTAGAACAAGTACTTAAAGCTCAGAATGATTTTCTCAATGAATTGAATAGTAAGAATAATGACTATGCTGTTAGAGTGGCTACTAGAACTGGTAAAATGACTCAGGAACCTCTGTATCCTGAAGGCCATCCTAAGAGAATTGAGCAAGAATCTCAGAGAAATAATGTTGATGCACCTAGTCCTTCTAAGAAGAAGAAGAAGAAGAAGAAAAATGATAGGACTTTGCATGCTTCTAGTGAACCTGTTGTAGACACGCCTAAGAATCCAAATAATATTTCTATCTCTGATGCTGAAACACAATCTGGTAATGAGCATGAACCTAGTGATAATGTTAATGATGATGTTCATATTGATGCTCAACCTAGCAATAAAAATGATGTAGAAATTGAACCTGTTGTTGATCTTGATAACCCACAATAAAAGAATCAACGTTATGATAAGAGAGACTTTGTTGCTAGGAATCACGGTAAAGAAAGAGAACCATAGGTTCAGAAACCCATGCCTTTTCCTCCCAAACCATCCAAGCAAAAGGATGATGAGGATTTTGAGCGCTTTGCTGAAATGTTTAGACCTATCTTTTTGCGTATGCGTTTGACTGATATGCTCAAAATGAATCATTATGCTAAGTATATGAAAGAAATTGTTACAAATAAGAGAAAGATACCAGAAGCTGAAATTTACACCATGCTTGCTAATTATACTTTCAAGGGTGGAATACCTAAGAAACTAGGAGATCCAGAAGTACCAACTATACCATGCTCCATTAAAAGAAATTACGTTAGAACTGCTTTATGTGATCTTGGAGCCGGTGTTAGTGTTATGCCTCTCTCTTTATATCGTAGACTTGATTCGAATAAGTTGACACCTACTGAAATATCTCTGCAAATGGCTGATAAATCAACTGCTATACCTGTCGGCATTTGTGAGGATGTGCCTGTTGTGGTTGCAAACGTTACTATTTTAACGGACTTTGTTATTCTTGATATTCCCGAGGACGATAGTATGTCTATTCTTCTTGGAAGACCCTTTTTGAATACTGCAGGGGCTGTTATTGATTGCAACAAAGGAAATGTCACTTTTCATGTTAATGGCAATGAGCATACAGTACACTTTCCGAGGAAACAACCTCAAGTCCATAGTATCAATTCTATTGGAAAAATTCCATCAATTATTATTGGAGGTTTTGAATTTCCTCTTCCTATTGTCAAGAAGAAATATGATATTCTTATTATTGGGGACGTGCATATCCCCATTGAGGTAACATAGTGCTATTCGAAAATTGTCCGGTTTCATGCAATTCGGAATGAGTTTGTTAACAAGACCTGATCAACCTTGTTAGTGGATTCCTTTTGATGAGCATGAGATGGATGAAGTTAGAAGGCACAAACTTCTGTACACTTCTTTTACTTTCTGTTATTTAGTTGAAATAAAGCAAAAATAGTATTTTCTGTCTGTTTTCTGATTTATCCATGCAATAAAAAATACCCTGAAAATAAAAGTTCTCCAAATGCCCTGCCAATTTAATATGATTTTTTCTGGAATATTTGAGAATATTTGGCACTGAGAACACATCAGGGGGAGCTGGCACCTAGCCACGAGGGTCCAGGGCGCGCCCACCCCCCCCCCTCCCCGGGCGTGCCCCCTGCCTCGTGGTCCCATGGTGGCTCCCCACCACTTATTCCTGCACCCACACACTTCTTCTTCCTCCCAAAAAAATCACCAACCAGCTCAAGCACGAGTTCTAGCTCATTTTGCTGTGGTTTTCGATCTCCTTGCTCAAAGCACCTCCCACAAAACTTCTTTGGGGAATTGTTCCTTGGTATGTGACTCCTCCAATGGTCCAATTAGTTTTTGTTCGAGTGCTTTATTCATTGCAAATTTTTGCTGCCTAGGTGACCATGTTCTTGAGCTTGCATGTCAAATTTATATGGTTCCAAGTAGTTCTAATGCATGATATAGTCTCTAGGCACTTGTGGGAGTAGTTGCTATCAATTTTGCTGAGTTTGGTTCACTTTTATTTGAAGTTACTAAAAATTTCAGAAAATGATGAAGAGATTTTTGAGGGGCTCATCGAGCCGAAGCTCGAAGGATAAGCAGAATGAAGAAGAAGAGAGGCCCAAATATAATCTGCCTCGCACCACGGAGGTTCGGCCGTGTGAATGGCCTTGCGATGATTTCTTGAGAGCAGCCGGGATTTATGATGATTTTTATGAGTTGGCTGACAATGCAGGCCTCACCAACTTCCTCCGCGACCAACGCGAACAGTATCTCTTACTCATCAATACCTTTATGCAAAATTTTCATTTCCATTCTAGGAGGTCACCACCTACGGTGGATTTTTATTTATATGATGAGTATAAGGAGATGACCCTTCATGAATTCTGTGAGGTTTGAAAGTTACCTTTTTCGGGTTTCATAGAGGAACCACATCGTAACGATGTGGAGGGGTTTATTGATACAATTGTTGTAGGGGAAACGAGGAAGGTTTCCGATGCACGAATCACTAGCATACACTTTCCTGGTCTACGTTACTTTGCTATATTTTCTAGTAGGTGCTTAATTGGTCGCGGAAACTGTGGAAACCTGAGTGTCCCTGATATTATTATTTTGTGCCATGCCTTGTTTCGTGATGACACATTTAGTATGGGCGCTATTGTTGCAAAGCGGTTAAATATTAACCGTACTAAGGGCCCCATCTTGGGAGGCATCTTTGCCTCGCGCCTCGCTGCATACTATAACATACCTATTAGGCACTATGAGAAAGAAGAAAAGTTGTTGCCTACGGTTTTTCTAGACTATAAGAGTATGGTAGCGCATGATTTTATTGTTAAGAATAGGGAAAGGGCGCTTAAATACAAACTGTTATTTGATAAAAAATCACCCTGAGACTATTACCTTGCCTGCTCCTTATCTGCAAGTCAATATCTCGTTGCGTTGGCGGCCATCCGCGCCTACCGGAACCCTACATCAGCTATAGAGCCAGAGTTGGAACCACAATTTGATCCTCCACGGTAATCTGATTACCAGTAGGATCCGGAGGTGATTACCAACCAGTGGCAGTCCGACGCTTCTTCACAATACGACCCTAGTTATAACTTTGCATATCCGCCAGGCCAGCTGTGGCCATAGACCAACTTACGCCAAAAGCCTAAGCTTGGGGGAGTAAGTATTTCACACCGACATTACATTTATGCTCACACACTCATGCTAGTAGTCGGTGCTCATACCCTTTCATTGTAATATCCATGCTAGTTTATTTTCCTTTTTATGTTTCTTCTTGTGTGCTTGAAAAACTTTAAGAAAAACTGAAAAAAATTAGTAGTAGCTTTAGCTAGTTTACTTTTCTTGCTGTAGTAGTAATAATTAGAAGAAAACCCAACAAGATTTCTCGTTCTTCTTTTGCTTGTTGGGATCTTTCCCGTGTAAATAGTTTTATTTCTTTTCTTTTCTTTGGGGGTCGATAGGAGAAGACCATAATGAAAATGTTGAAGTGGTTGTATTATGCATTATTGTTGATTTAACCAAGAGCCCATATTGCCTTGTCTTCTCCTGTTTATTGAATGCCTTCAGATTCCAGCTTAGTCCAATGCACGTGCACTATTATTATTATTCACATCATTCGGTTATGCAAGTGAAAGGCAATAATGACGATATATGATGGACTGATTGAGATGAGAGAAGCTGGTATGAACTCGACCTCTCTTGTTTTTTGTAAATATGATTAGTTCATCGTTCCTAATTCAGCCTATTATGAATAAACATGTTTGCAATGACAATTAGAGATTATAGTTGCTTATGCCATGCTTAATTAGCTAGGAGTTTATAATGGTTTACCTTGCGTGCCAACATGCTATTAAAATGGTTGTGATGTGGTGTAATAGGGTGGTATCCTCCTTTGAATGATTCAAGTGGCTGGACTTGGCACATGTTCATGCATGTAGTTGAAACAAAATCAACATAGCCTTCATGATATTTATGTTCATGGTGGATTATATCCTACTCATGCTTGCACTCAATGTTTATTAATTTTAATGCATGTTCATGACTGTTGTCGCTCTCTAGTTGGTCGCTTCCCAATCTTTTGCTAGCCTTCACTTGTACTAAGCGGGAATACTGCTTGTGCATCCAATCCCTTAAACCCCAAAGTTATTCCATATGAGTCCACCATACCTTCCTATATGCGGTATCTACCTGCCGTTCCAAGTAAATTTGTATGTGCCAAACTCTAAACCTTCAAATGAAATTCTGTTTTGTATGCTCGAATAGCTCATGTATCAACTAGGGTTGTTCGTATCTTCCATGTTAGGCGGGTTATTCTCAAGAGGAGTGGACTCCGCTCCTCACTCACGAGAAAATGGCTGGTCACCGGGATGCCTAGTCCCATGCTTTATGCAAATCAAATCAAAATAATTGCAAACAAAACTCCCCCGGGACTGTTGCTAGTTGGAGGCACTCGTTGTTTCGAGCAAGCCATGGATTGATGCTTGTTGGTGGAGGGGGAGTAAAAACTTTACCATTCTGTTTGGGAACCGCCTATTATGTGTGTAGCATGGAAGATATCGCCATCTCTTTGTTGTTATGTTGACAATGAAAGTATGCCTCTCAAAATATTATTTATCCCTGCTTTAAAACCGAGCTCTGGCACCTCTACAAATCCATGCTTCCCTCTGCGAAGGGCCTATCTATTTACTTTTATGTTGAGTCATCACCCTCTTATTAAAAAGCAGCAGCTGGAGAGCACCGCTGTCATTTGCATCCATTACTATTAACTTATATTGGGTATGACTATGATTGGATCTCTTTTACCATGAATTACAATGTCTAGTCAGTCCTTGATCTTTAAAGGTGCTCTGCATTTATGTTTTGCGGTCTCATTAAGGGCTAGCGAGATACCATCTTGTTATATCATATCATGATTGTTTTGAGAAAGTGTTGTCATCCGAGATTTATTATTATTGCTCGCTAGTTGATTATGCCATTGACATGAGTAAACATGAGACCTAAATGTTATTATGAATATGGTTAGTTCATAATCTTTGCTGAAAACTTGAATGCTGGCTTTACATATTTACAACAACAAGAGCAAACATAGTTTGTAAAAGTTTTTGTTTATCACTTTTAGTTTATCAACTGAATTGCTTGAGGACAAGCAAAGGTTTAAGCTTGGGGGAGTTGATACGTCTCTGTCGTATCTACTTTTCCAAACACTTTTGCCCTTGTTTTGGACTCTAACTTGCATGATTTGAATGGAACTAACCCGGACTGATGCTGTTTTCAGTAGAATTGCCATGGTGTTATTTTTGCACAGAAACAAAAGTTCTCGGAATGACCTGAAACTTCAGGGAGATTATTTTTGGAAAATATAAAAATACTGGCAAAAAAATTAAGGCCAGGGGGCCACACCCTCTCCACGAGGGTGGGGCGCGCCCTCGGGTGCGCCTCCCCGCCTCGTGGGCCCCTGAGCTCCACCGACCTCAACTCCAACTCCATATATTCGTGTTCGGGGAGAAAAAATCAGAGAAAAAGAGTCATCACGTTTTACGATACGGAGCCGCCGCCAAGCCCTAAACTCTCTCGGGAGGGCTGATCTGGAGTCTGTTCGGGGCTCCGGAGAGGGTAATTCGTCGACGTCGTCATCATCAACCATCCTCCATCACCAATTTCATGATGCTCACCGCCGTGCGTGAGTAATTCCATCGTAGGCTTGCTGGACGGTGATGGGTTGGATGAGATTTATCATGTAATCGAGTTAGTTTTGATAGGGTTTGATCCCTAATGTCCACTATGTTCTGAGATTGATGTTGCTATGACTTTGCTATGCTTAATGCTTGTCACTAGGGCCCGAGTGCCATGATTTCAGATCTGAACCTATTATGTTTTCATGAATATATGTGAGTTCTTGATCCTATCTTGCAAGTCTATAGTCACCTACTATGTGTTATGATCCGGCAACCCCGAAGTGACAATAATCAGGACCACTCCCGGTGATGACCATAGTTTGAGGAGTTCATGTATTCACTATGTGTTAATGCTTTGGTCCGGTACTCTATTAAAAGGAGGCCTTAATATCCCTTAGTTTCTGTTAGCACCCCACTGCCACGGGAGGGTAGGACAAAAGATGTCATGCAAGTTCTTTTCCATAAGCACGTATGACTATATTCGGAATACATGCCTACATTACATTGATGAATTGGAGCTAGTTTTGTGTCACTCTATGTTATGGCTGTTACATGATGAACCGCATCCGGCATAATTCTCCATCACCGATCCAATGCCTACGAGCTTTTCATATATTGTTCTTCGCTTATTTACTTTTCCGTTTCTACTGTTACAATCACTACAAAACCCAAAAATATTACTTTTACTACTGTTACCGTTACTATCATACTACTTTGCTACTAAATACTTTGCTGCAGATACTAAGTTATCCAGGTGTGGTTGAATTGACAACTCAACTGCTAATACTTGAGATTATTCTTTGGCTCCCCTTGTGTCGAATCAATAAATTTGGGTGGAATACTCTACCCTTGAAAACTGTTGCGATCCCCTATACTTGTGGGTTATCAAACACCCCAAGTCCAAGAAGAAGGAGTAAGAGCCCTCTTGTGGAGTCTCCACAAGGGAAGTCATCACTGACACCTCTTGTACAAGATGTTACAGGAGATCATGAACCTATCCAAGAACAAGATCAAGTCCCTCGTATTCCTGAGCAAGATCAAGGGCAAGCTCTTTCAATTGGTGAAGAACCAATTATTGAGGATCAAGATCAAGCTCAAGTTCGTGATCAAGATCAAGATCAACCCCAACCACAAGTGTGTTCATCATCATCACTTCCCAATGAGCAAGAACTTGTGGTTGCGAAGAGAAGGGTGTATCCGAGGCTAAAACAATCTCAAGGGCAAGCTTCTTCATCAGGTCCAAAACCAAGTGAAGAAGAGCTTGAAATCAAAGAGCAGAAAGTGGTCGCCAAGCTAAAGCATCTTCAACATCTCACCGAGAACATCTATGGAAGCATCAAAAAGGGGGTAACTACTCATAGACGTTTGGCAAACTTTTGTGAGCATCACTCATTTGTCTCTTGTGTTGAGCCCCTTAAGGTGGAAGATGCACTAGACGATCCGGATTGGATAGATGCCATGCATGAAGAACTCAACAACTTCACTCGCAAAAAAGTGTGGACCCTTGTGGAAAGACCCAAGGAATAACATAATGTCATTGGAACAAAGTGGATCTTCAAGAATAAACGAGATGAACATGGACAAGTAATAAGGAACAAGGCAAGGTTAGTGGCACAAGGTTTCACCCATGGTGAAGGTTTGGACTTTGGTGAAACTTTTGCCCCCGTTGCCCGTCTCGAATCCATTCGCATCATGCTTGCTTATGCCTTTCTTAATGGTCCTCTTAATGAGTTGGTGTATGTCAAGCAACCTCCCGGTTTTGAAGACCTCGATCACCCCTCTCACGTTTATGAACTCCATAAGGCACTCTATGGACTCAAACAAGCACCTCGTGCTTGGTATGATCACCTTACGGCGTTCCTAAGCGAGAAAGGGTTCCAGATTGGGGTAATAGATTCCACTCTCTTCACAAAAGAGGGTAAAAGGAGAGTTATTTGTCTGCCAAATATATGTTGATGATATTATCTTTGGGTCCACTAACCATGCTATTAACGTTGAGTTTGAGAATCTTATGACTAAGGAATTTGCTATGAGCATGATGGGAGAGTTGAAGTTCTTCCTCGGTTTTCAAGTAAAGCAATTGAGAGGAGGAACCTTCATCAACCAATCTCGTTATATTCAAGACATGCTCAAGAGGTTCAAAATGCAAGATGTCAAGCCAATGAAGACACCCATGCCCACAAATGGCCAACTTCATCTTGATCCCAATGGTAAAGAAGCGGATCAGAAGGTATATCGCTCTATGATCGGTTCCTTGCTTTACCTTTGTGCATCTAGGCTAGATATTATGTTGAGTGTGTGTATATGTGCAAGATTTCAATCCGCTCCTAAGGAGAGCCACTATTCGGTAGTTAACAGAATCCTTCGATATTTGGTTCATACCGCAAACTTGGGCCTTTGGTATCCCAAAGGATCGTCGTTTGAGTTAATGGGATACTCGGATTCGGATTGTGCGGGAGACAAGGTTGACCGCAAGTCCACTTCCGGTTCATGTCAATTCCTAGGGAGATCGTTGGTAAGTTGGTCTTCAAAGAAGCAAAATTGTATATCTCTCTCAACGGCCGAAGACGAGTACATTGCCGCCAGAAGTTGTTATGCTCAATTATTATGGATGAGGCAAACTTTGATGGATTATGGTGTCAAATGTGACAAAGTGCCTCTTTGGTGTGACAATGAAAGTGCAATCAAGATCACCGAGAATCCGGTTCAACATAGCAAGACCAAGCATATTGAGATTCGCCATCATTTCATTAGGGATCATGTGGCCAAGGGAAACATTGAATTACTCCATGTCAACACCGAGAATCAACTAGCCGACATCTTCACCAAGCCACTTGAAGAAGCAAGATTCCGCGAGTTAAGGCATGAGCTCAATATCGTGGATATAAGTAACTTGGGATAAAATTCTTGCTCATACACACATACTCTTGTAATATCTTGCATAGATGTAGGCACATGTCTAGGGGGAGCTAGCTCAACTCATGAGTTATCTTATCCTAGAAGTGCATAAATCAAACAAAATCTTTCACATTAGCCACTTTAGGTGGCACTTGTGCTTCAAAGATGAGTATTGGTCTTGGGCCCAAGGTTCATATCTTCGCGGTGCCATACCAAATAAACTCAAACATGGTGGCCTCGGCCACCGCGCTCTCTTGGGGGTTGTGTCCGTGTTTGTTTCGTGTGTGTGGTGTGTTGGCTTTCTTGTCTTTTCTCTAAGTTTTTTTGGTTGTGTTTCTCATTTCTCTTCGGGTACAAGTGTTCCACATATTCCCTTCTCGTAGTGATAGGACTTATCTCGCGACGTATTCAGAAATATAGACCGAGTGCTTTGGGAAGGGATGGTAAGAGTTTTACACTCAGCCGGTCCTTCAAAAATTCCCTCGTGCCAAAATTCCTGAATACCCCATGCCCACGGGCTTGTACCGTGCGCACGGGGCACCCGTGCCCTCGGGCTCTGTACCATGCGCACGGGACCCCCTTGCGCATGGGACCCCCGTGCGCACGGGGCTCACTTAGCCCGTGCGCATGGGGTCTGCGGTTCCTGGCACTGATGAGGTGGGGCGAGGGGGGGCTTGGGTTCATTTCCACCCAGTCGCCCCCTCCACCCCCTTGGAGACCTCCAGCACCGCCGCCGTCGCCTCCACTCGCCGGAGCTCCTCCAGGCTTCGTCGGGCTTCTTGCTCCGTGGATCTTCGTCGGGATGGGCTCCTCCTCCGGTTGGTCCCTTCCCCCTATTCTTCCTTTCCCTCCATGGATGCCTATCAAGTTTTCAAAGTTCTAGGGTTTGTGTTAGTTCCTTAGATTTGTTTGGTTGCTCCTCATGCATAGGTAGTAATCAGGTGCATAGAACCTCGGGTTCTCCTACCGCACCCACTCCCAGACCTCGATCTGGAAATGGCTGCCGATGGGGAACCCCGTGCCCATGGGGTGTTTGTCCCCCGTGCCCACGGTCATGTATCATGCGCATGGGACCCCGTGCCCACGGGGTCTAACCCCCTCATGCGCACGGGGTATCCAGGAGTTTTTCACCTGATTATTTGCCTTCTCCTATGCCTTCTATCAAGCATTTGTACTCATTTGGGTTGATTGCTTTGTGTTGTTGGGTGTTTGTGTGTGTTTCAGACTCCGCTGACAAGAGGGTCGAGCTCCGTCACAAGCGCCCAAAGGAAGGATCCAGGGAATTCACGGTTGCTCGTCGGCAGCCTTCTGAGGACCTTAGTCAGGGGTCAGGATCAGTCCAGGGTCGTGTTTGCCGTGCTGCCTCCAAGCGGCCTGTTATTGCGGCCTCCGATGATTCTGAGGAAGAGTATGACTTGCAAGATGATGCTTAGTATGTCAACCCTAATGATGATGCGGAGATAGAATAAGAGGATGATCGTGTTGACGAGGATGAAGAGGATGAAGAGGAGTCTAGTCCCGAGCAAGCCATTCCAGGCGGGCGAGACCTCCGGAATATGCCTCTTGCCAAGTGGACCAAGCCAGAGCTTTGGGCTGAGAGACAGAGTCATCCTTATGCGGCCGTCACTGGTTTGGGTGTGGATCCCCATTTCAAGAACGAGTTTCAGCAAAGATTTTATCATGAGCTTCTCATTACCAAGTCGAAGAAGTTTGCTCCGCACAAGCAAGTGAATACTGAGAGTCTGCGCGACAATGATCATCTATATCCCGGTGTGTATTCAGCTATTGGGAGGTTGGGCCTCATTTTGTTCGTCACATTCAACCATCCATACAATGAGGATTTGGCGATGAAGTTCTTTGCCACTTTGTTTTTCTCCAATGACTCTGCTCGCACCCTCACATGGATGTCAGGGACTCATCGGTGCTCCGCTCCTATGGCTAAGTTTTTTGAGATCATTCCTTATCCATTCATAGATGAAGAGGATGCATCTGATCAGTTTGGCAGAGTTCGTGAAAGTGGGCAGCGCACTAAGGATGAGATTGCATTCGCTTACAAGCAGGAGAAGTCTTTTGTCACCGGGTCCATCAAAGACCTTGTGCCTCTCTATGACACTACGCACCATATCTTGAGGTATACACTCACTCCTAAGGCCGGTGATTCCCACAAAATACGGAGTTCCATGTTGGATGTTTTTGTGTACCTGCATCAGAAGAAGAGGGTGGATGTTCTGGATTTCATGTTCTATGAGCTCTGTCAGTGTTCAAGAGAACAAGTCCTTGATCTATGCTCCGTTCATTCAGGCTTTTATTGAGACTGTCTGCCCAGCCAAGTACATTGCTTCGTACAAGACTTCTATTACCAAGCGCAACTCCAACTGGACCCCAGCTGCTCCTGCTCCATATGTGCCTATCAAGAAGGGGCACAACCCTAGGCCTAAGGATCATGCTACATTCACTCCGGGCATGTCCTCCACTGCACGGATCCCTCGTGGTAAGGCCAAGTCCGTTGGTTCTGAGGCCTTTTTTGCCAGAGGAGAGAAGAAGTCCCTGTTCAAGACCTTGAGCAACATGTTCAAAATGTGCGAGTCTATCCAGCATTGCCAGATTAAGGAAATCAACAAGGAGAGACTTATGAGGCGCGAGCAAAAGGCAGCTAGGGCTGCAGCCGGTGAGGAGGTCGGTCCAAGGTCTGAGAACAACGATAGTGAGGCCACAGCTCGGTCCTTTCCGATGGCAGGATGGCGCTTTGATGATGATGATGATGATGATGATGATGCCTCGAGTGCTCCTCCTCTTATCTAGTGGGTCTATGTATCGCCATTTGTCTCCTTTTTGTTGTCTTGATGACAAAGGGGGAGAAGTGGGTGTTAGTGTTCGTGAGTTTTGGTGTTCTTAGTGTGTGTTGAGATCTCAAGCCTCGTTTTCCTCGTTGTTGGTTGTTTTTAGCTGGCTTGAGATACTCTTATTTGCTTTCCGCGTGTGTGGTTGTGAGCTACTCGTTTATGCTTGTGAGACTCTAGATTTATTATTGAACCTAATGCGATGATCAGTTCAGGCTTGTTATGTGTCTCTAGATACTTGCTCACCACACCAAGTCATGAGATCTAGGCACCGTTATAGGTTTATTATGTTGATCTCATGTCTTGACAATAATGATCTTGGGGAGCCTCCTATGTGTGTACATGATGCATTCTCAAGCATTCATTTTTTTCGGGCACACATATAGGGGGAGCTATCATGATCATTATTTGTCTCATGGCTATTCAAATATTTATATCCACTATGACATGCTCTAACCACGTTGTCATCAATGCACCAAAAAGGGGGAGATTGAAAGTGCAAGTGGCACTTATACTATGTTTTGGTGTGATGACAATGTGGTTAGTTGAATTAATATCTATTACTGAAGTTTATCTCAGGTTATTGGTTCCAAGTGCTTCGTGATGGAGATGTGCGACCCCCCAATTCAAAAAGGTCAAAGGCATGGTCTTCCGGCGAATCGAAGGTCTAGTTTTTGGTTTGCTTCGAGTCGTAGGAAAGACCGCACTATTAAGAGGGGTTTGTTTGGATGAAAGTTGTGTGGGAATGCCATTGCCGAATCATATAGTCTAGCCTACTCATTCCTACCACCTAAAATCCTAGTGTGCGTGCATGTGGCACTCAGAAAGCTTATGACAGAAAGTTACTGGGTACCCCGTGCGCACGGGGTCTGTGGACCCCCATGCACACGAGGTATTGCGTAACTCTCTGGGTACCTCGTGCGGACGGGGGTCGGGGTCTTTTGACCCCTGTGCGCACGAGGTACTACGTAAACTCTCTGGGTACCCCGTGCGCACGAGGTCTTTTGACCCCCGTGCGCTAAGTACCCCATGCGCACGGAGATGACTTAGCCCGTGCGCACGGGGTCCAACGGGCAGAAATCCCCACCCGGCCAAGAACACTATAAAAAGCCCCTTCTTCCACCTCCAACCCCTAACCCTAATGTCTTGTTGAGCTCCACCATTGCTTCACCTCATTTTGCTCAATACTCTCAATCCCTCCACCCAAACTTGTTGAAACTTTGGGGATTGGGAGAGCAAGACCCGAACTACATCTTGACCAAACCAAATCGCGTTCCCCGCAACATTTCTTCCCCATTGACTTGTTAATCTTGGAGCTTGGGCTCCTAGGCGGTTAGAGGTTCCTCCGGAAGCTTCCTTGCTTGTGGTGTTCTCCGGAGAAGTTGTAAAGGTGTGGTGGTCACCTTCAAGATCAACCGCGAGTGATTCGAGGCTCATCCGTTGGGGGTGACTCGAAGGAGATTACAGTGAGCCTTCGGTGGCGTTCCGCAAGCTTTGGCTCCGGCACCGCTCCAAACAGAGAGTAGCTCTTCCCCAAGGAAGAGTGAACTTCGGGATAAAATCTGCGTCCTCGTCTCAATTGTGGTTAATCCTTTTCCCGCACCTTACTTTGCTTTGTATGCTTGTTGGCTTGCTACTTAGGTTGTTGCCTAGCATATTTAGCTTGGAGCTTGCTTCTCATATAGGTTGCATTCACCTAGTTGCATATCTAGTGAACCCTATTTATCCGCTAAGCCTTAAAATTGACAAGAAAGATTAAAATTTGTAGTCTCCTATTCACCCCCCCCCCCTCTAGTCGACCGTATCGATCCTTTCACACTCGTATGATCTCTGCACACAGTTTTTGTTGCACCCAGTCCATATGAGATTGTTGTGTCAACATTATTTTTTAACTTCTTTTTGGCGGTGCAATCCACTTCTTTGTCTGCTCTATGTGAGCACCTAGTCTCATCTGGCTCCCGCTAGGGACTTCACCCAGTTCTGCTATAAATTAGTGACAAAATGATATATCGATAAGGACTTTGGTGAATCCCTTTATGAATCAGTTTCTTGCGTGCCGTCCAAATGGCCCAAAGCGTGATGTCAACCTGATGAGTTTGTCATGCATAGTAAACAACCAGTTCTTCGCATTGGGTTCAGAACTATACATCAACTAAGCTAGCGTGTCATGATCAATAAGAGACCAAACGCATCGTGCTATCGTGCACTCTATCTAACTTTGGCTCCAGGAGTCTGGCATTCCACTTTCTGCACATGTACACGCGGAAGCCATATCTTCTTCATGCGCACATCTTCAGTAGGAAGTGATTGTTGAGCAAGCCGCAATAAGAATACTTTAAGTTTTGTTGGAACATAAACTTTCCAAAGCTTCACCCACATCTTCTGCCCTGCACCCATATTCGTCCAACCAATCCTCATGGTGCGTTTTGTGTCCACAATCATCTTCTAAGCCGACCTCACACTAAAATTTCCCGACTTTTCAAACATCCAAGAGCAGAAATCATCTACATTTCGCGATGGTAGAAAAACTGCCTCAACGAGTTGAGTGTTCCACTGTGTAGTCATTGTGTCAATGTGCGCAGAGACCATTTGGGGCAGATTCGCCACCCTTGAAACCATTGGCCTCATCATCTCCGGGCTAGGAGTCCAATTGGTATTCCAGATATCGGTAGTTCCATCTCCTATGCGATGTGGATTCGCCACCCTTGAAACCATTGGCCTCATTATCTGCGGACTAGGAATCTCTACTCCTAATGTCTGAGTTGGTAGTCTCGCCTCACTCCGGTTAATTGTTCCCCGCCGTTTTTTTATCCCACCAACGCATTTAAACCGGATTTTCCCCATGATTTACGTCTCATCGGTTTATTTTGGCCTCACCGCCCACCACCTCCTCCCATTGGTTTAAACGGGTTATCAATTTTGGTAATGCAATAAATTCACGTGGGAATAAATCATACATGGTCGGTAATCAATCTCAAACCTGCCAAAAGATTTGGTAACGGAATAAATTCAAATGGAATTGTAGGGGCGTTCTTTGGTAATGCAATAAAATTCACACGGGAATAAATCAGATCACGATGAGCAATCAATCTCAAACATGCCAAGAGATTTGGCAACAGAATAAATTCAAATAGAAGGGTAGAGGGACGTTCGGGTGGTAATCTCTACTCCTAAACGGCAGTCTGTACGTCGTTGTACATCCCCACCGAAGCAACGATGGCCCACCGTCCACCGATATTTTTCCGACGAAGGAGCCCCACCGATTTTCTCCAGCGAAGGAACATCTTCCTCCCGATTTTCTTTCCAGCGAACCCCAGGTTCGATTGGTTTTTTCTCCCTCTCGATCGTGTCCACCCCTTCCCGATCTCCTTCTCTCAATCGTTGCCAATCCCTTTTCTATTCTGATTTTTTTTTCCTTTCCAAATCCGATCCCCACCCAATCTGGATATAGATGAAGCCTTGCCTTCTGTCCATTCCATCACATCCTCATGGAAGAGAGAAAGAGGGGGACCAGGGGTGAGGCCAGTGGCGATGCACCTATGTTGGCCAGTGAGGCATGATCGGCATGTAAGTAAGGGTCCCTGCGTCTATATGTGCCGAAGACTACGTGCGTCGTAGCCTCTACGACCCGCGAACTGTCGCTGCCGCTGCGACCCTTCTCCATGTGGTGATCTTTGAGAAGGCCGGTGGCGCCGTCACGTCGGCCTCCCTCGCTCTAATCCAGGACGTCATGGCGCTCAACAACCCCTCATTCCTCGGATCCACCTGCGAGAGATCGTCGACGCCATTGCTAGCTCTCATTTTGAGTCCGCGGTTGAGGCTGCCACGGAGGAGGCCGTCCTGACGTGGATGTTGCACGCACTGCTGACGCCCCTGCGCTTGGGGACCAACACATCTGCTTCGCCATGAAGACGTGATTCGTGTCATACAGTCTGCGGACAAGGAGGAGCTCTTGCAGCGGTTCAGGTATAGATGTGCATCTCATTATTTTTTTACCTCATATGAGGGCAGGTACGGTTCCTTTTTATGCTATTTGTTGTGAGTGCGTTGCAGGTTCACGTAAACTGAATGGGCTAATCTCAGAGTTCCTCCATCAAATAAACTGGATTGGCTAATCCAGAGTGCTTGCCCGTAAAGTGTATGCCTCCTTTCTATTTTTTTATATTACTTCAACAATAAAAGGTACAGAAAAACCATATAAAGTACTTCATTTGTTCCTAAATATAAGTCCTTTTAGAGATTTCAATATGGACTACATACAGATGTAACATTCAATCATTTGCTCTGTATGTAGTTCATACTGGAATCTCTAAAAAGACTTATATTTACGAAGGGAGGGAGTAACACTTTGTAGATGCGTGAAACATGTACAATCGATTTGCTCTGAGGAGAAAAAGACAATTCATCAGCTAGATATATCAAAGGACAGTCTATGTCAATTGAACTAGCACTTGAATTTTAGCAAATCCAAGTTTTTTTTCTACAACTGCAATTCGGTATTTGGGTGGGCTATGATATGACTCAGTTTATTAGCTTCAACGGATTTTAAGTGACAACGCGCTGATGAATAATAGAAACACCACGCTGTCCATATGAGTGGACTATGGATGGATGGCGCCTACAAACACCACGCTGCAGGCCTGCAGCTCGACCTACATTTTTTTCTTCTCTCCCTCAGGCTTGAATGTCCGCGGTCAATCTCTGCCGCTGGTGGTGCAAGCTCCGCATGCACTTGTCCGAGCTTGCCGAGCAGTCTGCACTGAAGCAAACTCACTGGTCGTCCTCTTCCTTTTCAGTTTGAGATAGACAGAAGTACTTCCGAACTTATTTGAATTTTTGTTTGTGTATGTGTTGTTCATTCGTTGGTAGTTGCTGTTGTTCAAATCTCAGCACCATTATATAGTACCATCCATTCTCGCTGACACTAACAATACTTGGAGATTTACCAACAATGGTAGTAGACATCTTCCTAAACTCCGTTCACACTGCCGACACCCAATTTATTTCCTTTCCCCGACACGCAGAAGATATCTGCGATATTTGCCGAATTATTATTTGCAGGTTTGAAGTACCAAGGCACAATGGCTGATTGGGCACTGGAGGAACTGCATGCCATGGTTCAGACACCAACTTCCCTGATGCGACCAACTCATCAGTTCACTTTTGCATTGTATGTGTACTATTACATGGTAATTTAACACGAGTTTGGGTTACTTGACATCGTAAAATATGGTGGCTACTCTTGGATCTGGAGAATCTGGTGGTTTTGTTTATATTATGTATTGTGGGACTATTGAGTTCACAACACTTTTCACGGTTGCAGCGCATGGAAGATATGACTTGTTCCATCGACCAAGTACTTAATTCATGATATGAAAAGGTGAAGGTGAGGTAGATATGTAGTGCTTGTGTGTCGTGAATTGAGTATTTAAGTATAGGGTAGAAATCTTTACATTATCAGTATTTTATATTACGTAAATTATTCCGGCTCGCACTTGAACTGTAAGCTCAATGCTTCCGATACCACCGTTCTTGTGGACATATGAGCATTGCAGCCTATGTTTCTATGTTAATGATATAGCGATGACAAACTTTGGACAGTCTCCACATTGGTCGCCTCACAATCAGCTTCGGTGATGACAATGGCATCGTCTACTTCATGGCGAAGATCGATGAGATGGAGGAGGCATGGGTGGTTGTTGTCGACATACCTTCCTAATCTCTACCCAGATTCACACCCTGGTTCTTCATATGTATTGCTAAGTTGAAGGGAGGCATGGTGGTAGGATGAGTGCAAAGCAGAATATGTTTTCTTTCACGAAATAAAGTAGACTCTGTTCTTAATCACAAAATGGAACATTTTATGGCTTATGATGTTCTGAGTACAACAACTTTTTCAGTTTCCGCAACATGCAACAATGAGCTTTGACTATTTTGTGATGGCTTAAGTTGAATGTGTGAAACAAATACTCATATGTGATTTCTTTTTGATTTATACTCATGCACAAAAATAAAGAGCGTCTTGATTCTTGATGTTGAAGGCAGTTGTAGCTAAGGCTGGAAACACTAGAAGAATTTTTTTTGTCTATACATAGCTCATGATTCAGCCCTTGTCTACTATGTGTGACAGTTGGTTATTGGACTGGATGTTGCTGACTCATCAGCCTCGATTTTCTTGTGGCTTGAAATGCAGGTTTGGTTCATCTAACACTATATTGCGTGTATTTGTCCAGTTCAATTTTTTTTACCATCTTGCAATGCAAGGTGCAAGAGAGCATGTGTTGTTCTATGTCTTATATCCTGTTAAATCCTGTAGGGGAATGGCATTGTAAGCTCGGATAGTTTGATATCATACGGAGAAGCAAATTGGTTGTGCCCATCGCTAGAAGATTCATCTTTGTACTCTCTTGTCCATTTATCAGTGCAACGAGAGTTAGTCCTGGTGATTGTCATATTGTATTCTTGTGATGCTTGCAGACTGGGAGTGTATTTATACCTCATGCTTATGAGTTATGATGAATCATTTCTATGGCATTACATACAGTCAGTGGGAAAAGGTCATTAGGGACTAGCATGTTTCACTAATGTGATTACAAACTAAAACTTGTGCAAGTATGATAAATGGGTGCATTGATCTCTTTTTTGTTGTAGTGCAACACCTTGGAGATGCACATAATTTGACATGACAGCCTCTTTTTCTACTATCAATGATGTTTGCTGCAGAGATTTTACAGTTGGGAGAAGATAGCAAGGAAAAAAAAGAGAGCGATTTAATTGTAAAAAAAAAGTCCCCAATGCAGCCCGTTGCAACGCACGGGCATTCTACTAGTCCAATTGGTATTCCAGATATCGGTAGTTGTTCCATCTCCTATGCGATGTGGTTTGTGCTCATAACTAGGTCGAAAGAACCGGCCCAGTTTAGCACAATGCTTGGTTCCGGCCTCTTGAGCAGCAGTCCATAGACAGATGGGCCAGTAGTCAAGGGATGTGGTACAAATGACTATAGACACCAGATCTGACGATCAGAAACGTCCGGATTGACAAAACGAACGGCCATAAATGCTAAACCCGTGAGAGGGCAAGAAGTAGATACCTTTTTACTGTACTAAATAATGCAGCGATTGTCCAGTGGTGACGATCAGAAGCATCCCACGAGCAATTCTTTTAAAAAAATAAAAGAAACCAGCCATGGTCAGGCCCCATTTTTTGACAGGAATGGTGAGGCCCCAACTCTCATCACAAACGTAATCCGATCCCAATCCATGCCAATCTTGCTGAGGCCCCATAATTGACTCACTTACTAGTGCACATCTCTGCCTAACACACCAACACCGGTGCTCGCATGCATGCCAGCATCTCTGTCACACTCCACCGTACGGCTGCCACACCAAGCTAGATGCATGCACCGCAGGTTAATTGTAGACTTGCATCGCCGAAACGTGCAATATATACAGCGGCCGCACCTAATTAATTTGGCTGGTGCTCCATTATGCGTGCACCACTTGTGTTTCATAACAGAAAATTAGCAGCGGCAAGTGCGGGCAGTGCACGTTTAGTCAGCTAGTTGAGCCATGCGTGCAGTAAAAAGCGCACAATCACAGTGATCCCTCGGCATATGCATACTGACGACATATTGGCACGTTGCCAAGCCGCCCATTTACTCCACGAACAGTCAAAGGATACTGATAATAAAAATTATACGAGTCCATTTAGCTAGTAATATCACGCATCACTTTAAGCTAGCTATCTATCTATATAACCTTGCAATGAGCCGGCAGAGATCGACCGGACAGGCACGCAGTACGTACATTCGATACATAGATCCAGTGCCAGTGATCTATCAAACCGGCACGCACATACGTGACAGTGCTTCAGAGACATATCATCAGAAATGGAGCCTCTCAGAGACCATGGTGCGAGCCGCTTGCTGGTCGCCGCCGTGGTGCTGCTGTGGCTGAGCGGCGCGACTCGGGGCCAGCTGACGGACGACTTCTACGACGACAGCTGCCCGAAGGTGGAGAGCATCGTGCAGGCACGCGTGGCCGCCGCGATGAAGGCCGAGATACGGATGGGCGCCTCCCTGCTCCGGCTCCACTTCCACGACTGCTTCGTCAACGTACGTCCGTCTCCGTAACACACACTTGGCACGTGTGCTTTCGTAGACTCTCACTCAAGTGAAGATCGTTAATTGTTGGCTACATGCATGCATGCAGGGGTGTGACGGGTCGATCCTCCTGGACGGGGCCGAGAGCGAGAAGCTGGCGGCGCCCAACTTCAACTCGGTGAGGGGGTACGAGGTGATCGACGCCATCAAGGCCGACCTCGAGAAGGCCTGCCCGGGGCTCGTCTCCTGCGCCGACGTCGTCGCGCTCGCCGCCAAATACGGCGTGCTCCTCGTACGTTCCTTCCTTCCTTCCTTCACTCCCTCGAATTCACCACCACTCCAACATAGCTAACCAACTAACTACCAAATAATTCAGTTGTGCACCCGAAAGAACTGTTTGAGAACCGTACTACCAGTACTGCTTTGTTGAGTGTAGTACTAATTTTGCTGGCATGTTCAGAGTGGAGGGCCTGACTATGATGTTCTTCTGGGAAGAAGGGACGGCCTGGTGGCGAACCAGACCTTGGCCAACAACAACCTGCCAAGCCCGTTCGACAACATCACCGTAATCATACAGAGGTTCAAGGACGTCGGTCTTAATACAACAGACGTGGTCGTCTTATCAGGTACGTACTGTACTAGACTCACCACTACTGTATATAGTACACGTTGTATTGTACGCAACGAAAGCCAGCGAATCCAACCATGCATGCATGCAGGAGCCCACACGATCGGGCGGTCGCGGTGCGTGCTCTTCAGCAGCCGGCTGGCCAACTTCTCGGCGACCAACTCGGTGGACCCGACGATGGACCCGGCGCTGGCGTCCAGCCTGCAGCAGCTGTGCCGGGGCGGCGACGGCAACCAGACCGCGGCGCTGGACGCCGGCTCCGCCGACGCCTTCGACAACCACTACTTCAAGAACCTGCTGGCCAAGAAGGGCCTCCTCTCCTCGGACCAGAGCCTCGTGTCCAGCCCCGACGGCGCCGCCGCCACCAGGGCCCTCGTGCAGGCCTACAGCTACAACAGCCAGCGCTTCCTCTGCGACTTCGGCGACGCCATGGTCAGGATGGGCAACATCACCCCCCTCACCGGCTCCGCCGGCCAGATCCGCAAGAAATGCAGCGCCGTCAACTGAGCCGGCGCCACTGCATCATCTAGCTAGCCGGTGAAGAGTCATGCCATGCGTTGGATGTGTACGTGTACGTTCGTGTGAAAGTTGTCCTCTCGTGTTGTGTACCGTTACGTCGGGTTCAAGCTAGCTAGGGTTCTCCAGCCAGGAGTAATAAGCTGGCTCGTCCTCTGGAGCCTGCAGTTGCATCGCGGTGGGACAGACAGTGTGTCGGTTGACGGGTGAGTGGTAGTGCCTATCAGGCTGTGTGATAGTAGCGCGCAAAATGAATAATGGAATGTGTAGCCGCATGAAGTCTGCATCGTGCCCTACTTCCCAGAATGATGTGCACTTGAAGTCTTGAACAAGCAAGTTCAGTTAAATCTCAAGGACTTTCAGGTCCTGCGTCCCTGTAAGGCCGGAGCTTTTCGGTTAAGCGTGGGACATGATGCAGTGACTAGCGGGTAGCGACAGCGCCAATCGCATCAATGTGGCCAAAATGGTAGGCATGCATCAACCGATCGACGTTACCGTACCGTGGCGAATGCGATCTGGCGCTCTGATTGGGGAGCAAAACACCGTGCGGCGGTTATCATCTTGCTGCTGAATTTGACAGGCGGATGCCAAGGTCGAGTACTTCAGAGTTCAGGTTGTTCGGTGTTCGTTGAAGGGTGTGGCTACATGCCTGATGCCTGAATTTTTATTTTTTTTTGGTCAGTTGATTTTTTCAATCGCCCAATGTGAAATCAACGGTCCCGCTTCCTTCTTCCTTCTCCACGCTGAACCGCCTCGCCGCCACCGGCCGAACTGCCTGTGACCATCACCCGCGGCCACTGGCGCTCCCGCGCAGCCTCGCCACCCCGCCTTCCCTCGAACCGCACCCCCATCGCCGGTCTTGCCGCCATTCCTGGCCATCCCTCTAGCCCCGGTGGCGATAGAGATTTTCTCCGGCGAAGTTGCACCACCGCACCATCACCTCTGTTTTTCCGCCCTATCCACACCCTAAGGCCAACTCCATCGCGCAACCCCAAACGGACGTCCGTTTTGTCCAGATTCTGTCTGTTTGGGTAGGCCAATGGGGTCGTGTCCGCGCGTGTCAGGGGATGCGGTGGCCGTGCGCCCAGCGCGCGGCCGCATCTGTTTGCCCTATCATGTCCGCGTCTATTTTGAAAAAAGAAACAACTTTCAAATGGCAAGCCCTAGTTCACATCAGAACAACGGCCCAGTTCATCACGCCGGCAACAGAGCCAGCGGCCTACACGTCCATCGTCGGCATCAGCCAGCGGCCGGCAACACAGCCAGCCTCCAAAATGAATAGTTGTCCTCGCCGGCAACACAGCCAGCGGCCGGCAACACAGCGGCCACCAAAATGAATGTTTTTTCGTTGGCACACTGCCAGCGGCCCAGCGGGCGGGCGGCACCCATGCCAGCCTCCAAAAAAGAACAGCCACGCCGATCGGACGACCTAGTTCAGGCCTTCGGCGTCGAGCATCTCCTTCTGCCTGGCCTCGAACCAGCCCTCGCCTTCTCGCCATCTTCGACAAGTCCATGCTCATGATCGCAAGGGCCACCTCCTTCGCTTTGGTGGCGGCATTGGTGGCCTCGATGTCGAGCTGCCTCTGCCTGGCCTTGACGTTGTCGGCCTCGATGTCAAGCTGCCTTTGCCGGGCCGCCTCCTCCATGTCGAGTTGCCTTTGCCGGGCCGCCTCCTCCATGTCGATCTTCCTCCTCTAGGCTGCCTCCTCCATCTCAAGCTTCTTTCTTTGAAGGTCTAGGTATTGCTTCATTTGCTCGTCCTTGCTTTGCCGCTTCTTCTTGTCCCTCACATCCTTTTGGGACATCATGCCATGCAAAGTGTCATGCAATGCCATGGATGAGGCATCACGTATGTCGTCAACCTTGGAGTTGGTCTTGCCCCTCGGCCTCTTCAACCCCTCGCCATCTCCACCTCCGGCGAACTTGGCCGTCTTCAGTCCTCTCTTCCTTTGTAGTTCACGGTATTGGTCCTTGAACTTAGGGCAATTGTTGATGATCGTCCAACAATGCGTAAGAGTGAATGGCTTGTCATTGTGCCGGGCCTTGAATGCCTCCAAAGATTGAAATGCCTACATCACATGATCAACAACAAGTGAACATGCAAACATATACACGGCGGAAGTCTCATGCCCGTAGCAAGGAAAGGGCTAGGAAGAGGAGAGCATACCATGTCCCCAACGCCGAGACCACTCACGGGCCGTGCTTCAACGCTCTCAAATGCGGCGCAATACTTGTTGCACTCTTGTTGGATGAACAACCATCTCTTTTGAATCGAGCCGATGCCGCGGTTGCTTGTAATTTGGTAGGGCTCAAACATCTTCCTTTCATGGAATGTTTTGTGGACTCTCGTCCAAAAAACAATGCCATTTTGTTGCGCGCCGGTCCTCGGATCTTGGCTAATCTCCATCCAAGCTTGGCAAATCAACTTGTCCTCATCTTGTGTATATGAACCCGCATAATGCTCTTCCTCTTCTTTTGTGCTTCCGCTCTTTGGGTGAGCTCGTCGATGAACAATGGCTCGCCACTAATATCAACGCTATTGCCTTCTTCTTCATCACCATCACCTTCGACATAGATGTCATCGCCTTCATGCCACGAGTCACCATGGTCGTAGTCAAGACGGTCGCCGGCCTCTTCATCGGGACGATCGGGCGCGCCATCCTGACTTTGGGTCTCGTCGGGGTCGTAGGCACGGCCATGCCCACCCTCGAAGATCACGTCCTCCATGTACTGGTTGTAGAAGGGGTCGTCGACCGTTGGCGTTGGTGTTGGCATTCCGTCAAACAAGACGCAGGGGGCCGGCATGGTGCACGTGAACGGTGCCCGTGCTTGCTTTCTTTGCATCTCGACGAACGGCCGGCCGCCGCTGCTTGAAAGTGCAACTATCCCTAGGTGGTTTTGGTAATTCCTAACAACATATAGCTCATTGAGCTAACATTATTCCAAGATAAATATTTCAGGAAAAGCTCAATGAATGGCATGGCATGGATGAGGAAAGTGGACCCCTCAAAATACTAAGGACAAAGGATTGGCTCAAGCTCAAAGCTCAAGACTCTACATTTTATATTTAGTGATCCAAGATCACATTGAG
This sequence comes from Aegilops longissima, assembly GCA_021605205.1. Classification (NCBI taxonomy): domain Eukaryota; kingdom Viridiplantae; phylum Streptophyta; class Magnoliopsida; order Poales; family Poaceae; genus Aegilops; species Aegilops longissima. Next base: position 495,662,276 of record CM038679.1, on the reverse strand, counting down.
TCTATAGGAAAAGCCAATACTATCAAGGAGGGATGAGGTGTTGCTTAATGGCTTGCTTGCTCAAAGTGCTTAGTGATATGCTCCAAAACCCTCAACTACTTTCTCACATCCACATATGACCTAAACCAAAAGTTCAACTCGGCCCCACCGATTCTTTCTATCCGGCGCCACCGAGTTCAGATGTCATAGCCACTGCCACAAACCCTAGGCAAATCGGTCTCATCGATAGGGATCTCGGTCTCACCGAGATGGGATTGTAATCTCTCTGCTTCCCTTCGTAACGTTTCGGTCCCACCGAGATGAGTGATCGGTCCCACCGAGATTGCAATGTAAACTCTCTGTTTCCTTTTTGTAACATTTCGGTCTCACCGAAATGAGTGAATCGGTCCCACCGAGTTTACCTGACCAACTCTCTGGTTAGCTTATTACCAAAATCAGTCCCACCAAGTTTGTGTAATCGGTCTCACTGAGATTAAGTTATGCCCTAACCCTAACCATATCGGTCCTACCGAGTTGCATGTCGGTCCCACCGAATATTCTAACGGTCACTAGATTTGTTGAATCGGTCCGACCGAGTTTCTCAATTCGGTCCCACCGAGATTGGTAAGTTGTGTGTAACGGTTAGATTTTGTGTGGAGGCTATATATACCCCTCCACCCACTCTTCATTCGTGGAGAGATCCATCAGAATGAACCTACACTTCCAATACACATTTTCTGAGAGAGAACCACCTACCCTTGTGTTGAGGCCAAGATATTCCATTCCTACCATATGAATCTTGATCTCTAGCCTTCCCCAAGTTGCTTTCCACTCAAATATTCTTTCCACCAAATCTAAATCCAGTGAGAGAGAGTTGAGTGTTGGGGAGACTATCATTTGAAGCACAAGGGCAAGGAGTTCATCATCAACACACCATTTGTTACTTCTTGGAGAGTGGTGTCTCCTAGATTGGCTAGGTGTCACTTGGGAGCCTCCGACAAGATTGTGGAGTTGGACCAAGGAGTTTGTAAGGGCAAGGAGATCGCCTACTTCGTGAAGATCTACCGCTAGTGAGGCAAGTCCTTCGTGGGCGACGGCCATGGTGGGATAGACAAGGTTGCTTCTTCGTGGACCCTTCGTGGGTGGAGCCCTCCGTGGACTCACAAGAACTGCTACCCTTCGTGGGTTGAAGTCTCCAGCAACGTGGATGTACGATAGCACCACCTATCGGAACCACGACAAAAACATCCGTGTCTTAAATTTGAATTCTCCAAACCCTTCCCTTTACATTCTTGCAAGTTGCATGCTTTACTTTCCGCTGCTCATATACTCTTTGCATGCTTGCTTGAATTGTGTTAAGATTGCTTGACTTGTGCTAAGATAGCTAAAATCTGCCAAAGACTAAAATTAGGAAAAGGATAAGTTTTATTTGGTCAAGTAGTCTAATCATCCCCCCCCCCCCTTCTAGACATATTTTCGATCCTACAAGTGGTATCAGAGCTTTGGTCTCCATTTGCTTTGATTTCCATAGCTTTTGGTGGTCATAGCATTGGTTTCACAACCTAGGAGAGTATGGCGCCTAGCGAGTGAAATTATCACCGTAGAGGTCCTTACTTTGATGGTACTAATTTTGCTAGTTGGAAGCATAAGATGAAAATGCATATTCTTGGACATAACCCCGCCGTTTGGGCTATTGTGTGTAGTGGCTTGCAAGGTGAATTCTTTGATGGGAGAGAACCGAATGTGAAGTCGACGCGAAGAGTTGAAGATGCTGCAATACAACGCTCAAGCTTGTGATATCCTCTTCAACGGATTGTGCCTCAAGAATTCAACAAAATCAGCCGCCTTGAGAATGCAAAGGAAATTTGGGATACTTTGATTGATATGCATGAAGGTACCGACTCATCAAGGAATCCAAGTTGGATGTGCTTCAAAGTCAACTTGACAAGTTCAAAATGAAGGATGGTGAAGGTGTCGCTGAAATGTAATCTAGGCTTGCTCTTATCACAAATGAGATTGCCAGCTTAGGAAGTGAAGAGATGACCGACAGATTCATCATCAAGAAGATCCTAAGAGCCTTGGATGGAAAATATGATAGCGTGTGCACATTGATCCAAATGATGCCCAATTACAAAGATCTCAAGCCAACGGAAGTCATTGGAAGAATTGTTGCTCATGAGATGTCACTCAAGGATAAGGAGGAACTTCACAACAAATCAAGTGGTGCTTACAAAGCCTCATGTGAAGCCCCCACATCATCAAGTGAGAAACAAACCTTCAATGAAGAATTGAGCTTAATGGTGAAGAACTTCAACAAATTCTACAAGAGTAGAAGCAAAGAGAGAAGCTCCAAGTCAAGGTCCTACAATGACAAAAGATCTTCTAGTCGAGAGCGTAATTGCTACAACTATGGAAGACCTGGACACTATTCCAATGAGTGTACGGCACCATACAAAAGAAGAGAAGATTCTCCAAAAAGAAGAAGTAGAAGAGAAGAATCACCACCAAGAGAGAGAAGGAGTAGAGTTGATCGTTATGAACGAAGACCCTCACGGAGAAGCAAGGATTCGGAAAGGAAGGACAAGTCATCAAGGAGCTACACAAAACGAAGACATCAAGCTCATGTTGATGAATGGGTATCCGGCTCCGACTCTGAAAATCACTCCGAGAGAAACTATCACTCCGACTCCGAATATACTCAAGATGAAGGTGTTGCCGGTCTAGCACTTGTGTCAACCAACTCCTACGACATATTTGATTCACCAAATGAAGGAATTGGAAGATGCTTCATGGCCAAAGGTCCAAAGGTAACACATCCCGAGTATGTTGATTTCAATAGTGATGATGATTTACTTGTTGACAACTCTAGTGATGAATAGTATGATGAAACGTCAATTAATCATGCTAATCAAGATAAAAGGAATGAAAATGATAAGGAGAATATTGAGCTTCTAACTAAAGAACTAAACACTCTTAAGTTAGCTCATGAAACTATCTTAGGAGATCATCGAGAACTTGTAAGGACTCATGAGAAGTTACGCTTTGAAAAGCTCAACCTTGAGCAAGAGCATGAGTTCTTAAAGGCAATCAATGATGATCTTCGCAAGAAAAGTTCTTCTTACATTGCCAAGCGTTTACTCTTATCTACTTACATGCCTCAAGTCAAGTCTAGTAACAAGAACAAGAAGGATTCTTCCTCTAGTAGTAACAAATATCATGCTAAATCCAATGTTGTTGCTTCTAGTAGTTCTCTTGATTCACTAATGATTCTCTTAGCCAAGTTACACTTGAGCAAGAAAATAGCTTATTGAAGGGAATTATAGAGAAAGGTGTTTACATGAGGCTTGCCGGGAGTAAGCAATTTGAGAAAATTATACGCAAGCAAGGAAGGCACCGGAAGAATCAAGGTGTTGGTTTTGAACGAAAGTTCAATGCCAATGGAGTTGAGTGGGAAGAAGATCAATACCCTAAGATGAAGTTTTTTCCCCAACAAGAGAAGTATGATCCTACTTCTTTCAAAGGGACACAAGCTCAAGATGATCTTCCACCCCAAGACCACAAGCAAAAAGGCAAGGACAAGCTTCAAGAAGAAATTGATGCATTTGAAGAAGCTCCTAAGGCCTTGGTCAAGTGGGTTCCCAAGACTACATCAAGTTCCACTTCATCAAGTACGACTACAACTCCGAGGATTGCCATCAAGATGGTGTGGATCCCGAAAATAAGAACTAGAGAGTTCTTGAGGGTGACTCCGCCAACATATTTCACTCATATCATTTTGGCAAGGACAAGTGCAATCAACTTCCACATCTTGCACTAGTTTAAGGAGTCACAAACCCTCTTGTTGGTAAGACAAGGGACAAGGTAACCTAATGCTCTCATAGACATTATATTGTGTGTGCATCACTCTATGTCTATGGATATCTTTGTTTGTTCCTTGTGGGACTAACCCGTGTAGGTATTGAAAGTGCAACTCACTCCAAAGGATTGCTCCAAATGATCTACATCAACATTGAGCATCCACATCTTCAACACCTACATGAAGTCATCATCGACAAAACCCAAGGTTAGTTTATCCCTCTAAGGGGGGATCTCACATCTAGGAGGAGCTTACTCTAGGAATTGAGCTAAAGCAACTCTAATGGTGTGAACACAACAATGCATTATGTAAAAGTGGTAACCCTACTTGAGCTTAAACGATGAGTATGACCTATGATCAAATGTTCTCATTTGACTCCTAAGTCAATATGCTCATATATAGATGACCTAGTCATCGCCAATTGCTTGATAGATGCTAGAATTGGTTGTGCATGCTTTGCCACATGTTTCATTTGCCATTTTATAGTGTGAGCATGTTGGTTGCATATTTTACTCATTCGAGGACATCCACTTGTTGTTTCGATTGATTGTTTTCTTTTTCTTTTGCCAAGTGGATGGACAAGAATGCCTAAGAACCTTCTCTAGCTATCTATGCTCTTCTCGTCTCAAACTCTATTCATGCTACATCACAAAATTTGATCAAGTCGATTCGAACCACTGTGTGAGGAGCACTTTGAGTCCCCGATTCGTCATAGACTTAAACTTCCAAAACTTCTTTGTGCGTTTTGGTCTGACCGATTCATCCATTTCGGTCATACCGAGATCACTAAGTCGATCTAGGTTTTCAATCTCGGTGCAACCAATTTGAACTTTTCGGTCATACCGAGTTGTCAGAATCGCTTGCTTGCGTTATGCATCTCAGTGCCACCAAGTTGTTCCACTCGGTCACACCGGCAGGGTCGGGCTATATATACCCACGGGAAAATTTTTGGAAATTTTCTCCGAACTCTTTCGCTCGCGCTCAGCCCCTCTGCCTCCAGGGTCTCCGGATCGTCCTCCTCGTCGCCAGCTGCCTCCTGCCGCTGGTCTCCGCTGCCATCAACGGGAATCATCCCCGCCGTTGCCGCCGTAGCGAGTTCATCGCAGAACTAGGGTATGAACTTGATCATTGTGCTATCCTTATCTGATTCCTAGCACATTGTGTTCGCCATGAATCTTGCCGCGATTGAAACTATCCTATCCAGTCAAAACACTCCGTAGATTAGAGATGAACTGAAAATTTAGGGTTAGGTTTCCGCCGAAACCATCTCGGACCAACCGAGTTGTGGAACTCGGTACCACCGATTCGGCTAAGGCTATTGCACATATAACTCTCGGTCTGACCGAGAATTGCAAATCGGTGTGACCGAGTTCAGGACTTTGTGAAACCCTAGCAGTCTCGGTGCCACTGAACTGTGACTCGGTCTGACCGAGTTCACTAGTTTAGGTTCCAAAAGCTGCTTCGGTATCACCGAGTTTACAAATCAGTAGATCCGAAAATACTTTCTGTGGAAAACTAAAACTAAGTTTTTGACTCATTCTTTTGCAAAAACCTCTGTATTTTGTGATGCTCATCCACTCTATCTCATCTATATCTACTCACAGGGTATGTTGTCAGTGATTGCAATATGTCTGATCAAAGTGACAACCAGAACAGGGAAGAGGAGCATGTTCACATGAGTGAGGGCACTAGTCCCTCTAGCAGCTATGATGAGGGCAGCAGGAGCACCCCAAGCAACCTACCCAAAGCTGCCACCAGGGCGAAGAAGAGAACCTCGAATCTGAGGATGAAGACTATGTGGCGTTGAGGATGAGGCCACTTCCAAGAAGAAGGTGCTCAAGAAAGAATATGGCTCACCAAGCAAGAACTAAGCTGTGTCTCAAGACCAAAAGGCCAGCATGAAGACAGCCCATGTCTAAAGCCGAACCTCCACTCAAGCATCTCTGGAAGCTGAACCCAAAGAGGATGCTGCAGAAGGGAAGAAGAGGAAGAAAAGGATCAAGAAGACCATGGCCAGAGTAATTGGAAAGCCTTCCATGATGAAAGAGGAGGAAGAAGAAGAGGATGTTGCACCAACACCCAAAGCTCAGAAGCTTATGGGTGATGCCATTAGGTCAGGGGCTGCTTCATCAAAGCCCAAAGTAGCACCCAAGGTTGCCTCCAAACCCAAGACTGCACCCAAGAGGAGTACCAGAACATTCCAATTCTTGAGAAGAACAAGGCCCCAAAGGTGCTCAAATCTTGGTCAAGAAGAAGATGATGAGACACATGTTTTGAGAAAATTGAAGGCTAAAATTCCAGATCATAATGATGCCCATCCTGTAGTTGAGAACATAAAGATCAGGAAGGACTCAGGATTGAGGCTATGGAGAGAGTCGATCCATATATGCCACCGTAAGGAGAACTGTAGACTACGGTGTTCCACACAAAGGAACAGCAGGACTTCTATGAGACAATTCTGCTGGACAAGAAGCCAATAGTGTGTGACATGAGATGGGTCAACTAGGAATACATCAAGGAGAATGAAGAACACTATCCTAGTGTGTATGACAACTTCAGTGCTTGTGGAGTGGCAGACTTTGTTGGGCAGAAGCTCACAAAGTGGAATGATGAGCTAATAATGCAATTCTACTCCACAGCACACTTCTATCCAGATGGCAGGATAGTATGGATGTCTGAAGGTACTAGGTACCAATCATCAATTGAAGAATGGGCTAATCTGATCAACGCACCTAAGGAGGAAGAGGATGACTTGGATTTCTGTGCCAAGAAGAAGATGGATCACAACACTATGGCACATATGTACAAGGAGATCCCAGATGCTTGCTATAGAATCACACAAGTTTGGATCCAGACATTACCTTCATCGTCAGACTGCCAACCATTAACTGGATCCTCGTGCACACTCTCTTGCCCAAGTCAGTGATCACAACATGATCAGAGGCCATGCAATAAATCTGCTACACTTATTTGATGTGCCACAAAAGTTCAAGGTCATGAGTCTTATAGTTGAAACTATCAAGAGGACAGCTGCTGACCAAAAGAGAAGTTGTGGGTATGCCCCACAGATCCAAGATGGGCACTGGCACATACTTGTTGGACAAGGAGCACATGCCTATCTATCCAGACTTTGAGGACAACCAAGTGGTTATGAATGAAGATGAACCATCTTCTGTGCAAGCTCAAGCAAAGAAGGAGAAGGCAAGGACTGAGAAGGCTGCCAAGATGCCAACAACGGAAGAGGCATCTCAGTACTTCTTAAAGAGCAAATAGGATCAACTTGGCTACTTGATTGCATCCACTCTGAGGATTGAGAAGGGGCTGGCCACCTTGACTCAAAACCAGGAGAGCCTGGAGAGGATCATGGAGCAGAAGTTCTATGACATGGATGTGAAGGTAACAGAGATCCAGTCTGTTGTTGAGAAACTTCAGGATGATATGCAGGAGAGGGAGGGCAAGGCAACCACTAAGGCATTTGCCAGAGTGCCTAGAGCTCAGAGGTCAGCTGCAGTGCCAGTGACAGACACCAGAGCCACTTCATCTGCACCAGCTCACAGCTTCAAGGCCACCAGCTCCAAAGACCTACTCCATCAGCTCCATCTACATCAACTGATGCCTTCGTCCTTGGCGCCTGCCTACACCACCACCAAGATCAAGCCCGAGAGACGATTTAGTGCTATGCATTTTCTATGAACTTTTGGTAACTTGTTGCCAAAGGGGAGAAAATGTATAGATCATAGGCTTTGAGAGAGAGCGTTGCTTTTTATTCTCTCTTGCTTTGGTGGTTGAACTTTATTTGCTTGATTGAGATACTTTCTGTCTGTGTGATACTTGGAAGATCATGTGTTTGATCATATGCTACATTAATGCTTGTTGGATGACATTATCCTTTTATCTCTATATGATCATTCACTTTGCTTAGTGATGAGTGCATGTATTCTATTGTAATCATTTTGAGCGCTCCACCAAGATGTATCTGACATGGAAGAGTAACCCATGAGCCTAACTCTTTGTCCATTTGTAGTCCAAAGTAAATCTTAAACTATGCACAAATTTAGGGGGAGCTCTTGCTTTTCACATATTTCTCAAAGCGACAATGTTTTTCACTCTTATTATCATTTGTCGAAGCTTTGATCTATATGTTGTCATCAATTACCAAAAAGGGGGAGATTGAAAGTGCAACTATCCCTAGATGGTTTTGGTAATTCCTAACAACATATAGCTCATTGAGCTAACATTATTTCAAGATAAATATTTCAGGAAAAGCTCAATGAATGGCATGGCATGGATGAGAAAAGTGGACCCCTCAAAATACTGAGGACAAAGGATTGGCTCAAGCTCAAAGCTCAAGACTCTACATTTTATATTTTAGTGATCCAAGATCACATTGAGTCTATAGGAAAAGCCAATACTATCAAGGAGGGATGAGGTGTTGCTTAATGGCTTGCTTGCTCAAAGTGCTTAGTGATATGCTCCAAAACCCTCAATTACTTTCTCACATCCACATATGACCTAAACCAAAAGTCCAACTCGGCCCCACCGATTCTTTCTATCCGGCGCCACCGAGTTCAGATGTCATAGCCACTGCCACAAACCCTAGGCAAATCGGTCTCACCGATAGGGATCTCGGTCTCACCGAGATGGGATTGTAATCTCTCTGTTTCCCTTCGTAACGTTTCGGTCCCACCGAGATGAGCGATCGGTCCCACCGAGATTGCAATGTAAACTCTCTGTTTCCTTTTTGTAACATTTCGGTCTCACCAAATGAGCGAATCGGTCCCACCGAGTTTACCTGACCAACTCTCTGGTTAGCTTATTACCAAAATCGGTCCCACCGAGTTTGTGTAATCGGTCTTACCGAGATTACGTTATGCCCTAACCCTAACCATATCGGTCCTACCGAGTTGCATGTCGGTCCCACCGAAAATCCTAATGGTCACTAGATTTGTTGAATCGGTCCGACCGAGTTTCTCAATTCGGTCCCACTGAGATTGGTAAGTTGTGTGTAACGGTTAGATTTTGTGTGGAGGCTATATATACCCCTCCACCCACTCTTCATTCGTGGAGAGAGCCATTAGAACGAACCTACACTTTCAATACACATTTTCTGAGAGAGAACCACCTACCCTTGTGTTGAGGCCAAGATATTCCATTCCTACCATATGAATCTTGATCTCTAGCCTTCCCCAAGTTGCTTTCCACTCAAATATTCTTTCCGCCAAATCCAAATCCTGTGAGAGAGAGAGAGTTGAGTGTTGGGGAGACTATCATTTGAAGCACAAGAGCAAGGAGTTCATCATCAACACACCATTTGTTACTTCTTGGAGAGTGGTGTCTCCTAGATTGGCTAGGTGTCATTTGGGAGCCTCCGACAAGATTGTGGAGTTGAACCAAGGAGTTTGTAAGGACAAGGAGATCGCCTACTTCGTGAAGATCTACCGCTAGTGAGGCAAGTCCTTCGTGGGCGACGGCCATGGTGGGATAGACAAGGTTGCTTCTTCGTGGACCCTTCGTGGGTGGAGCCCTTCGTGGACTCAAGCAAACTGCTACCCTTCGTGGGTTGAAGTCTCCATCAACGTGGATGTACGATAGCACCACCTATCGGAACCACGACAAAAACATCCGTGTCTCCAATTGCGTTTGTATTCTACAAACCCTTCCCTTTACATTCTTGCAAGTTGCATGCTTTACTTTCCGCTGCTCATATACTCTTTGCATGCATGCTTGAATTGTGTTAAGATTGCTTGACTTGTGCTAAGATAGCTAAAATCTGCCAAAGACTAAAATTGGGAAAAGGATAAGTTGGTCAAGTAGTCTAATCACCCCCCCCCCTCTAGACATACTTTCGATCCTACACCGCTGGACCCAGGCATGACGTTGAGGTCGATGACGACCGCGGAGCGCGGTGTGGACGGTGAGAACAAGCCCACGTCCGGCGACCCCGAGAAACGGGTCTGGCCGTCGTGCCTTGGTGGAGGAAAGCCGGGCGACATGGGCATGGTCCGCGACGTCGGCGACTGGCAGTGCGGAGGCCAGGCGACCGACGAGCCTGTGCTCGCCTGGCCGACGGCCGCTGCAGGCAACCCGGCCGGACGGCCCATGCCAAGCATGAGGAGGGCATGCGCTTTATTGACGAGGTCCTCCTTCTCATCGGCCTCGCCCTTGCGCCGCGCGACCTCCATCGCATTGCGATGGGCGGCGAACTTGGCCGCTGCGGCATTGACCTTGACGACCGCTTTCCATTCCCTCTCTTTGCCGATTCCGCGTCCAACTTGGCGATCTCCTCCGGCGTGCACTCCAACCGCGGCTTCCTTGGCGCCTTGGCCGCCTTCTTCTTCACCTTTGTGGGCGGGTCGACGGCAAGGACGCCGAATTCAAGGGCGTCGGATGGACGGGGAGAGATGGGGCGGCGGGAGGGATGTGGAAGGGTTTGGGGAAATGGCGCCAAATGGGGCATGGGGGGGGGGTGGTTTCTCCCACCGACAGGCGGGCCAGGGGAGGACAAGCGCTGCCCCGCCTGTCACATGTGCTGCTCGTTCACCCCAAAACCGGCGCAAACTTGGGCCGGGAATGGGTCGAAAGCGGACAAAAGTCTGTTTGCGCCCGCACGCTGGGCCGTCTGACTTGTCCGTTTTACCCTAAACGGAAGAGGGCGGACAGGATAGGGTCGCGCGGTGGAGTTGGCCTTAGATAATGAGGTAGCCCTCCGATGAGCTCCTTCTTTCCCTCCGGCCTCCCACCGGTGAACTCTCAAAATCGACTGACCCTAAACGGAAGTCAGTCGACTGACATTTAGCTAATGTGTTCATTGAAAGGCAGTATCTTCATCACTTTGTGGTTACCGACCGATGGAGAGAGTCACTTGTAGGAGTAACTGACAAGAACGCCGTACGAGATGATGAATAGGCGTTGAATTATTTGTTTTCGTACTATCTTTGATGTACTAGCGAGGACTAGCATTTCTCCAGGATTTTCACTATTTGTCCTCACATGCACTGTAGATTCACCTACCACCAACTATATCCAGGGCCCGGTTTGTTGGCACCGAATTATTCAAAAGTGCAAAGGCCGGCAAGTTTGTTGGTCGGTTTTTGCTGGATGTAAGAGCAACTTCAATGAGGCGGTCTATTTTGTCTGTTTGGATCATTCGACAGAAAACTTAGCCCAACAGAACGATTCAAACGGACGCGCATGTCCGCCTGCTGTCCGTTTGTCATCTGTCTCGACCCAAACTAAGCCTAAATTTGGGCCACAAATAAAGTTCACGACGGACAAAAGCGGGCGCTCCCTTCGTCCGCTCTCGTCCGCTGCTACCCTCCCGTGTCCGCCCTGGTCCTACTAGTCAGCGACACAGCACAGGCCGCTTGACCGAGAACTGCAGCCGAGATCCCCACCCAGCCGAGCGCCGCCACGAGCTGCCGTCCTCGACGGCGAGGCCTCCTCCGTCGTCCTCGTCGGCGAGGCCTCGGGTCACTGGCCAAGCTGTCGCCGCCGCCCGCCGCCGTGCGGCCACGACTAGATCTAGCGTCGTGCGGCGGTGGCTTGATCTCGCGTCGTGCGGCGACGTTGGCTGGAGCTCGCATCGTGCGGCTGGAGCTCTGGGTGCCGCTGCCCTACAGTTGCGACCCCGTCGGAGGGGATTGCGGGATTGCGGAGGGGAGCTCCGTCGCCGGGATTGCGGAGGAGTACGGGACCACGGAGGAGACGATACTGGCGCTCAACCGCATGCCCGACGCCAAGAGCCTCCTCGCCGGCCAGGTTCTCGACGTGCCGCTCCGAGGTAGTACCGCCACAAAGTTCTCTCTCTTTCCTTGTTGCTAACCTGCTATTGCTTCAAGATTCAGCCCTTTTGCAATGCATTTTGCCTCCTCCTTTTTGTGCTCCATCTCAGCGGCGCTGGAGCTCGCGTCATGCGGCCGCGGCTGGAGCTCGCGTCCTGCATCGGCACAGGCGGCGCCAAGAGGGACATGGCGACGGCGCCGGCGCCGGCGAGACGGGACACGTGCAGAGCAGGTGTGTTGCTCCGTCCGCGCATGTCCGCATTTGTGTCCCGGCGTTGGATGCATCCTCCGTTCGCGCGGAAGATCCAAACGAACAAAAAAAGGGACAAAATCCATGTCCGTTTGGGTCGTCCTATTGGAGTTGCTCTAAATCACCCGAATTTACAATTTAGGTCAATCAATTCGGTTGAGATTTGAGAAGGAAGCAGCAATTGTAGAGCACCGAAGCCGCACACTGGCAGCAGGATTGATCTCGTCTATCTTGGGGTGCAAGGGAAGAAGAAGGCTCCTTGTCTTAGGGTGCAGGGGGAAGAAGAAGCCCTTTGTCTATCTTAGGGTGCAGGTTCATCAGAGAAATCGGGTAGTTCATCGGCTTTAGAGGGATGACCCGGGACGGCGGCAAGCCTGGCAGTGGGGGGGGGTCGCATGGCAGCGAGGCAGTCACGGGAGCGCCGCCGGCCGCGGGCGGAGGAGGCAGGCGGTTATAGTTGTAATATGGTCTTATAGGGACTTATAAGTCCTGGGAACCAAACAGGTAGGGACATTTTAGGGACTTGAGACTTATAAGTTGGGACTAAAAAAAGTCCTAGGACTTATGAACCAAACAGGGCCTTAGATCGTGGGGAGGAAGATGATGAACAGTTTTCTTCAGCAGGGAAGTAGAAGAAGGAGATCTAACCATTACTTTTTCATCCAACGATTGGGATCAATTTGGCTGACCCAAGAACCTTTTGCGCACCGTATCATTGCCCGGTTAAAATTCAGGCGCGTCGATAGTAAACCGGGCATGCTGCATGCATGCAAAGTGCTTTTGTTGGCATATAGGCATAACCCACCTGCATGAACTGGCCTCTGAAAACGACGCCCTGACGGACTCCCATGAGCAGCGAATGATTGATTGAGCCATCCTTCGGATCCAAGCAAAGGGCCTCTCCGGTGCCCGTGAGCACCAGGCCTGGCTATAAAGCCCGTGCTCTTCAGCTCGTGGGACTCCTCAGACCGGCCGCGAACCACCTAGTCCTCAGATGCACACACGGTGAGCCCCTGCACCTGCAAAGAGCAAACACGTATGTACGACGTGCTCGCAGACAGAGTCTACCAAGGCAGGCAAAGATGGTTTGTGGCGTCAATTACGGCGGTGCGTGTGCCGTCCTCCTGGCCGCCGCCGTCGCGCTCGGCCTCGGCGCCCGCAGCGGCGCGGCGCAGCTGGACGACAAGTTCTACGACGGGTCGTGCCCCGGCGTCCACAAGATCGTACGGCGGGTGCTGAGGGAGGCGCACAAGGCCGACGTCCGCGTCTACGCCAGCCTCACCCGCCTCCACTTCCACGACTGCTTCGTCCAGGTAAGCCACCAGCTGCATGCATGCTCCATGCAAACCTTTCGGCGTCGTTCGTCTGGGCCGTGCCCCGTCCAAGGTTTTGACACGTCCGTCTCTTGCGCGCGTGTGTTTTCAGGGGTGCGACGGGTCGATTCTGCTGGACAACAGCACGAGCATCGTGTCGGAGAAGTACGCCAAGCCGAACAACAACTCGGTGCGCGGGTTCACGGTGGTGGACGACGTCAAGGCGGCGCTCGAGAAGGCCTGCCCCGGCGTCGTCTCCTGCGCCGACATCCTCACCATCGCCGCCAAGGTCTCCGTCGAACTGGTACGTGCATACATGTGCTAATCTGCCGGCGATGTACGTGTGCATGCATGTTTTCTTTTCACTGCTCACATTCATCAGCTTCATCATTGAAAAATGGCAACATCGTTGTTCACGGTCCAGGCGCTGCCAATGTGGCAATGTGGCTGGCAAGGTACTAGCTAAAAGGTGCAGTAGGTATAGCCTTGCTCGTATATGCCCGAGCCTGCGGCAATAATCCAGAAACCGTCGGTGCAAAATAATTGAGCTGCTTGCAAACGATGGCTTACGTAGACTGAAGAGATCGACAGCATCATTGCCTGAAGTATGCTGCTAGTTGTAAAGCGGGCTGGCACGTGGTTCCATGTCAATCAAAAACCGTAAAAGACAGAGCCTAGCTAGTACGAGGTGGGGATATGGCAAAGTCCGCATCGCACCGGCTGTCGATCGATCACACCAACCCTTCACTTCGTGCCTCTCTTTAGTCCAACAAGCATGGTCACATGCACCCCTCGTTGCTCACGCGCGTTTGTTCCCATGCATGCAGTCCGGAGGCCCCCGGTGGCGCGTCCCGCTCGGCCGCCGCGACGGCACCACGGCCAACCTCACCGCCGCCAACAGCCTCCTCCCGAGCCCCCGCAACAACCTCACCATGCTCCAGCGCAAGTTCGCCGCCGTCGGCCTCGACGACACCGACCTCGTCGCCCTCTCAGGTATGTAGCGCCCAGACTCATCATCTGCTCTCCATGGCGCCGTGATCGATTCTGACGATCTTCCTGGGTCGTGGATTGCAGGCGCGCACACGTTCGGGCGCGCGCAGTGCCAGTTCGTGACGGACCGGCTCTACAACTTCAGCAAGACGGGCATGCCGGACCCGACGCTGGACGGCGGCTACCGGGCGCAGCTCGCCGGGAGCTGCCCGCGGCGGCACGGGAACAGGTCGGCGCTCAACGACCTCGACCCGACCACGCCCGTCGCCTTCGACAAGAACTACTTCACCAACCTCCAGGGCAACCGCGGGTTCCTCCAGTCCGACCAGGAGCTGCTCGCGGCGCCCGGCGCGACCACGGCGGCGATCGTCGGCTGGTTCGCGAGCGACGAGAAGGCTTTCTTCAGGAGCTTTGCCGCGGCCATGATCAACATGGGGAACATCAAGCCGCTCACGGGTGCGCAGGGTGAGGTTCGGAGGAACTGCAGGAGAGTCAATGGAAGCTAGAGCGACCGAGTGAGGAAGCGTGGTTTAGCTTGTACTACCATGTACCATATCTGTGTCATGCATGCGAGCATGTACGTACTACATTGTTGAACCTCTTTAATTTATTCGAAAAGTCTATTTGTGAACATACTTTAATTTATGAATTTGTATGTGATTTACGCCCGAGATACTAACATGGGTCATGTATTAACAAGTACTGCATATTTATAGAATTATACTCCCTCCGTTCCTAAATAATTGTCTTTCTAGAGATTTCAACAAGTGACTACATACGGAGCAAAATGAGTGAATGTACGCTCTAAAACATGTCTACATACATCCGTATGTTGTAGTCCATTTGAGATGGCTAGAAAGACAATTATTTAGGAACGGAGGGAGTAACTAACTACTCCCTCCGTCCGAAAAAACTTATCTCTCAAATGGCTATATGAGAAGTGGCAAGAAGATATAACAAACAATTGACTCTATTATTATCCTTGCTCTAGAAAAGGTTACATCTCTCTAACATACGTAGTCATTGATTCAATGTTAATTGTAACATAATCTCATCTATTAAGGCTAACTCTGGAGATGACCGAGGATCTCGCACGACTCATGACCACTAGATTGGAAGTGCGCCTTGGCGCACTGGTGCCTGGCTCAGCACAGTGACCCAACATCTAAACTCCAATACGACAAAAGCATTTTAGTACATCCAAAGGATATTAGAGTAAGGTCAAGCTAAATGAGTTTCGTACAGATAAAGATATAACGAAAGCAATGCAGCTGCAGCCCTGGATAACTGAGTTTAGCATAGAGCATACAAATTAAGGATATACTAAAAGCAAGGTAATGTTCCCAAGGTAACTGGCCTACAATTTTATTAAAAAGCATAAAGGCAAAAAATGTACCAAAAGCAAGGCATAGTGCTTGCTTAGGACAACTGATTTGAACTTGATTGCATTAAGTTCAGTACAAAGCATAAAAACATAAGTTCTATAAAATATAGCCAAATAGTTCATATCGGCAAGCTTAAGTGTTGCAACAAATGTTGTAGCTTCTCATAAACATAATGAGATAACCGACAATTGGGAAAGAAGCTCTGGAAACATCGATAAGTAGGCCATTGTCTTTGTTAATCAATGAACATCTACGGTAGCTTATAGCTTACCATTACTAAGAACTACTACTTCCTCCTTCCAAGTGAAAAGGGTATTTTCTGAGGTGGAGCTAATGCAGATAGTAGTGGCCAATACTTGACAGGCTTCATCTTGCTAATGGTAATATGGAAGATCTATAAAAAATAATAGAATTATCTAATGAACCTAGGCACTATGCAAGCTATACAAAATTCAGATAAATGGCATACTTAGTTTGAACACAAATTAGTAACATTGTGCATGTAGAGTAAAGTGCAGAAGATGGTACTTCACAATTGAGAGATACAAATGAATATTGCAACAGAAAGAAGATGATGCCTGCAAAAAAACAATGATGTAGGTGAGAGCAACATATCAGTCACTTGATACTTGAGCAGTAAACGGGTGATATAAACCAATGAGTTTAGTATAGATAACAAACAGTAGAGATATATCAAAAGCAAAGAAATTGAGTATACTAAATCGATATGATAATTATTTTGCAGGCTGATGACAAAATTTGTTCCGAAAGTCAAAGCAGCAGCGCCAGATATGAGAAACTGGTTCACATCAAGTTCATTAGAAAGCATAAAGATTTAATATAACAAAAGCTTGAATGTTAATCTCCAAATTCCAGAACCATACATCGTTGACACCATAATAGACCAGGAGTGTAGCACATCAAATCCCATTGGTTCAACGCGTCAAATCCAATACGATACCAAATTCACCAGACGAAAGGAGAGTAGATGCCTTTTACGGACCGAAGTCGCATATTCAATCGCTGAAGAAACCAACACATAGATCCTTGGTTGCTATGTTTTTTAATACAACTGAGCTCAGAACCAAACAAATACTGGTGGAAGAAATCTGAATAGGGCTATTGGCCAAGTTATTAGAAACTATAGACAACAGACCATCAGGAAAGGAAATAGAAAAACAATAATCATACTATACACAGATAGGTTATGCGGGGAGACAAACCTAAAGGTAGTTATGCACAATGAGTTCAGTATAAATCACAAACAGTAAAGAGCAATGTCACACATGATCAATAGTAAACAAAACTATAGCCCGCTACAATATGTACACATGTATAACACTACAAACTTACTGGCATCCTAAGCTGCAATTGAGGCATACACCAAGTACTACATACAAAATTAGAAGTGTCTTCTTTTTTCATAGGTACACAACCTTTAATATATCTCAACCAGAACAAGAAAAGAATGATCTCCTAAGAGAATGTCCTACCAACATGATGAGCATAGTCAGTTTGAAATGACATGCCATGAAACTGGAGGTAGCACATGTCCTACAACCAGAACTGAAGCTATATATAAACTAACCGACTGACAAGATAATACTAACCATTGTGTGCAGGAAAAGCAAAGAAAACATTAAGCAGCAAGAGAATATACACAACTCTCTAATAGGAAAGAATGTAGCTTAATGAGCGCACTGCCACTCTCTCCAACATGAAAGAAGAACAAATTAATCATATATGTGCACTGCCATAATTCTGTACTTAAGAAAATGTTAGTACACATTTTAGTGAAAGTGGAAGGAAAAACTAAACTCATGCTTAAGAAAAAAATTGTCTGACTATCATCACTATCGTCTCATTCGGTGCTTCGATTGTATGCACACAACATTATACCAATTCAACCATTATAGGAAGAATCACACATAAAAAGACCATGAGAAGTAAAAGAGAAGAAAAGCATAAACTACATGAAAATAGCTACTAACTGCACAATTTTACGCCCATTCCTTCTGACCCCAAAATTAGTAACACACCAGCCCAAGTTTCTTCCCTTCGAGAAACTGACTCCTGTTAAAATTAGCACACGATTGATTAGCGTAATTCAAACAGCTGAAAAAACTCAATTCACAAACTGTGTAGGTGGTATATACACCCAATAAGAAAAGAAAGGTGAACTAACTACACCACAAGGAAAAAATTTGTGGAAGCACCAATACCTGCAGTTTACTTTTTTTGATAGGTTAAAAAAAATAGCAGCCCAAAAAGAATACTATTACCTGCCCGCAAGATCAACCAAGGCAAGCTTTCCACGAAGAACTTGACTACCACATCATCATTTCTGCTTGTGTCTTACAGTAATCTCCAGTACAACGCGTGAACTTGAGAAAAGAGAGGAACAAACATTATTTTCTATGTGAGAATAATGTACAAAAATGGGGGGAGCGATTAACTGATCATAACTACTGTAACTGTCTATAGATTATAGACTCAGAATATTAACAATTTATACTATGATATACTATCAAATCAAACCATACTTGTACTTCAAGATACAAAAAAGAAAAGGACTCAGTTCGGTCATCCACGTGAACGCCCCTCTAAGAAAGGGCTCTCTTGTTCTTTCTCCAGGAAGTAAAACAAACTCAGAGTATACAACGAACTCCATTGATCTTGTCTCTCCAATTAATAATAATCCAAGAAGCAGCATGTTAATTAGGATACTGACCACGGCTTGGGGCACGAAGGGGTGCTCCGCTTAGAGGTGCGGGAAGAGGGAGGCGAAATCGTGGTCCTCGTACAGTAGGGCACGCGAACTCGGGCCTGGCCGCGTTGGTGACATCCATGTCCAGCTCCTCCATCCCCGCCCGATCTTCGCCGACCTGCAAGAACCGACAGATCAAGCACTCAATCATGAAACTCGCCGCGGATCAGAAGAGGAAAATAGATTCAACCTGTCACCAGAAGAGGCGTGGTGGATGGGTGGATCGCCCCGGAAGGGGTTCGAGCAGGCGAGGTTGGCGAGCTGCAGGCCAGAACACATGATGGCTGATGGCTACCGCCAAATCTGCATAGAGATGTAAACTAAATATAATGTATCATTGTATAGCTCATGCACCAACTCATCAAAATTCTAAGAAAAGTTTGCATAAGAATCAAGCATTGCAAATACTTGGGATTTTATATTAGGAGTGCAATCCAAACAATGGTTCATAACAACGCATGTATACAATAGAAGGCACAACAGACAAGCCAAATCGGGTACGAAAATAGTAGATAGCAAAGAAACATGAGAATAGTAGTCGAGTATATTGGCATACCTTTAATTATCAAAGATTTGATTGGTTCATGAAAATGGTTCCACGAGGAGGCTGCAAGAGAAAAAAAAGATGACATTACAAACAACACCCAAAGGTTTGAGCAGCATATGGTAATAAATATACATGACATGTAAACTTCAAAATTATATAACAAATGAGCATATTGCGGAGACATAAATGCAGATTTGGAAGCAACATATTCCTAGATAGGCAGTGTCTAATTGTAGCCGCATATCCTTGTGAGATGTCTCTTTAGCCTACACATGTGGTTTGGGAGGGTAACACATTCATCAAATGCAAGCTCGATAGCACAATTTGCCCTTGTGACATAGAGCTTTTCCCAAGTGCATCATCTACCCTAATTTGCAATGTTATAAAGGCAAGAATATAATGTATGCTATAGTATCATTATACTAATGATATAGAGAAGCATGAGAGCGAGGAGAAAGCTACAACAGAAAAGAATGTTCAGAGGTTTGGGCACTCAGAAAATAAAGATACTATTAAAAAGATTTGCTCCACCCCAGCCGCTCAAAATCTTTAAGAGGGTGTGATACCTCATTCATGTGAGTTCCTAAGCCCCCTAATTCATGTGACCTACGTACAATCAGCGAATGGAAGTGTGTCCATCTCATAAGACAATACATAAAACTCCTGCAGGCACACATATAAAGCAGTAAAAAAATGCATACATATATAGATGTCATCCTTGTATGATAAAAACCATTGTCTTCATAAGTAATGAGCAATCAAATGTAGTACACTTATTAATGTGCTCTGATCCAAGGACAGTGGACACAACATCAAATGTTTAACAAGCCAGATCATTTTTTGCTTGCTATATTTTTCCGTTCCTTTGTGTGGAGCATTTGGTTTCAGAAACCCCGACGAGATGGTATGCAAGGCTGGATTCATTCAGTGCCATTGGGCACTTGACCTCGCAGTCTTCTGTTATGTGCAAAATGTTGGAAGATTCAGAATGATAATGTATGGCTGGAATTTCCAGCAGATACATGGCAAAGCAAACTAACAACGCATGCAAAAATCCATTTCAAAACTACATATAGATGTAACCACGATAGAAGCACTGTAAAATTGCAAGAAAATGGCCAAAATCTACACTAACAACTATCATCAGAGGTCCAAAACATGTCAATGTCCTAGGAACAACACCCAAACACAGAGCGGTTTTGAACAGGTTGAAGAAAGGGGGCCAAACTCACCTGATGGGTGACAAGGTCGTTGACCAAGTCTTGGCTGACACATCGACGGCGAAGGCAGCGCCTCACATCTGACTACCTAATCTACAACAAAAACATGTACAATCTGGAAGTTCAACTACTTTCAATACAATTTTCTTCATGTTTTCTAGTTTTTCTTAGGAGACAACAAGTAAAAACTGAACAAATCGAATCAAAGAGGATCAAGGGCTGCTATGGTACAAGGAAAGAGAAGAGAGGAGGAGAGGGGGACAGACCTCCACGGACATGCATATCACCCCACCTCCCTTGCCCTTCTTCTTCTGTTCCTTCCGCTTCTTGCTCATCCAACCCTTTCTTCTCCTTTTCTCTGCACATGGACAGGGGAAGCACCCGTCGGCTCGGGCCCTGCGCTCTCCACCTCCCTCCCCTCTCGCTCTCCCTCTGGCGCATGGTGGTGGAGAGGTGGATGAGCGTAGATGCATCTGCCGGCTCAAGGTGCATCTCCTAGTCCACCACCGTCTGCTACCCCTCCATGACTCGCGCACAAGGGCGGGTCGGTCGCAATCCGATGGGGAGGAGGTCGGAGGCGCAGAGGAGGGCGACGGCTCGAGTCGGAGAGAAGGAGGGCAGAGTAGCGATGGCGGCTAGGGTTTCTGTGGCAGGGGCAGGGAGGAGAGGAGGGCAGGCGGGAGGGGAAGGGGACGACCCAGTCCTCGCTCTCCACGGTCTCACCCTGTCGCTATTGCATATTTTTCCATGATGTGAAATGTCAAAAATGCCCTCGGCGGGATCTGAGAACTACGCGCGGTGGCAGCGCGGTTTGGTAACTGTTTCGATCTACAGTCGATCATTTTGATCCGACGGACGAGGGCATTCAAGAGGGGCATCGGACGGTCCAAGTCACATACGAGAAAAGATCCGACGACCAGGAAAGACTAAACTCCAAGGAGGTTGGGTTCCTCCCACTATGTATCTTACCCTGATGAGAATGTAGCTTTTAGCCTAGTTTTCCTCTATTGCTATTGTGTATAGCTAGTTTTTTTTGTGGAAATCATTGAGCTTTATTCATTCAATCTCAGCTCCAGTGCGATCAGCCATGAGGCTGGTCACGAGGAAACCAAGGGTGAGTTCATCCAACAGTCAGACACACCTAGAGTGCTTGCATGTTTCGCACACAGGTGAGCTGACATGTTAGATTGTCTCACTACATGAAGAATATCAAAGTAATCAAATGAAGAGGCTCGCCCTCCAATTTCAAGAAGTATAGGCGCTATGAGAGAGCGCGAGAACTGTCTCGAGTTCCAGAGATGAACCAGCTCCAAGCAGTCGACCTCGAAGATCACCCGCGAAAGACCCCGAAGCTTGCCGAAGATGACACCGTCTCGCGGGGCCTGTGCTTCTGCGATTAGTGGATCCGTGATGTTCTCATGTGGCTTGCTCCAGGCAGCAATGAAGTTGGAGGAGGTTCGTGCAACACCTCCCGCCCCGCTTCTGTTTTCAGCTAGAGAGACGCTACCATCCGTATTGATCTTGATGTAGTCTGAATCCGGTGATCTCCACCCATAGCCAGGTAGGGTCCTGGTACATTCCATCGGTAGCTCTAATAACATGATGGTTTCTCTAATGTGTTTTAAAGATTGGACCGGATCCAGACTAATCCTGTCATGTGTTATGTTGTTGCGGGATATCCATATAGCCCACATAACAGTGATTATCTTAGCCTGATCCTCCTCCACAAATCGAGAGTCACACAGAATGTCCCTGCACCACGTGAGGGGGTGGAGTTCTGGTAACTTGATATCCAGCCACGGTCGAGCTTATGTCCAGAAGCTGCGGGCATGAGAGCACTTGATGAGTGCGTGAAACATGTCCTCATCTGCGCCTTTGCATACTTTGCATCGAGCCTCAGTCGCAATGTGTCGGTATTTCAGTGTGGATTCCATTGGTAGAATACCTCGGAGTACGCGCCACCAAAAAACCCTAACTTTGGGCAGGACTTTGAGCTTCCATAGCCGTGTCCACATCTGTTTGTCAGTCTCTGAAGATTCAGTGATCGTCCCTTCCTCTAGAACTTGTTGTTCGTTACGAGTCATTAGAGCACGATACACGGATTTGACAGAATATGTCCCGGATCTCTCGTAAGCCCACGCCCAAAAATCATCACCTCCACCATGTCTGAGTGGTATGTTCAATATTGCATCTGCATCTGGTGGTATGAAGTTCGATCTTACTACCTCCGTCCTCCAGCTCCAATTTTCGTGGTCGATTAGGTCGGAGATGGTGTGGATGGTAGCATCACCAATCTGAACTGACGGACGCAAGGAAAGTTTCCTGGGCAACCAGCGGTCAGTCCAAGCATTAACAGAGGTGCCATCGCAAATCCTCTTTATTAATCCAGCTTCCAGTGCCTTCCTCCCTGCTATGATGCCTAGCCAGGTCGCTGAGGAGTTGTTCGGCACAGTAGCATGCATGAAATCAACATTTGGGAAATAGCGGCCTTTGAGAACCCTAGAGCATAAAGAATTCGGGTCCGTGATAAGCCGCCAACCATGCTTTCCCAGTAGTGCGATATTAAACGTTTCCAGATCACGAAAACCCATCCCTCCCTTGCACTTTGGGGCTGAAAGAGATTTCCAGTCTATCCAGTGCATGGAACGTCTGTTGACGGAGCTGCTCCACCAGTACTTGGCCATCGGCAAGGATATGCTTTTGCAGTTCTTCTTGGCCAACTTGAAGCAGCTCATTGTGAACGTCGGTATAGATTGGGCCACCGACTTTACCAACACCTCCCTTGCTGTGCAGGAAACCAGCCGTTCGGTCCCCCCATTCATCTTGGACCTGACTCGTTCACCAATATAGTTGAAAGTGCCCGAGGTGATGCGCCCTGCTGCAGAGGGCAAGCCAGTACCTCTCGTTGAAAGCCTCGACCGAGATACCTAGAGTTCCTTTCAAAGCCTCTCTAACAGGTTCTGGTGTGTTCGGACTGAAAAGAATGGAGCTCTTTTCCTTGTTTACGCACTGTCTCGAGCACTCGCCATAAACTTGCAGAATGTTGTTGAGTCTGATGGCACTCTCCACCCTTGATTGCATGAAGATGAGGCTATCATCTGCGAAAAGCAGGTGATTGATCCATGGAGAATGAACACTAACATGAATCCCTCTGTCCACATAGGCGCCTCCAAACCTGTTAAGTAGGGTTGTGAAGCCTTCTGCGCAGAGCAGGAATAGATAAGGTGAGGAGGGGCAGCCCTGCCGCAGGCCCCTGGAAGGGGTGAAGTATGGCAGAAGCTCTTCATTCACACGAACAGAAAATCGGACTGATGTAACACACTTCATGATCAGCCGGATGAAAGAAGCACTGAAGCCCAACTTAGACATGATCCCTTCTAGATAGTGCCATTCTACACGGTCATAAGCCTTCATCATGTCAAGTTTTACTGCGCACACATAATTCTTTCCCCTTTTCCTCTTCTTCATTGTGTGTACGCCTCATATGCTATGAGTACATTATCGCGATGAGTCGCCTGCACGTAAAGCGATCTGCTCCTCGCTCACGATATCATTCAGAAAGCCCCTTGTTCTGTTAACAATGCACTTGGCTGCAATTTTGTACAGGACAGACCAAAGGGAAATAGGTATATACTGGTTGATGCGTTGTGGGTGTTGTACCTTTGGGATGAGAGTAATTGACGTGTCGTTCATGCCCTCCGGTAGCTCGCCCCCATGCAAGAAACCCAACACCGCCGGGATAATATCATCCTTGAGTAGAGACCAGTGTCTCTGGAAGAAACCCGCGGTAAAACCATCCAGTCCCAGCGCTTTTGATGGCGCCATTTGGAACAAAGCAATTTTCACCTCTTGAGCTGTGTACGGCCTGTCAATGTGTTCATTCATTTGCTCGGTCACACGGCCTGGTACTAGACTGATCAGCTCATCCATGGAGTTGAAACCTTGAGATGTATATAAGTTTTGAAAAAACTGTTGGACTTCGTTTCTGTCCTCGTCCAAAGTTTGGCATATAGAGCCATCCGCACGCATAAGCTTCTCTATCTTATTAATACGTTTTCGCATTGCAGCCTATGCGTGGAAAAATTTGGTGTTGCGATCACCGTGGCGCAACCATGGCACCCGAGACCGCTGACGCATCCAAATTTCCTCCTGGCGAAGCACCTCTTTCAGTTTCTTGGCGGTGGCCTTCTCTTCGTCAGTTGGACCCTTACGGCCCGGCCTGCTCCTTAATTTGTCCAACTTGGACCGGAGCTTCCTTATAGTGGCTGTTAGATTGCCAAGCTCCTTTGCACCCCATGCTGAGAGCGAGTTTTGCATGGTGTTGAGTGCTCGAAGAACTCCCGCCAAGCCATGCTGCCCGACCCTCTTTGCCAATTATTCATAACCATTTGGTCATAATCTGCATGGGTTTGCCAAACATCTTCGTACCGGAACTGTTTGACCCCTCGTGCATAATGCTCAGTGTCATGTGTCCTCAATTCCGTCAGAACGAAGCAGTGGTCAGATTCGGTGGTACTGATGTGCTTCACTTGTGAATATCCGAATCGATGCATTAGGTCTGGACTTCCAAAAGCTCTGTCCAACCTAGCCCTCACGTTATCGCCGCCCAATTGGCCATTATCCCATGTGTACTCAGTACCCGTCCATCCCAGGTCCTGAAACAAGCATTCATCCGTGACATCTCGGAAAGCTCGCATCTGCCATTCAGGCCTAGCAGCGCGTGAGAAGTGTTCGAGGCATACAATGTCTCGTTGAAGTCTCCAACACATAGCCAAGCCGAATGTGGAATTGCATTAAGGGTGCGAAGAAACCTCCAACTGTGGTGACGGTCGGATACTCTAGGAGCACCATAAAAACCCGTGAACCGAAAGGGATCTTCGCTCATGTCACTTTTCTGCACCATAACATCGATATGGCCAGAACTATAGCTCTTAAGATCAACAGTAAGATCAGTTGACCAGAACAAACCAATACCTCCACTTAAGCCAACGCACTGCTCAATGCAAAACATCCTGCAAAGCCTAAAGTAGCTTGCAGATTCTCTAGTCTTTTTGTTGGGATTTTCATCTCCATCAAGAAGAGGAGACCGGGCCCTTCTTGCTTCACAACACTGCGAAGCTCTCGAACTGCCGCTGGGTTCCCAAGCCCACGACAGTTCCAGCTTAGGCATCTCATTGCGACTGGCAGGGCTGTCCAGCAGCCTCTGCCGATTGCCCCGAACTAACCCGGGTGGGTTTCTTCTTTTTTGGAATTCTTTCTCTATCCTCATCAGCTGACTGATCGGAAACATCTCCTTCCTTGCAATGTGCGATCTGGGTCTGATCTGTAGCATTGAAGGCCTCATTAGACAGCAAGGGTAGTTCCACCCTTCTGTAGACCTACTTGTTTATATGCGCCCCCCCCCCTTTCTTTTGTTTTGATGCTTGTTCTGTACAGGCGAGGTCACCTCGGTACCTTTGTCCGTAGCAGTACTGGAGTTTCTTGTCTCAGCCTTGTTGCTTGGATTGGATTTATGCTCCCTAGACATGTTCTCACCAGAGCTGGCCTTTTTGCGCTCGTCCGACGCGCGGAGTCCTCTTCCGAAAGGTAGATCACCATTAGCATCGCGCGCTCCTGGTGTCGGACAGTGCAGATCTGAGTGGCCCAGATGACCACAAGAGAAGCAAAAGTGCGGTATGTTCTCATACTGGATTTCATAGGGATCCGTACTCTTCCTCCTAGTTGATTCAATCAGAATCCAGCGTCTCAATGGCTTGCTCACATCCAGTGTGACTCTGGCTCTCAGAAATCCATTAGCATGATCGAAGCACACGTCAGTTGCATGCTCATCAATCTGTTTTGCTATCGCAGCACACCACTTGTCATTACGCAGGTTGAAGGGTAGGTTAACAACCCTCGCCCACAACTGGATCTTCTCGAACCGAAGCTCTGAAGGGCGCATGCACTCATCGAACTCAGAAAGAACGACGGCGTTCTTGCTCACATGCCACGGCGCCCCTTGCCAGACGCGGTCCCGATCCCTCTGGTTTGCAAACTCGGCCACAAATGTGTTTTCCCCCACAGATTTGAAGTTGAGACCTTTAGGGTTTCCCCACGCTGGCCGGAGTGCATTGGTGATGGTTTGGATGTGAAGAAGGTTCCTGTGGAGAACTTTTCCGGCCAGCATCCACTTCGCCGGCGCTTCATCATCCGCATCGTCAAGCACTAATGGTGTGGCCTCTTCATCGGTGATGTCAAGTTTCCCCAAAGCCTCCGCCAGTCTTGCCCTAGCCGCGATCGGCGACAAGGGATCTTTCCCTCTGCCCTGCCCCGAGGACGCCGCCATCCCCGAGCTACGCTCCTGTGCGCCTCGCCGAAGATCAGCGTGCGCCGCCGCCGTCCACCCTCAAAACCCTAATCACCAGAAGAGGCGCTCCAGGAGTTGCGGGGGAAAACTTCTCAGGCGATCGACAATGATTTGCTCGTTGTGTATAGCTAGTTGAGCCCACCCACCCCCGGGCTAGAGAATGTATCGTAGAAATTCCTTAAGTGTAATCCATGTACTCGAGGTCAAATACATTGCTAAGGGGTACCAAAAATATATATGAATAACTAATAACATAGAAATTATGTATAGGTCACATCCCAAGAACCCGATTTCAAACTATAACACGGGGAGTTTCAGAAAAACTTATAGCCTGATTTAGATTTACTAGTATTCATAACATGATTTTATCTTTAGTTTATTGAGTTTGTGGTCGGATTTAAAATAAATATTTAGCACATTATATGTGAGCCATATACTCATATCCATGTACTCAGATGTTTTCAGAGTTTCTTTTACATATAGCAAAGAATGTGGACCTCGGGTGCTCCGATTGCATCACATGGTTGGTCCACAAGATACGTCATGCATCAAAATTATTTGAGCATGCCCACTGTCTAGACAAGCATTCTTCCATGAGGAAATCCTCTATAAAACATGAAAGATGGGGTGTAAGTTGAGTTGTCTTAGTTGACTCATCGTGTTGTTGTGTAGGTGTGAACATTTGAACATGTGGATGCCTTTACTTGAAATAGCGTGTTGATGGCGTGGTGTGTGTGTGTGCGTGCGTGCGTGCGTGTGCGTGTGCGTGTGCGTGTGCGTGTGCGTGTGTGTGGATCTTTAGAAAATTTCAAAATAGAGTGGAAACAACTATGTACCGCCTTTTGGAAAATATTTCATTCAGTTTTCTTTGTTTTGATTTGATATTGGAAAGGGGTTTAAAACTAATTTCATTGCAAACATGGACTAAGAGCATCTCCAATAGATGGTATAAATTTTGGCGGTCCAAAACCGGAGATGTAAAATTTGGACTGCCAGAAAATGCATTTTGAAGCTCCGAAAAACGCTCAACTCCAACAGATGGCCCAAAAAACCAACTCCAATAGATGGTCCAAACCAAAGATATAAAAATCTGAAAACGGCCGCGCGGCTGCTGCCAACCACTATTCAGTCGCGGTTTTGCATTGAAATAGCATCAAAAATTTGAAAATAAAGTGCATCATCATCATAGTTTCAATCAAAAGTGCATCACCATCATAGTATCAAATCCCTCTACCAAAAGAGCATCGTCTCAATCAAAGTTTTTTGCCCTAGAAATTGAAATGCACATGAATATTACTCATGCGGGTCATCAACACCACCGGCGTTGTGAACCGTGGTACGATCATCATCTTCACTTGTGGACCAACGTTGGCGTAGAGAGTCGCTCGAACGGGAGTGACCACTTGTGTTGCGCTCATTGAAGTACTCCTTGATGTGTTGCCAATAGGTGTTCACTGTTTGGTTGCTTCCAACGCTTGCATCTTGAGAGATTTTCTTTCAAGCGGTGCATATCAACACATCCTCCACAGTGGTATAATTTTCACTTCTTCCCTTGACAACAAAGCCCTCATCATCCACATCAAGATTGTCATCATCATATTGGGTTTTATATTCTTGCGACGCATACATGTAATCATCATTTGCCACATTTTTCGCGTGCATGAAAGCTTCATCATCAAAATTACAATTGGACGCACAAACAATCAAGAACACATACAATTTGAAACAACAAACGAGAGCACAACCGGAAAATTTATACCTTTGCGACATTTCATCGAACTTGTTGGAGGTGGTGGCCGTCGGCGTGGCCACATCTTCCTCGACGGCCGGCGGTGGCGGCAGGGGAGGTTGAGGAATGGATGTGTGTCTGCTGGAGGAGGCCACCAGCCGCACCGGCTGCGAGTCGTCGCCCCGAGCCGCCGCGGCCGCCTTGGAGACCTTCACCGGCCGCGTAGAAATGTCGGTCGGGTTGCGGCTGCGGTTGGCCGACCATTTTCCGCCGACTCATCCCTTCGCCGCCCGCCACCGGCCGGGCGGCGTGAATCCGGCCGGCGGGGCGGCATGGCAGCGGTTGCGGGCGAGATGTCGTGGCGGCGGCGTCACGTGGGTCAGCCCACCGGTTGCGGTGGCGGCGAACGCCTTCGGCCATGGCGGCGCTGGACGGCTGGGCGGGTCGCGGGCGGGCGGGAAAGGAAAGGAACTGGTGGTTGGGCGTTCGCGGACGGCGGGTGGTTTTGGACCAGATGCACCTCGTGATGTAAATTTGCAACGCAAGGTGTTGTATTTTACATCATGAGGAGGCCACGGTTCAATTTTTTTTACATATGGACCGTCTGTTGGAGCAGCATTTTTTGCCCCAGACGGTCCAAAAGTTAGGTATTTTTACATTTGGACCGTCTATTGGAGATGCTCTAAGTAAAAAACATGCCAAAGGGCCATTCAATTTTTTGATGTCTCTGCTGTCAGGTGGGTCCACCTTAGTTTATATGCTCATTTCCCACACCCTCTGATGTGTAACGTACCCTACTATATATAAACCACTCGGCCCTGATTTGAACCAACCTAGATCTCATCCCCTCCCCCTCCCCCTTCTACCAAGTGGCGGCGGTAGGCAAGACATGGGAGGATCATTACAGCGAAGGGCGACCAAGGAATAGCTCCACTTGACGGGTCTGGGATCAAGTTGCGATCACCGGGTCAAGCAACGAAGATCTAGCAAAGAGTGAGTGTTGAGAAAATGAGCACCGACGAATCTCAACATGGTAAGCAACTTGGTTCTAATGTCGTCGAGCGGATCTGGTCGCGACGATAACTCCAATAGTAGCGGTGATGAGTGGGTACCAAGAAGTCAACGACCACGGCAACAGAAAAGGCGAGCAAAGAAGGAAACACCTATAGAGGTTGGCCTGCTTGAATCCTTCAACCCCTCCCCACCCCTTTTCATCGTCCCTAATGCAGACATGACACCAAAAGTTCTAGGGAATTTTGCTCCTCGATCGTGTGAGCTTTAGTTGGTTTATCTTCTTTATCTCATACCTTTCAAATCTCATGCTACTTTTAAATCGTTTGAATCACATCGAACATTTGTGTCGACGAGTGCGCCAATTAATGTTCCTTCTTACCCTTGACATATCTCCTTTGAACATGGGGTGTGGATATAGATCTAGATCTGTGTGGTGTATATGAAAACATTTTTATCGGTTTAAAGGGTGCAATGCCTGGTACGCCATTAAGGAATCATTCAAAGAGTCTTAGGTACATCATCAGATCTTAGGTAAGTGTACTATTAATTGTTGGCATACACCCGATTTGCCTTGCGTCGTATGGATGAAAGGGGTCCCGATGATATTGGTCAATTGTGGCCTTGCAAATAATGGGCTTTTAGCGGGGCAGTGACTTTCCTCACCAATGGAGAGCATCCCGGTCTGCTCCCCTCCCGTAATACTTGGCCTCTTTCTCAATGACAGACATTTTTTTTGCATGATAAGGCCACGTCACCCTCCATCCCCGGTGTCGTGCCACGAGTGGTGGTGGCGGGCGTTATGTCGTGTCCCGAGCAGCCTTCCTGAGGGGTTCCCATAGCTCCGCAACCTAGCTCAAGGTGAATAGCTAGGTTTCTCGCCCTAAGGTTTTCGGATCTCACTAGTTGGGTGCCTAGTTAGTAACGTGCTAGTGTTTTATGTGCATGGTCATGCGCTGGTGATTTATAGATTGTGACATCACTGGATAAGAAAATCATAGTACCTTGTTGTCGAAGCACATGTTATCCTATCTTACATAGTGATGATTTGTGCTCTAATTATACTATTTTAGGCATTGTGATGATTAAGGTATTCCTTAGTTGTAAATTATGATGTCAAGACTTTGTGGTTCTCTTATAATGTTTGTTTTTGGGGTAATTTAGGTTACTCCAATTCCAGTTGTTACTCCACCTGCAGTTGCTGCTTCATCTCCTCAAGAGCATGTAAACACAAAGGAAAGGTAAAGAACAAAACTACATGTGTATTATCTATCTTCCATGACAAAAATTTGCAAGTGAAAACTTGTAATCTTGAATTCATTGCAGAGAAGGTACCAAAGAAGATTGTACAACTATGGCGATCAATGATCGCAAAGTAAGTGCACATTTATTAACACCTCCTCTTTATACATAATAAAACTAAAAGACTTGTGAGGTTCTCTTGTAACATATATTTTGGTAATTTAGGTTACTCCGGTTCCAAGTGTTACTCCATATGTAGTTGTTACTCCATCTCCTCAACAGCATGCTAACACAAAGGAAAGGTAAAGAACAATCAAACTTAAAGTGTAGAATCTGTCTTCCCTAATGACAAATTACAAGTGAAATTTTGTAATCCTTAATTCGTTGCAGAAAAAGTACTAAAGGAGATGGTACAACTATGGTGACCAATGACTGCAATGTAAGTGCATTAAAACCTTTCTCCAGGCATATAATTGAGAGGTTCAATATCTCGTACTATGGTTAATGGTCGAGTAAGAGGAAAGGAATGCTACTTTTTCACTAGTTTACACGTCCAATTACTGTTTCAAATGCGATAGAATCTGGAGTTACCTATGCACGTAAGATGTGTGGGTGACATGGGTTTGAAATACACGGAGGGCCATTGTGAAATCATTCCAAAAGAGTCATATGTACATAATAAAATCATATGTAAAGTATATTTTCAATTGTTGGCATGCACCCGATTTGCCTCGCGTCGTATGGATGAAAGTGCCCCCAAAGATATTGGTCGGTGATGTGTCTAGTGTTGCAGATAACGAGCTTCTAGCCGAAATTATACTTCCTAACCAATGAGGGCATCTTGGTTTGCTCGTATCTCATAGTAGACTTATCCCCTTCCTCAATGGCTACCATTTTTCTTTTTGGCACGACAATGCGATGAAGAGCAGATGATTGTTTCTTGGGAGTAGTCTAACTTGATTGATCTATATTCTGATTTTATGCCATTTTAGGCACTATGTTGATTAGGATATTCCTTAGCCATAAATTCTACTGTATAAGACCTGTGAGGCTCTTTTTTAACATTAGTTTTTTTGGGTAATTTAGGTTACTCTAGTTCCAACTATTACTTCATATGTATTCGTACTCCATATCCTCAAGATCATGCCAACAGAAAGGAAAGGTAAAGAACAAAACTACAAGTGTATAGTATGTCTTCCGTGAAAATTTATAATCTTAAATTCATTGCAGAGAAAGTATTAAAGAAGATGCTACAACTTTTGTGATTAACGATCGCAATGTAAGTGCATTAAAACCCCTCTGCAGACATATAGTTGAGAGGTGCAATATCTCGTACTATGGTTAATAGTCTGGTAATAGGAAAATAATTCTAATTTTTTACTAGTTTACATGTCCAGCTAGTGTTTTCAAATGCCGCAGGATCTGAATTACCTGTATATTGTCATGCACGTAATATTTGTGGGTGACATGGGTTTGGAATACATGGAACACCATTGTGCAGTCATTCCAAGATATTCATAGGTACATCATAAGATCATAGGTAAAGTGTATTGTCAATTGTTGGCATACAACCGATTTGCCTCACATCGTATGCATGAAAGTGCTCCCAAAGATATTGGTCGGTGACGTGTCTAGCGTTGCAAATAACGAGTTTCTAGCGGAGAGTATACTTCCTCGCCAATCGGGGGGATCCTGTTTTGCACCTCTCTCGTAGCAGACTTGGCCTCTTTCTCAGTGATGATCATTTTTCTTGTTGGCATGACAAGGCGATGTTGATCATGCGAGTATTTCTTGGGAGTTGTCGAACTCGCTTGATCTATATTCCGATTTATACCATTTTCGGTAGTGTGTCGATTAGGATATTCCTGAGCCATAAATTTTGTTGTATATGGCTTGTGAGGTTCTCTTATAAGGTTTTTGTGTCTGGGTAATTTAGGTTACTCCAACTCCAACTATTACTCCATATCTAGCTGTTACTCCATCTCCTCCAGAGCATGCCAACACAAAGGAAAGGTAAAGAACATAACTACAAGTGTATAATTTGTCTCCCGTGATGAAAATTTGCGAGCACAAATTTATAATCTTGAACTCATTGCAGAGAAAGTAATAAAGAAGATGCTACAACTGTGGTGATCAATGACCTCAATGTAAGTGCACTAAAACCCCTCTTTAGACATAGAGTTGGGAAAGTGAAGTATCGTATGGCTAATTTTCTAGTAAGACAAAAATAATTCTACTTTTGACTAGTTTATTTGTCTAGTTACTGCTCAAATGCAATTAGATCTTTAGTTACCTATATATTTATCACCACATAAGATGCATGTGTGACATAAGTTT
The DNA here is from genome assembly GCA_021605205.1 of Aegilops longissima. NCBI lineage: Eukaryota > Viridiplantae > Streptophyta > Magnoliopsida > Poales > Poaceae > Aegilops > Aegilops longissima. Next base: position 495,629,523 of record CM038679.1, on the reverse strand, counting down.
GCAATGCCTGTCACGCCATTGTGTAATTATTCCAAAAGAGTCTACCGTAAGGGAACCTCCAACACGAGCCCTCAAAACGCCCACATACGTCTAGACGTAGCTGCCTGGGCATAGTTTACCATCCAACATGGTATCCCATTGGTCTACGGACCAGTTAGAAATCCCACAAATTGGACACAAACCAGGGGCTTTGCGTGTGTCCGGACCACTGCCACCTACACGTTCGCCACCCGAGACCCACTCAAATCCTATCTCACGCCCCCTCCCACATGAAGCGGTTGTCCACATTCATGCTGGTGAGCGTCCCCATGTTGGCACAGAGCGGACACGAGCTCTCACTGGAGCCGACATTGAAGGCACACCGTCAGAGAGGGCCGCATGCGCCGCATCCCAGTCTCCGAGCCTGTTCAATGTCAAAGCGACGTTACTGGAGGGACGACTATGTACCAGATTCAAACTGGTTGCCCGTCCGCCAGCCAACCAACAGTAAATAGGCACGATGGATGAGAAATCCACGCCAACGCCCGCATTGACGCAATCCATCGCTTGGCCTTGCCGGTACTCGCTATTTAAACATGGCCTCGCCCGATGCCATTCGCACCACACTACGTCTGCTTCCAATCCTCCTCCGTGCACCACCTCCACCATGACCGCGAGCTCTCTAGAGTGATGAGGAGAAGCACGAGGTGGCTGCCCTTGCGGCTGGCTAGCAGGGCCGTCATGCATGGTGGATACAAGCAGGCATGCCAGCGACCTCGTCGGAGGTGGGCGACGACGACCCGACGATGAGCCGGCACCCTTGCCCGCGTTGATCCATGTTAACCTCACCTTAATGAGGAGTAGGCACACTTAGCCGCCATCATGGCGGAGGCGCAGCCGACGACGTGTGTCGGCGTTCCAACTAGCACAGGAGGAGCAACACTACAACCTCTCCCTCCCCACGCATCACCGGCTGGTGGAGGGCCAAATCTACGGTGAGTTCGCGAGCGAGGAGGCCGTGGCAGCCATGGCTGCGGTGAACCCAAACTTTGTCGAGGAGCATCAGGCGCTCGACCAGGCCACATGCAACGGTCGCACGGTGGCATCAAAAGCTCATGCGGTTTGCAATGGGAACGCCAACAGTTGTGTGTCATTGGCACCGCTACGACCATGAGGCCAGCCCATTCACGTCCATTGTTGACCTCACCTCCAATGGCGATGGCCAGGCCGCAGACTCTGACAAGGAAGGTAGAACATGGAAGACGGCGTTGCCTCGTGTCCCATGTTTCACTCCTCCTCGCCGGAAACTGCAACTTTACTTCCTATGGCTCATGGCTGTCGGACATGGACACGAAGGGAAACAACAAGGACTTGGAGGATGGACTCCGGTGAATATTTAGACTTAGATTAACTTCCGGGCGCTTTTTTTTTTGACAAAGGATGTTATATATTGACTCAAAATAAAGCATCAGGGGCTTCACAAATTGACGAACCAATTCCTTTTTATTTTACGCTCTTGGTAACATGTCACCAGTCAGTTCGTATTGTTTCTTGACGCTGATAGAACGTGCGTGCTTCACAAATGGACCAACCAATTCTTTTTTTTGACACAGTACAGACGCAAACGCTCATATATACACGCATACACTCACCCCTACGGACGTACACATGCACATCTTATCCATATGAGCACCTCCGAATGACTGAGTCGGCAAATCATCTTGAGATTTTACGAAGTCACTATAGGCGCCTCGTAGTCGACGGGAACGTCTCCTTCCACTGAACACGCATCGCCGAAAATCCTGAAATAAATTCAGGATAATTGCGAGTACTAGAATTTGAACCCTGGTGGGCTGAGATACCACTGTCCATCTAACCATCCAACCAACGCAATTCCTTTTCATTTGTATTCTAAAAAAATTTCCTTTTTATTTTTCGAAGAGAAGTTGTTTTTTGTTTTGAAAAATAGAGAAGCTTCTATCTGTCCAGGCTACAGAACATTTGGCCGCGAACCAACATGTGGTTGGATGGTTAGAGGGGCTGTGGTATCCCCAGCCCATCAAGGTTCTAAGTCCAGCGAGTTCAAAATGATATGCCGGCTCAGTCTTTCAGAGGTGCTCATAGAAATATGATGTGCGTGTGTATTTATAGGGATGAGTATATGCGCATGTATATGAGCACTTGCGCGTTTGTACTATGTTTAAAAAAAAACATTCGGCCGCGCCGCCTACTCGAGATTGCGACGGGGCCAGCCAGGAGGGAGGAGCGCCGCAAAGCGGCCCGCCCCCGTCCAGCCCAAAAATTTCGAAATAAAAACCCCAGCCGAGAGGCGCGTGTCAGTTTTCAAAGCCATTTTTCAAAGCGGAGACCCCACCAAACCCCTGTCTCTCGATCCTCGCGAGTCAGCGCCATGTCGTCCCCACCACCACAGCGGCCACCAACCAGCACCACTGCGCCCCCGCCTACCGCCACGCCCCCTCCTCCTCCGGCCACCGCCTCGCAGCCCCTGCCGCGCGCCTTCCTCGCCACCTCCACCGCGCCGCAGCGCGCCGCCAACTCGACCCCGACGCCGCCGCCGCTCTTCACCGGCCGCCCATTGAACCCTAACCCTAGCCACGCCTCCCCCGCGCACGGCATCCTCTACCCCGTCGCCACATCATCCTCCATCCCCGCCGCCGCGGCGGCCGTGGCGGCGAACCATCGCCGCGCTCCCCCCATCGGCGTCGCGTACCCGCGCGCCCACGCCGTCGCTGTCCCCGTCACAGCGCCGTCTCAGCAGCCCCAGGCGCCAGCGCAGCCGCGCTCCTACGCCGCCGTGCCGCGGGCGGTGGTGGCGGGTGTGACGCCACGTCCAGAGCACCCTCCCCGAGGGGTTCCAATAGCCCCGCATCCTCAGCTCAAGGTGAATGGCTATTTTTTAGTTTGCGGGCTTCGACTGGAAGGGAATTATACTAAACCTCGACCCTTCCCTTAATTCTCACCCCAAGGCTTTTGGATCTCGCCGACTGAATCCCTAATCGGTAATGTTGCTAGGGTTTCATGCGCAGATTGAGGTTTATTGCACTCATTTTGGCAATCTGATGAAGTATTGTTGTTGAGATAGGGCCACCTTGTGAATGGGCAGGCGATGGTGATTTATAGACCGTGAAATCATCGGAGAAAGAGAATCATAGTGTATCTTGTTGTCAGGGCACATGTTATTTGATTTTACACAGTGCTGTTTCGTGTTCTGATTTATGGCCTTTCAGGCACTGTGCTGATTAGGATATTCCTTACCTGTAAATTATGCTGTCAAGATTTGTGAGGTTCTCTTGTAACATTTGTTTTTTTGGTAATGTAGGTTAATGCTGTTCCAGCTGTTACTCCATCTCTGGCTGTTACTCCATCTCCAGCTGTTACTCCATCTCTAGTTGTTACCCCATCTCCAGCTGTTACCCCATCTCCAGCTTTTACTCCATTTCCTCAGGAGCATGTCACCACAAAGGAAAGGTAAATAACGAAACTGCAACTTATAGTTTGTCTCGGACTGAAATTTTGAAGTGAAATTTTGTAACTTGGATTCATTGCAGAGAAAGTACCAAAGAAAACGCTTCAACTGTGGTGATCAATGACCGCAAAGTAAGTCCATCTTTATTAAAACTACCTCTTTACACATAGAGTTGAGAGATGCGATATCTTGTACTATGGTTAACACTGTAGTAAGAGGACAACGGTTCTACTTTTTGACTAGTTTACATGTCTAGTTGCTGTTGCAAATGCAAATGGATCTTCAGTTACCTGTATATTTGTGATGCACGGAAGATTTATGGGTGGAGTTTGTAATTTGTACTGATTAGAGTTGACATATGCAATATTTATGCTATGGTTGATGGTCTAGTAAGAGGAGAATGGTTATACACTTGTACTATTTGACTAGTTTTAACATGTCCAGTTACTACTGCAAACGTAAATGGATCTGTAGTTTCCTTTAAATTTCTGACGCTCATAAGATGTGTGCATGACATGAGTTTGTACTTTGTACTGATTATTGATATGCTATTTCAGTTCCTATGTTAATATGACCTCATGGGGTGTAGTCTTTACCATAGAGATGAAAAATGATATAAAAATATTCCACTTCAAGCAAGCTCCTAATACATTTTATAAAGGGGTTATGAGGCTGAGATTGTATGGTTGGGTATTAATCAGATACTTCCATTTAAGTGGCTGAGCTTAGTACCTGAGTCGTAACAAAGTAGACCTTCGGCTCAGGAAGGACAAATATATGTTGATCAAATTTCTCAATTCCTTATTTGTCATCTAGATAGGCGAGTTCGATATCGTACTAGAACTGACATTTCTTCTGATTTTTTTATTGTTCCAAAGGTTAATGTGTTAGACAGTGAGTCAGGATCCTTGTATGCTCTCTGTCGATCTTGGCTACGCAATGGTGTTCCACATGAAATTCAGGTTGGCATACTTCCATTCTTTCACGTTACCTGCTTGTTGAACATTTTCTTTACTCTGGCATTCTCTGCATCTGCTCCTTTTATGTTTGAACGCGCTTCAGATGTCTTTCTGGTGGTTTTTGCACTTCAGAATTTTGTCTTTGATTCCTTGATTAAATCTATGGATGTTCCTTAGATAAATATTCTATATGCTCTCTGAAAAAGAAAACATGTTATTAGTTAGGTAATTTTGTGTTAGGAAATTTGGTCTATGGGTATTGGTCAAAGTAAATCTAAGAATTTTTATTCTAGGACCCATATATTTTCTGGAAATTATTGTCCGTTAATCCTGGTAACGGTCACTCTTATTTGCTTTGATTGCATCTATGTATTCTGTACTCCACAACATGATTTGAGTTAAACAGGACCTTCACTTTCTGTCCACAAAGATCATCCAAAGATATCTGTGTCCTACTGTAGTGTGACTCGATTTATTGTTGTGTGTTTTGGGGTTCCCCTCATATTACTTTCAGAGGTTATGTATTTGTATTTTCTTATTCAAATTTCTTATCACTTGTGTCATTTTTGTTTTCAGCCAAGCTTTGTTGGAAACGTTGCACCACTTCTTCCAAGACCTTTGCCTGCTTCAGTTGTAGATTCTAGGATGTCAGAAAAGGGCAATGATGTTGAAGATCAAGTTTCAGAAGAAGAGCAGGTATCTTGTAAAAATCATCTCTACAACATTGCTACGTTGATTCGACATACCTCTTAGTTAACTTATAATATTTTCCTGGCAATTCTGGATTGTAAATGACACCTATATTTTCCAAATCCTATAGTCAGTTTTAGGTTTTTGAACAGTTGAAGTTAATAAGCTTCCATCAGTAGCAATGTCTGTTTTCTGAAACATTCCTTTATAGAGAGGGGAGGGTATTTGCTAATTCGTTGTCAATACCACTGAATAGTAGGTCAATTGGCGCAGTTTGTTTCACACTCTGATACAAGTTCTGTGTTCTGTCAAAAAGAGGATTGATGGAGCTATAGCTTCATTTGTTCATGTTTTGATCCATTTTCCTCTACCCAAGTACAGAGTTCCCTTCAACTTTCTTGTTTGGGACTCGAATAGATTAGAGCGGGAGTTTCAGTTCTGGCTTGTTTCATTCATTCCTTTTTTTTGAGCGGTAAAGGACAGTAGGAGAGGCTCCTACTGTCTTGTATTTAAATTTCTGTGTTACATGTACAACAAGCCACTACATCATCCACCTACATCTCCCATCCCGGAGAAGGGAGTGAGAGAGACATTGGTTGGATGGTAGGGGAAGGGGGGCTAAAAGAGGGAAAACAGTGAAGGGGGAGATGCCGCCTACACAAGGGTGCTAATCAAAGAATCAATAAAAGGCCCAAGTCTAGACTTTAGCTCTATGGGCTAAGAGGGCAAAGTCTAGCTTCAATCTGTTGATCCAGGATCTAGAGCCAGGTCATTTGCAGGTCTTCCCAACACTTCTTGCTGAATGGGCACGTGAAAAACAAGTGCTCCACCATTTCTTCAGACCCCGAGTCACATAGGACACAGTCCACGTTGCCGTCCACATTGAAGTGCCTATGGCTCAGCATATTTTTCGTATTGATTCTGTCAGCTAGGATCAGCCATGCAAACACCTTGAGCTTCATTATACAGGCCGACTTCCAGATCCACACGAACGCCTTGTCGGCTGTGACGCCCTTGAAGCCACCCCACCCCGCGCCGCACAGGCCCATTTGCCTTTTGTTGCGTTATCGGGTGACGTTGAGGCAGTCAACAGTTGCATGTCTTGGACCTCCTCGTACGCTTGCGCAGAGAGTTGCATGATTCTCCATTTTCCATTTTCTTGCGCAAAGACATCTTCTTCGGATCTTGTCGAGGTGCTCAATCAGCTTTGGAGTGAATTTAATGGTGCACATCGGGTAGATTATCATAGAGGTCAGGATTGAATTCAGGAGCTGAAGTTTGCTGCCATGAGAGAGCATGCTGAGCGATGAAGACAATCGCCTCTCAACACTGTTCACCACTGCCATAAGATCTGTGATCGTTGGTCTGGTAGTTCCCATCGGCAATCCCAGATAGGTGAATGGCTTCGAACCGATCGAGCACTGAAAGATTTGAGCTAATTTAACAGCCAGAGCTCCAGTAGTATTGATGGGTACCAGGAAAGATTTCTGAAAATTAATTTTCAGACCAATGGAATCATCATAGTCCATGAGGAGTTGCTTCATTTTGGTTCTCTGTAGGAGTCTGTTGCCTATTCATTTTGGGTTGCCAAATCAAATGCTGACGATCCGCCCTGAAATTACATTGAGATGTATAAATCTGTTTTTTCCTCCATATCAAAGATCCTTGATCATTTCCTTGCTTGTTGTGCTCATACATCCTTTTTTTCATGGACTGATTGGCATTCACTTTAGAAATCTGTATCTTAGGCTTCCAGAAATATTTGACAGTATTAATCCCCTCACAATTTGCAGAGATATGCCCAAGAAAGGAACGCCCTGTGCACCAGAGACGCGATGGACAGAGCATTGACCAATGTAATGTGGATGAGCAGTGTTTTATTCATTCCTTACCCTTTACCTTTTCTTTTCTGTTTATATAAGTGTTTGAAGCCTTATATCCTGCATATGCTAACTGTTGCTTGTGATTGCTTTTAATCCTTATTATGGGTCCATTATTTTTTCTGTTCTGGAAAGTGAAAACTTGTGTCTCATTTGCTCATGTTGAAGGTTTAAATTGGGTTGGTGAGCATTGCATTAATAGCTAAACATTCCACACCTAACCTGTTGGCAAGATTGGGCATATCTGTTGTACTTGTACCTTACCAAAATATGTTAAATTCCGTAGATTATTTCTCATTTGTTGAGACCAAATGGATGAAGGATCAAATTTAAAATGCGGCTTTAGGATGGAATTTGTTTTATGACCTTTTGTTACCCAGTATGTTTACCCTGATTTGGTTAATTTTACCTCTTATCTTATTTTTCTATCACCAAAAACACTTATTGGGGTGTTTAGACTCTGATACCATTATATTTGATGTTTTATTGTGCAGAATGATACTAGTGAATATACTGCGGCTGACTTGTTGAGGGAGCATGTAACTCGTGCAAAAAATATACGTGGCAAGTATGTACTTCTCCCAGACCTCTTCTGTCTTTTTAATAGAGGTTGAATCAATCACCAGAAGAAGATTAGGCCAATAATATTGTGCAGACAGTAATAATTTCCAAAATATGACCAATGTAATCGTTTTCGTCTTTGTCGAGTTGTCATTAAGTTTGATAATTAGGTGTGCCTTTCCATGTTCAGATCTGTGAGCTTGTTGTATTGGCAAGCTCTCAAGCATGCATTAAAAATGTGAACATGCGAATATGACCTTGGCTGGATTTTGAGTTAGTCTTTCATTTTAACATAATTTTATTTGGCAGATTGCGCAAGGAGCGGCAAGTCCGGATCGAGAGATACAAGCAGCGCCTTGCACTTCTTTTGCCTCCACCACCACCCCCACCTAGTGAGCCATGATGGACTTATAGACACACCAACTGATGAGATTGGAAGTGCCATGGCTTCCATGTTGACTTTTGTGTTGTCATGTTAAGTTGCAGAATCTGTAGAAGCGGAGACAATTCCAGATGTTGTACTGTTACTCTGTTTTAGAATTCGTCCCAGCCGCCAAATAATCAACATTAAACTTTGCATCTTTGCTTGGAATGTTTTTCTTCCGGACAATTTAGCATTTTCATTTTGGAACATTTGCTCCATGTAAATGTGTGTCGAGAATCTTTCTAGACCAACAATTGAACTATTTCTAGCATGGTGTAATTTCTGCTCTTTATGTAGTTATTAGAGTTGTCATCTGTCACATAATTAACCTGTTTTTTTTTTGGTGACAATTGAGATGTTATCAGCCATTAGAAACATGAAGATTTAGACTCGAAGCATGCCTAGCTGGGGTATGAGCTCAACGTAAGGGGAACCCTTAGCTTGAGTTTCTCTTGCTTAGCTAGGATAAATAACATATATTGCTGGCAGGTAGTAGTTCGTATGCACATAGGTGACTAGTTATTGTCTTTGAGCGGGTTTCACTGACTACACTTCAGAAAATTTTGAGACAGTTATTGTCTTTGTGCAAGTTATTCCTCCCAGAGTTGGGGCATTTATTCAGAACATTTTGAGACGCCTTATGAATATTTTTTTACATGAACTCTTCAACGACCATTCGTGAAAAAAATGAATTCCTTCAAAAGGAAAAATAAAAAATCAAATGAATGACTCCTTTGAACAACAAAGAGCACCGGTGCGATCAGCTTCTGTTCACCACCCTGCAGTTCCTCCTGACCTCCCCCATGCTTCCGGTCAGCGGGGCGATGTTGCCCATCTTGATCATCGCCGTGGCGAAGCTCCGGAAGAAGTCGGCCTGGCTGGCGGCGAACCGCTCGACAATGGGCGCCGTGGAGGCCGCGGCACCGTCCGGCGCGGAGAGCATCACCTGGTCGGAACGGAGCAGGCCACGGTTGCGCAGGAGGTTGTGGTAGTAGCTGTTGTCTAACGCGTCCGGCGTGGCCGGGTCGAGGTTGTTGAGGCGCGTGTCGGCGCCGGCCGCCGGGCAGCTCTGTCGCAGGGCGGACAGGTACGCCCCGTCCAGCGTCGGGTCCGGCTGCCCGGTGCCGGCGAAGTTGTCAAGCCTGTCCTGGAAGAACCTGCACTGCGCCCGGCCGATCGTGTGTGCTCCTGGAAGATGAAGCGAGAGTACGTGTCATTTGAGAACTGAGGTTTGCTCCGAGGAACTGATGGTGGATCAGTACTGGAGGTGCGTCGTAGTACCTTGGAGGGCGACGAAATCGGTGTCGTCGAGCCCGACGTCGGCGAACTTCTGCCTAAGGACGTTCAGGGCGTCCGTGGGGCTGGGGAGGTTGTCAGCGGCGTCGAAGTTGGCCGTCGTGCCGTCCCTCCGGCCCAGCAGCACCCTCCAGTAGGGCCCTCCCGCCAGCTCGACGGAGACCTCGGCGGCGAGCGCGACGATGTCGGCGCAGGAGACGACGCCGGGGCACGCGCCCTCCAGGGCGGCCTTGATGTCGTCCACCACCGGGAACCCGCGCGCCGAGTTGTTGTTCGGGGCGGCGTTCTTCTCGCTGCTTATCGCCGGGCCGCCGTCCAGCAGCAGCGACCCGTCGCAGCCCTGCACCGCACACGCACGTTAGCTTCAGCTCATATCATACAACAGCGGCGGCGCATGCACACCACGCCGGCACCGGGCAGTGGCGCATGCACGCACGGTAGACGGTGTAATAGTACGGTACGTACGTTGACGAAGCAGTCGTGGAACTGGAGGCGGACGAGGCTGGCGAGGATGCGCGGGTCGGCGATGCGGGCCTCCTGGATGACGCGCCGCACCGTGCCGTAGACGTGCGGGCACGACTCGTCGTAGTAGGCCGGGCTCAGCTGCTGCGCCCGCGCGCCCTGGAAGAGCGCCATGGCGGCGAGCAAGGCGCACACGGCCAGCAGCGCCGCTGGCAGGGGAGAACGAGACGCCATCTCGATTTGCTACCGAGAAGTAGAACCAACAAGATCAACCAATTCGATCTTGATCTCTCTTTCGCTTGCTCGATCGTGCTAGCTAGCTTGTTGGTGTGCTGATCTGATCTGCTTGAGCTTGTGATTCTTGGAGCGGGCAATGCCGATACAGCGGTACTTATAGCAAAGTTACTCGCGCGAGGCTTCCTAGAATGATGAGTGGACTCGCTCCCGCGACGCAACGCGGAGGTTGATCTGGTAAGTTTTGGCACTGTGGTTGAAAGGGTCGACTACTACTGAGGCTTCGAGATATACAGAGGCGAGCGGGAAATGGTCTGTAAAACCATAAACTATGTGCTGATACGGTTTAGCACCGGGTCCACACTCAACTAACCCGTAATTTATATTCTTAGAAAAGGGGTATATTAAAAAAGGCGCGTGTAGGAGTACGTTTATATGTTGAGGATGCGGCTGGGCGTGTGCTTTTTCTTTGACACGTTAATTGTTCCTGACGCTAGCTGCTTAACTCGTGAATTAGTCTATGGGAGTGAATTTTCGAGGTACATAATTAGTCTGTATACTACGAGGGAGGCGCACTGCAGGTAACGGATAGAGGTATGCTCCTCAGGTGGATGGAATTCTATCGTTTGATGTCATCTGCAAGGAGAACTTTGCAGGAAAGATCACACGTGAATCCGTGATCAAAGTGAAGCTATCCATCACCATCACCGTGTGCTGGGAAATTTCCACGAGGATCGAGTTAGTGCAGGTGTGATCATCAAATGATTGTACTTTTCGATAAATGGTGGATTTTATTTACTTAAAATGAAACATCAAGTGCATACAAACATAATGAGCACACACAAGCTTCTGCATAGTTAGAATAAACACAATCCCGAGGCCTCTCGTAGATTCTTACATGGCTACCTTACTTCGCTATTATGCATCCAGCAACATCCACATGCCAATATGGAGAAGGGGAAGATGGTGGTTTGCGATGGCCCGCCGCGCGTGCAGCCCTGCAGGATAGCGACGGCACGGGCGAGCTGGGCCCCCCCTAGTGCGGGCTGGGCCAAACTTAACACAGACGGCAGCTTTGTTGCAGCCACAGGAGCAGCGGGAGGAGGCATGATTCTTCGAGATGATAGAGGGATATCATATATAGCGCATGCAGAGAAATCCGCACATGTGAGAGTGCGCTGAGGCGGAGCTCTCGGCGTAGAGAAGGCCTAGACCTTGCCTTACACAGACGACGATGCCTATCATTGTTGAGATGGACGGTCGGAGGTCGTGGCGATGCTCAAGGCACCCACGACGGATAGATCGCAGCACCGGTCTCGTTGAAGAGATTAGCGTCTAGCAGCCCTTGAGGCTAGAGAGGTTGTATTTATGCATTGTAGTCGTTGGCGAAACAACGCTAGTCATGTGTTGGCTGCGTATGGTCGTAGTACCCCGTCTTTATCGATGCGGTTCGCAGGAGGGCCGAACTTTCTTGTAAACTTGGTTATGGCTGAGATGCCTCCTTGAGTAATGGAATTTTTTCCCCGCAAAAAAAAAAAAAAAAGAATGAACACAATCAACACTAACACATGCACGCGCGCACACACACAAAAAAAAAAAAACGCCGGCAAAGAGCAGAGTCATACAAGACCAAAGCTATGACTAAGCCACAAAAAGAAAAACCAGAAGCAATCAAACCAACGGTCGACAAACTAGTACATCGATCATATCCGCACCAACCATCTATGGACATCAAAAGGACCACAAGGTTTTTCAACAACAACCTCAGTTCTTCATCAGCAACGCCTCTAGGAAGGAAACAACGTCGAAGCGTCGTTGTCACCGGATTCGACCATCAAAGGCCAAATTCTAGGGTTTCACCTGAAGTACAAGTCTTAATCTATGAAATCGTCATGGGGGGGGGGGGTTAAGTAGACATCTTCCTCACGCTGACGATCGCATCGGAGGACCTTAGGTTAGGTTCCCGGCTGCGTACTACTGGTATCTCCAAACTTGAGGTGATTGCATCCCATCGGGAGCTTAATAAACTTACGTGAACTAGCTCGGATTGACAGTAAGTGCTCCAATAAAGGATGTTGTTACTCGTCTCCTAGGGTCTCTTGGGGGCTTCGGTGTGCGAGGCCTCGCGCCGATGCCTTTTCTGGCGATCTCCCGGCCGTTCGATGTGCGCAGATGCCTCATGCTCGGTAGAATTTCCTTGCGGGTCCATTACGTGTGGGCCACGTGCGCGACCGGGGCCACCTTTTAGAAGGGCTTTTCGGCGTGCCCGCGTTCGTCGAGCGAGGCTAGGTGTCGGTGCTAAAACCGGCGGGTCTCGAGTAGGGGGTCCCGAGCTGTTGATCTAGGAACACTGGTAACAGGGGGGAAACAGAAGACGATGATTACCCAGGTTCGGGCCCTCTCGAAGAGGTAAAATCATACGTCATGCTTTGATTATATTGATATGATGGAGTATCAAGTACAAGATGATCTACCTCGAGATCCTATGTTGTGTTTTAAACCCTAGGGCCAGTAATCACGTTCCTAAAGACTAGACCCCACGACTTATATATGCACCGGGGGTACCTAGGTTACAGATATCGTCGGTTGCCAATCACGCCGACTAGCAAGCTATTCTTGAAGTACATGCCAGTGTTGGCGTTTCACGGACCCGGTCGTTATTCTACTCTGCCCGTGTCAGCTGGATGTGTGGGTAGCTAGGTGGTCGATGTCATGTTTGCTCGGTTCGTCTAGTCTAGTGTTATTGCGTGGTCCGGATACCCTATGGGGGTCTTGCTTGGCCGAACATGTTTGCGTATATTCGCACTACAAAAAAAAAGACATATCCGTGACATTTTGGGCCGAACGAATTTCCCCCCTGTCATGCTTATGACACTTCTATGACGATAATTCTGACAAAACACGGTATCATCATAGATGTGGTGGGCTCCTACTTCTATGACATAAAATCATGATAGAAAATGGGCTTTTCATCCTGGTCGGGACGGAGACGCAGTTGCATGACATTCTTTGGGCCGTCCATGACGGAAAAAACCGTGGAAGAAGCGAGGGCGAGGAAAATATCAGGGAGTTCCGGTTACGGTGGGTGGTCGGGGCGGCGATGCGCGCTTTCTCGTACGTACACGTGCGCTGCAGGGTGTGGGAACTTGGGCTCTAATCGAACCCGAGCGAGGCGTTAGCCATCACGAACCCGGCGACCGCTTTTCTGACTACAAAGTTCATCGAACCCGGCGATTGATCGATCCGCCGTTAATCGAACCCGATTGAGCGATTCTTCGAACTCATCGCTAATCAAGCCGATCGATGTTGCCTCTTGATGAATAGTGAGCGTTGTTGGGGGGGGGGGGGTGGATGAACAGTTCCCGGTAGGGGGTGGATGAACAGGACCCCGTGGTAGTAGAGGCCGTTGCCGCTGGATGAACAGGACCCCGATCGAGCCGGTTGGGGGTGGATGAACAGGACCCCGTGGAGGAGTGGATGAACAGGACCCCGTGGAGGGCTGGTTGAACAGTAGCCGGTGGAGGGCTGGATGAACAGTAGCCCGTGGAGGGGTGGTTGAACAGGACCACGTGGAGAGGGCTGGTTGAACAGTAGCCGGAGGAGGAGCGATGGAGGCTGGATGAACAGGAGCCCGTGGATGAATAATCGCAGGTGGAGGCTGGAGGAGGTCTACAATGGATGAACAGTAGCCCGTGGAGGCTGGAGGAGGTCGACGGTGGAGATGAATAGTATCCCGTGGAGTCCCGTTTTGCGGTACGCCACACCCCTCCCGATGAACAGGACCCCTGTTTCGACCATAGCGCTCCAACACAACTCCGGTTCCTCCATTTTGCGGTACGCCACACCCCTCCCGATCAATAGGACCTCGTTTCGACCGTAGGAGGTCCAAGAGAACTTTGTTTCCTCCGTTTTGCGGTACTCCAGACCCCTCCCGATGAACAGAATCCTGTTTCCACCGTGGCCGGTCGAACACAAGGCCGTTTCCTCCGTTCTGCAGTACGACAGGCCTCGGTTCGATCGGCTGTTCCGTCCAAGCCGGTTGGCTCCCGATGAACACGACGACGCAGTTTCTCCGTTCCGACCCAGCCATGTACACGAGCCCTGGCCGTACGATGCGCAAGTAGGCGTTCGAGACCCCGCCCGTATGTACATGCGTGGCCGTATTTTTTGGCGTGTGGCTGTATGTACGTGTACACGGTTTAGACGGGACAACCTGAACTGCTACGTGTGGGGCTCTACTATGACATGTACAACTACTTACTCGGTCATGGTTCATCGTTGCAGAGCGACCGATCGACCAGTATGTACGTACACGTTCCGACTGAAGGAAATATGCCCTAGAGGCAATAATAAAGTTATTATTTATTTCCTTATTTCATGATAAATGTTTATTATTCATGCTAGAATTGTATTAACCGGAAACATAATACATGTGTGAATACATAGACAAACATATAGTCACTAGTATGCCTCTACTTGACTAGCTCATTAATCAAAGATGGTTATGTTTCCTAACCATAGACATGTGTTGTTATTTGATTAATGGGATCACATCATTAGGAGAATGATGTGATTGACATGACCCATTCCGTTAGCCTAGCACTTGATCGTTTAGTATATTGCTATTGCTTTCTTCATGACCTATACATGTTCCTGTAACTATGAGATTATGCAACTCCCGTTTACCGGAGGAACATTTTGGGTGCTACCAAACGTCACAACATAACTGGGTGATTATAAAGGAGTACTACAGGTGTCTCCAAAGGTACATGTTGGGTTGGCGTATTTCGAGATTAGGTTTTGTCACTCCGATTGTCGGAGAGGTATCTCTAGGCCTTCTCGGTAATACACATCACATAAGCCTTGCAAGCATTGCAACTAATAAGTTAGTTGTGAGATGATGTATTACGGAACGAGTAAAGAGACTTGCCGGTAACGAGATTGAACTAGGTATTGGATACCGACGATCGAATCTCGGGTAAGTAACATACCGATGACAAAGGGAACAACGATGTCGTTATGCGGTTTGACCGATAAAGATCTTCAAGAATATGTAGGAACCAATATGGGCATCCAGGTTCCGCTATTGGTTATTGGCGAGAATAGTTCTAGGTCATGTCTACATAGTTCTCGAACCCGTAGGGTCCGCACGCTTAACGTTACGATGACGCTTTATTATGAGTTTATAAGTTTTGATGTACCAAGTTTGTTTGGAGTCCCGGATGTGATCACGGACATGACGAGGAGTCTCGAAATGGTCGAGACATAAAGATTGATATATTGGAAGCCTATGTTTGGACTTGAATAGTTCCGTGAAATCGGGATTTTATTAGGAAAACCGGGTTACTGGAACCCTCCGGGGATGTTGGGCCTTAATGGGCCCTAAGGGAGAAGAGGAGGGCGGCCAGGGCAGGCCGCGCCCTCCCCTAGTCCGAATAGGACAGGAGAGGGGGCGCCCCTTCCTCTCCCTCCTCCCAAGTCCTAATCCAACTAGGAAGGGGGGAGTCCTACTCCGGTGGGAGTAGGACTCCTCCGCCGCCTCCTCCTAGGGCTGGCCACACCCCTTGCTCCTTTATATACGGGGGCGGGGGCACCCGGGACACAAGTTGATCTACGGATCGTTCCTTAGCCGTGTCGGTGCCCCTCCACCATATTCCACTTGGTCATATCGTCGCGGAGCTTAAGCGAAGCCCTGCGCCGTAGATTCATATCATCGCGAGCTTAAGCGAAGCCTGCGCTGGTGGAGCATCATCATCGTCCCACGCCGTCGTCTCGTGGAACTCATCCCCGACGCTTTCTTTGGATCGGAGCTGGGGATCGTCATCGAGCTGAACGTGTCTGAACTTCGGAGGTGCCGTGCGTTCGGTACTTGGATCGGTCGGATCGTGAAGACGTCGACTACATCAACAGCGTTGTTATAACGCTTCCGCTTCGGTCTCACGAGGGTACGTGGACATACACTCTCCCCTCTCGTTGCTATGCCATCACCATGATCTTGCGTGTGCGTAGGAATTTTTTTGAAATTACTACGTTCCCCAACACCGACAAGACAGACAATTGTACGCACGCTTCAACCGGGTGGTTCCTAACTATCAGGGAGGATAAGGACGCACTTTCTTACGTGCGAAGATATAGCTGCTCGGTCCCAGCTGTCAGAGGGGATATTTTTTTTGCCCATAATAAGGACGCACTTCCTTGTGTGCGAAGATGTAGTTGGTGGGTTCCAGCAGTCAGGGGGAGAAAACATTATTTTTCAGGGTAAAAAGGATGCAGTTGCATGCATGCGTCCATGGGCGTGGTGCGTCCCCACTACCAGCCTCTCACGCACAGTCATCTTCCGATGACTCTCGTTTGTTGACCACGTTGACCACACCGTGCCGAGTGCACCAAGGCCGGTGGACGACGGCGAGGCCCCAGACTGGAGCGACCCGGAGATGGGAAAGACGCGGCAGTGGAGTCGCAGATGGAGAGGAGTGAAAAACTTGACTGGTCCGGGTGCGCTGCAGCACTGCCGCGGTGCCACCCACGGGAGACAGGAGCAATAACAGAGTTGAAGAAGGAGCACGGTGCTACGTCTTGAGCTTGCATTGGTTTTCACCGAAGAGGAGAGGATGATGCAGCACAGTAGCGTAAGTATTTCCCTCAGTTTTTGAGAACCAAGGTATCAATCCAGTAGGAGGCCACACGCAAGTCCCTCATACCTGCACAAAACGATAGCTACTCGCAACTAACGCGATTAGGGGTTGTCAATCCCTTCACGGTCACTTACGAGAGTGAGATCTGATAGAGATAATATTTTTGGTATAAAGATGTAAAGTGAAAAGTAAAAGCAAAGTAAAAACAAAGCAAGTATAAAAGTGATGGAGATTGATATGATGAGAATAGACCCGGGGGCCATAGGTTTCACTAGTGGCTTCTCTCAAGAGCATAAGTATTCTATGGTGGGTGAACAAATTACTGTTGAGCAATTGACAAAATTGAGCATAGTTATGAGGTTATCTAGGTATGATCATGTATATAGGCATCATGTCCGAGACAAGTAGACCGAAACGATTCTGCATCTACTACTATTACTCCACTCATCGACCGCTATCCAACATGCATCTAGAGTATTAAGTTAAAAACAGAGTAACCCCTTAAACAAGATGACATGATGTAGAGGAATAAATTCATACAATATGATAAATACCCCATCTTTTTATCCTCGATGGCAACAATACAATACGTGCCTTGCAACCCTTTCTGTCACTGGGTAAGGAACCGCAAGATTGAACCCAAAGCAATGCACTTATCCCATTGCAAGAACTACCAATCTAGTTGGCCAAACCAAACGGATAATTCGAAGAGACTTGCAAAGATAACTCAATCATACATAAAAAAATTCAGAGAATATTCAAATATTATTCATAGATAAGCTGGATCATAAACCCACAATTCATCGGTCTCAACAAACACACCGCAAAAAGAAGATTACATCGAATAGATCTCCACGAGAGAGGGGAGAACATTGTATTGAGATCCAAAAGAGAGAAGAAGCCATCTAGCTACTAGCTATGGACCGAAGGTCTGAAGTAAACTACTCACACTTCATCGGAGAGGCTATGGTGTTGATGTAGAAGCCCTCCGTGGTGGATGCCCCCTCCGTGAGCTCCTAACAGGCCCCAAGATGGGATCTCGTGGATACAGGAAGTTCTGGCGGTGGAATTAGGTTTTGGCCCTGTTACGATCGTTTGGGGGTAAGTAGGTATATATAGGAGGAAGGAGTACGTCGGTGGAGCTGAGGGCCCACGAGGCGGGGCGCCCTAGGGGGCGCCCACCTCGTGACCGCCTTTGTGGCTTTCTTGACGGAGGTCCAAGTCTCCTGGTCTTATCGATGAGAAACCACGTTTCAAGATTTCATTCCGTTTGGACTCCGTTTGATATTCTGCTTTCTTGAAACACCGAAAAAGGCAAAAACAACAATTACAGGCTGGGCCTCCGGTTAATAGGTTTGTCCCAAAATAATATAAAAGTGGAAAATAAAGCCCATTATAGTCCAAAACAATAGATAAAGTAGCATGGAGCAATCAAAATTATAGATACGTTGGAGATGTATCGGGCATCCCCAAGCTTAATTCCTCGCTCGTCCTCGGTAGGTAAATGATAAAAGAGAATTTTTGATGCGGAGTGATACTTTGGCATAATTTCAATGTAAATGTTCTTAATCATGGTATGAATATTCAGATCCGAAAGATTCAAGACAAAAGTTCATATTGACATAAAATAATAATACTTCAAGCATACTAATCAAAGTAATCATGTCTTCTCAAAATAGCATGGCAAAAGAAAGTTCATCCCTACAAAATCATATAGTTAGGCTATGTTTCATTTTTGTCACACAAAGATGTTCCCAACTTCTATACCCCCGATGACAAGCCAAGCAATTGTTTCATACTTAAATAATCTCAAACTTTTTCAACCTTCACGCAATACATGAGCATGAGCCATGGATATAGCACTATGGGTGGAATAGAATATGATGATGGGGATTGTGTGGAGAAGACAAAAAAGGAGAAAGTCTCACATTGACGAGGATAATCAACGGGCTATGGAGATGCCCATCAATTGATGTCAACATGAGGAGTAGGGATTGCCATGCAACGGATGCACTAGAGCTATGAATGCTCAACAAAAGAAAACTAGTGGGTGTGCATCCAACTTGCTTGCTCATGAAGACCTAGGGCATTTTGAGGAAGCCCATCGTAGGAATATACAACCCAAGTTCTATAACGAAAAATTCCCACTAGTATAAAAAGACAACTTATGAGACTCACTATATGAAAAATATGGTGCTACTTTGAAGCACAATATATGAAACTCACTACATGAAGAACAAGGTGCTACTTTGAAGCACAATATATGAGACTCACTACATGAAGAACAAGGTGCTACTTTGAAGCACAAGTGTGGACAAAAAGAGATAGTAGCATTGCCCTTTTTATTTATTTTCTTTTTTGGGCCTTTTTTTGGCCTTTCTCTTTTTTTATTTGGGCAATGCTCTAATAATGATGATCATCACACTTCTATTGATTACAACATAAGGATTACAACTCAAAACTAGAACAAGGTATGACTCTATATGAATGCCTCCGGTGGTGTACCGGGATGGTGTAATGAATCAAGAGTGACATGTATGAAAAATAATGCATGGTGGCTTTGCCACAAATACGATGTCAACTACATGATCATGCAATGGCAATATGACAAAAGTAATGTATGTCATCATGATGATGAACGGAACGGTGCAAAGTTGCATGGCAATATATCTCGGAATGGCTATGGAAATGCCATAATAGGTAGGTATGGTGGCTGTTTTGAGGAAGATATAAGGAGGTTTATGTGTGATAGAGCATATCGTATCACGGGGTTTGGATGCACCGGCGAAGTTTGCACCAACTCTCAAGGTGAGAAAGGGCAATGCATGGTACCGAAGAGGCTAGCAAAGGCGGAAAGGTAAAAGTGCGTATAATATATGGACTCAACATTAGTCAAATAACTCATATACTTATTGGAAAAATTTAGAAGTCATCAAAAATCAAGTACTACGCGCATGCTCCTAGGGGGATAGATTGGTAGGAAAAGACCATCGCTCGTCCCCGACCGCCACTCATAAGGATGCACAAGCCAGGTACACTTCATGTTTCAAATTTGTTACACAACTTTAACCATACGTGCATGCTACGGGATTTGCTAACTTCAACACAAGCATTTCTCAAATTCACAACTACTCAACTAGCACGACTTTGATATTATCACCTCCATATCTCAAAACAATTATCAAGCATCAAACTTATCTTAGTATTCAACGCACTCAAAAGAAAGTTTCACATATCTTGAATACCAAGTATATTAACATTAAGCAAATTACCATGCTATTAACGACTCCCAAAATAATCTAAGTGAAGCATGAGAGATCAAGTTTCTTTAAAACAAATCCACCACCGTGCTCTAAAAAATCTAAGTGAAGCACTAGAGCAAAAAAATTATCACGCTCAAAAGATATAAGTGAAGCACTATGAGCAAACTATCAAGCTCAAAAGATATAAGTGAAGCACATAGAGTATTCTATCAAATTTCAATTCATGTATGGCTCTCTCAAAAGGTGTGTACAGTAAGGATGATTGTGGTAAACTAACAAGCAAAGACGCAAATAATACAAGACGCTCCAAGCAAAACACTTATCATGTGGTGAATAAAAATATAGCTCCAAGTAAATTACCGATGGAAGTGGACGAAAGAGGGATGCCTTCCCGGGCATCCCCAAGCTTTGACTTTTTGGTGTCATTGGATTATCTTGGGGTGCCATGGGCATCCCCAAGCTTAGGCTCTTGCCACTCCTTGTTCCATAATCCATCAAAAGAATTCACCCAAAACTTGAAAACTTCACAACACAAAACTCAATAGAAATCTCGTGAGCTCCGTTAGAGAAAGAAAACAAAAGACTACTTTAAGGTACTGTAATGAACTCATTCTTTATTTATATTGGTGTTAAACCTAATGTATTCCTACTTCTCTATGGATCATAAACTATTTTACTAGCCATAGATTCATCAAAATAAGCAAACAACACACGTAAAACAGAATCTCTCAAAAACAGAACAGTCTGTAGTAATATGTAACTAACGCAAACTTATGGAACTCAAAAAATTCTACCAAAATTAGATGACCTGGATTTTTTTTATTGATCAGCAGAAATTTGAATCAATATTTTATCATGTTCTGGTGATTTTTAACAATTCGGGCACTGAGCACAAAGTTTCTGGAAATTACAGCAAGATCAAATAATTATCATCCAAGAAGATCCAATAGGTTTAACTTGGCACAAACACTAACTAAAAGATAAAACCACATCTAAACAAAGGCTAGATGGATTATTTATTCCTAAACAGAAGCAAAAACAAAAAACTAAAAATAAAATTGGGTTGCCTCCCAACAAGCGCTATCGTTTAACGCCCCTAGCTAGGCATAAAAGCGAGGATAGATCTAGGTATTGCCATCTTTGGTATTCAGAGAGGAGGATCTCCTTTCCATGGCATTCATTCTTCTATTTAAGTTAAGCACATGGCCATTAATGGAAGAAGTATGATTAAGCACGTTACGGAAATTTGCCTCTAAACTAGACTTCATCTCTTGAATAATTTCATTTTGATAAAAGCACAAGAGAGTAGTTGATTCAACCTTATCATTCATGGGGTGCCCAAATATAGTTTTCATTTTTTCATAGGTATCTATAGCATCCCCTTCAAGAAAACCTTCTTCAAAGATGGAATCTAAAACTTGTTTGAAGGAAGCGGGCAAGCCAACATAAAAACTTTTTAAGTAAATTTCAATTTGATATTGTGGCACATAGCTAGCCCGAATCCTAAGTAACCTATCCCAAGCATCTTTTAAAGAGTCATCTAGTAAATAGTGAAAAATTCCGGAGTCATCCTCTTCAAAATTATTCAAGCTCTCATTGGTGACCCCGGTGGGTCTTTCTATAGCATCATTATTTATGAGCTTAGAGAGGATAGAGGGGTTATCCAAGGCACTAGAGCTCGGGAGAAAACCCGTAGTTCTTTTTGATTCGGCCATGGCAACGGGAAGGCAAACGGAAAAGAGAGGAGGAGATTGGGAAAGAGAGGGCGAATAAAACAGCAAGGGTGAAGTGGGGGAGAGGAAAACGAGAGGCAAATGGCAAATAATGTAATGCGAGAGATAGGGATTGTGATGGGTACTTGGTATGTTGACTTCTGCGTAGACTCCCCGGCAACGGCGCCCAAAATCCTTCTTGCTACGTCTTGAGCTTGCGTTGGTTTTCCCAGAAGAGGAGAGGATGATGCAGCACAGTAGCGTAAGTATTTCCCTCAGTTTTTGAGAACCAAGGTATCAATCCAGTAGGAGGCCACGCGCAAGTCCCTCGTACCTGCACAAAACAATAGCTACTCGCAACCAACACGATTAGGGGTTGTCAATCCCTTCACGGTCACTTACGAGAGTGAGATCTGATAGAGATAATATTTTTGGTATTTTTAGTATAAAGATGTAAAGTGAAAAGTAAAAGCAAAGTAAAAACAAAGCAAGTATAAAAGTGATGGAGATTGATATGATGAGAATAGACCCCGGGGCCATAGGTTTCACTAGTGGCTTCTCTCAAGAGCATAAGTATTCTACGGTGGGTGAACAAATTACTGTTGAGAAATTGATGAATCGAGCATAGTTATGAGGTTATCTAGGTATGATCATGTATATAGGCATCACGTCCGAGACAAGTAGACCAAATGATTCTCAAGCATCTACTACTATTACTCCACTCATCGACCGCTATCCAAAGATGCATCTAGAGTATTAAGTTAAAAAGAGTAATGCCTTAAGCAAGATGACATGATGTAGAGGAATAAATTCATGCAATATGATAAATACCCCATATTGTTATCCTCGATGGCAACAATACAATACGTGCCTTGCAACCCTTTACATCCTTCGGGTAAGGACACCGCAAGATTGAACCCAAAGCAATGCACTTCTCCCATTGCAAGAACTACCAATCTAGTTGGCCAAACCAAACGGATAATTCGAAGAGACTTGCAAAGATAACTCAATCATACATAAAAGAATTCAAAGAAGATTCAAATATTATTCATAGATAAGCTGGATCATAAACCCACAATTCATAGGTCTCAACAAACACACCGCAAAAAGGAGATTACATCGAATAGATCTCCACGAGAGAGGGGGAGAACATTGTATTGAGATCCAAAAGAGAGAAGAAGCCATCTAGCTACTAGCTATGGACCAAGGTCTGAAGTAAACTACTCACACTTCATCGGAGAGGCTATGGTGTTGATGTAGAAGCCCTCCGTGGTGGATGCCCCCCATGAGAGCTCCTAACAGCCCCAAGATGGGATCTCGTGGATACAGGAAGTTACGACGGTGGAATTAGGTTTTGGCTCCTGTTCGATCATTTGGGGTGCGAGGTATATATAGGAGGAAGGAGTACGTCGGTGGAGCTTGAGGGGCCCACGACGTGAGGGGCGCGCCTAGGGGGCCCCCACCTTTGTGACCGCTGTCGTGGCTTTCTTGACGGAGGGTCCAAGTCTCCTGGTCTTATCTGATGAGAAAATCACGCTCAAGATTTCATTCCGTTTGGACTCCGTTTGATATTCTGCTTTCTTGAAACACCAAAAAGGCAAAAAAGCAATTACAGGCTGGGCCTCCGGTTAATAGGTTAGTCCCAAAAATAATATAAAAGTGGAAAATAAAGCCCTTTTGGTCCAAAACAATAGATAAAGTAGCATGGAGCAATAAAAAATTATAGATATGTTGGAGACGTATCACACGGTTGTTGGATTAACATCCAACGATCGAGCTGCTAGAATCATTTGTTGATTAAGTTGGCAAAGCCATGCGTACACGTCCGCTTAGTAGTTCCACAAGTCAGGCACCAAATCTGACAAGTCCCAGCTGTCAATAAGATGAATAGTTTTTTCGCATAACAAGGAGGCACTTCCTTCCGTGCGAAGATATAGCCGATGGGTCCCAGCTGTCGGGGGGAGGAAACATTTTTTTCAGCTTAATAAGGAGGAACTTTCCTTGTGTGCGACCATGGACCTCGTAGGTCCTAGCCGCCAGGCTCTCCACGTACAGTCCTCTTCCGATGACTCTCGTTTGTTGACCATGCCGCGCCGAGCGCAGCGAGGCGGTGGATGACGGCGAGGCCCCGGACGGGAACAACCCAGAGATGGGAAGACGCGGCACTGGAGTCGCAGATTGTGAGGAGTACAAGGGTTATAACTGGTTCTGGTGTAGCGTGGGGCTGCAGTCGGTGGAGAATAACAGGAGGTGTGGAGGGGTGGTGGGATAGCCTGGCCGGCGGTGGGGTAGTGCTTCACAGTGATGCGTGCTAAGCAGAGCCGCTAGCCGCCGGAGGCTGGACCAGGCGGTCCCGGCGACGCTGGAGGAAGAAGACGAGAGATTGAAGATGCATGCTGGCCGCTGGATATAAATCCAATGGCTGTGGATGTCATAATCATTTGTTGACCAAGTTGACAACGGCCTGTGTAGGCTTCGACCTATTGGCCCACATGTCAGCCTGCAAAAATGTGGCATATATTTAACCCATGTTTTTTAAAATGTACAATCCATTTGCTGGGCTGGGTGAACAAATAATTTCGCGTCAATGCGACCCATTTAATATTTTCTAAGAAATCCCAGCCCATTTGCATTTTCTTGAAATACACAAATTAGTTGGGCATATAATTTTAAGTTAGAAGGAGCAATTAATATCAAAAAATAAACCAGAGCGACACATATTTTATATAAAATTAACAAATTAGCGAGTTATTGCTGAGAACGGCGTTTCGGTGCCCGGGTGCATTTGCACCCGGTCAAAAAAAAAATTTCGTAAAAAATTCAGAAAAACTCAAAAAATTCCAAAAAGAATTTAGGTGGTAGACAATTTGATGCGTGAGGTACGCTCCAATTTTTAGAACATTTGGACTTCTGTGCAGCTCTCAGCAAAAAAGACAAATCAGACTAGGACAGTATATGAACAGTACATATTTTTACAGACCTCCGATTTGTCTTTTTTGCTGAGAGCTGCACAGAAGTCCAAATGTTTTGAAAATTGGACCGTACCTCACGCATCAAATTGTCCACCACCCAAATTTTTTTTGGATTTTTTTGAATTTTTCTAGTATTTATTTTGATTTTTTTGTGAGCGCAGGTGCAGATGAGCTCGGGCTCAGATTCGAATTTTCCGTTATTTCTCAAAATAAAAATGAGCGCATTATTATTACATTGGTCCTTAAAATCTTCGCAGGCTTTTGTACGCAATCACCAGGATTTTCCTTGCCTCTGAGTCAAAAACAATCAAGATTTTCCTTGCCAACTTCTGTTAAACATTTACTTTTATAAGTTAATAACACGTGGGATATTTTTATAACACTATTGCAGGATGCTGCTAATGCGACACTATGATCAGAGACCCTTCGAAAAACTGTGTGCGATGCAATGATCGCAAACGGTGGTGTAGGAAAACCGTCAGAAATGTATAAAACGTTTGCGATGACGGATGCATCAAACACGGTTCAGGTTTTAGTTGCGTGTGCGATGAAGGGCATACGGTTCAGTTCAATTAACTATTTGCGATGAGGAGGAACCAAAGTAACGGGTAGCCAGATGAAGGTGTGTGCGATGTACAGCATACGGTTCACTAGGATAAACTGTTTATGATTAGGCAACACAAAAGAAACGGTCAGATCGATCAAGGTGTGTACGATGTACATCATATGGTTCACTCGGATGAACTATTTGTGATTAGGGAAGAGAACATAAATGGTTCAATATAACAAGATGTGTGTGATACGCGGCAAACATGTCTGTAATCAGAAATGTGTGCGAAGACCGATAATAACGCATACGATTGCTTCTAATAGGACGTTTGTGATATGCTCTGTCTACACAACATCTATTGCCCATTGTGGGACGGGCGGTCATCCGTATACACCATAAGGACGCGAAGATGCATTCCTATCAGCAAGGACTAGTTGTTCCACCAGTAGCTCATGTAAAAAAAAACTATCAAGTTAAGTGTGCTCAGTCTGGAGCAGCCATCGGAAGGGTGACTGGATGGGAAATTGTGCCGATGTTAAATTAGCTGATGGGATAGGTCATTTCGGTCAAATGACCAAAATGCCCCATTCCCTCAGCTAATTTAACCGCGAGGTCCTTGTTTTTTTAACACATGTTAAAGAAGGTATACCGCATTACTTTTTGACAATGTACGATACGTGGCATACAATTGATCCATCCGACCTATTTGTGATGGAATAGGCTGTGTGTGTTGTGGGCAAACGCTTGCTAGTATTCAACCGTTTGGGATTGATGAATTCATCACCGATGGGTTTCCTAGTGTGGTCCGTATTCATCTGATCATCATCTACTTCTTGTGTAGCCCAATGCTAAGTTTTCATTAATTGATGGCGTTTTATGAACACGTCACTGTTTCCCGCCACCCTGCTATATTGCGCATAGGGGGCGCGCAACGCACGGAGGCGACAAGCACAGCCTGTAGCACATCCACCTTTTCCAAGCATGCCAACCCACCAAAGCGCCACATCTGCCATCAACCTCGTCGACAAGGAAAACGAGCAGGCGCCACGGCCCGTCGAGGCCGAGGCGCTCCCCGGCAACGCGATGGATGACGTCATGTTGCGCGTCATCGCCATGGTTGAGCAGACCTTTGGCACATGGCGCTTGAGCGCCGCGGATCAAGATAGGCATGTCAGCACCGACAGGCTGCAACTCACCGCACAACATGATCGGTGGCGCACCACAAAGCAAGCTAGGCGCGTCCGCGCTGGTAGGCTGTTGCTCACCGCACGGCGAGACCGTTGGAGCGCTGCAGAGCGAGAGGCACGGCGCGCCGCACAGCAAGAGCGGATCCATCAGCGCTTGCATGCTGTTGACACGGCGTCGCAGCTGGGTACACGTCCCGTCAGTACCCCCATTCCTCGCCAGGAGTGGGCAGAGGCCCTCAGCGCCGTACTTGCAGCAGAGGCCGGCCGCGCCGTACTTGCACCGGACGCCCGCCGTGCCGTTCGCATGGGTGCTGCCGTTCGACTTGTCCGCGGCCCGCTGGATACCAATGCGCTAGTCCGTAGGCTCGACCGCCTCCTTGGCCCAGGTGTCCACCTGGGCGCAGTAGAGGAACATGGCCGTCGCATCCTCGAGCGGGCGATCTCCGATGAAATAGCCAACTTGGAGTTCGAGATCACGCTCTAGATGTACCGCGAGCGTGTCGACCACTTGAACGAACGCCTGCACGAGTTCAGGCAGAGCCAAGAGTTACCCTAGGCAAGGGCTGCTTGTCATGGTCTCATGGACACGTTTTATTTTGAAAAGTTGTTTCGACGTGGATAGCTTTGTATTCACAGCAATCATAGTATTGCTCTGTTTCAATGTGTGTACTCTATTTTTCATTCTTATATGTTCTGTTTCAATGTGTGTATATACGCTTCCCATTCCATATATGTGGATGATAACAGCTAGATTCAAATCAGTATACAAAAACAGATAGAAAATGGAATTCATCATATATATATATATTAATTGTTCATTAGATCATCACAGAATATATATATATATATATATATATATATATATATATATATATATATATATATATATATATATATCATCACATATACTACTAGGTACAATGCATACAATTGAAAATGAACAATACTAAAACTAATAATCCCTCCTGGGGCCAGTATTCCGGCAGCCCCTCGCCAGCAGCTCCCTGGTGCGTAGCGTCTTCCTAGTGCGGAGGCAGTACTCTGACTTCTCCGCCTCGTAGCACTTGACGTACCGATCTGGCTCTTGCTGGCTGACGCGCGCGGCCGATCTTGCCATTTCGTTGGGCGCCCACCGGAGCTCCTCGTCGGTGGCACACTGGAGCTTATCGGCCCACCTTCACGCAGCGACGAGGCGCCCAGCGCCTATGACCTTCCTCGCGAAGTACCCGTCTTCGTACACCTCCTCGGCACGATGACGCGCCCGCCCCCAAAGCTCCGCCGCCTCCTTTTTCCAGGCGGCATCATGGGCTTCACAGGCCGCCTGGTACCTGGCTTCCTCCTCCTCCATCTCCTTCTTGAACGCCACTTGCCTGGCTTTCTCAGCCGACGGCAGCGACTTCCGCAGACAAAGATTGTACTGGCCGCAAAACCAATCCAAAGTTGGGGGGTCCGGCGCAACCTCGTCAGGAGGCGCGTAGGGGTCCTCGTCGCTTCTAATCGAGTGAGCGTCCTCGGGGGGCGGCGACTCCTCGTCAGCGCGTGGGTAGACCGGCGGCGCCATGGCAGAGATTTGAGAGGGGGAGAGAGAGAGGGCGAGCAAGGGGAGGATGTAGATGAGAATGTAGGCGGGACGACGTGAGCAAGGTAGTATTTATTGGCGACCGGAATCTAGATTGACGGGGACAGTACACACGCTGGTCGCCAGAATTTACGAGTACTGTAGTTTGAATTACACACAATTCCCGCAGCAAATCCGTGTGTGAACATAATAGCTCACGGTTTCCAATACAGAACCGTGTCTGATTAATGATCCCCGCCAATCACCTACCAGACGTCGAGCCGCGAGATAGAGTGCCAATCGTGTGGGGGTCGGTTGTCTTGCCAGATCTTAACATTTTCTTTTTTGAACACCTGATATTTACATCGTCTGATGATTTTTTAACTCGCACACAAGTACACAAAAAAATGATTTTTCAAACCGTTTTGGTTAGGCGTTGCATGTAGATGTAGTTCAAATTTGAATTACGGTCTTTAAATGGTTAGAAAATCACTTAAATTTCTTTAAAAGGTCAAATGACCCCTGAAAATTTCCAAATTTTCACATACAGTTGTATTAGTGCACGTTAAACGTAGGAAAACATTTGAAGGCCGTAAGAGGAAGCTATCTCCCGTCCGTCAGCAAACATGCATTGTTCCCTCTCGAACCCATGAACCTTCTAGTGAGTTGCTCTGGTTTGTGAGGGGTGTGTGTCCAAAATTTCGTCAAACAGGCCAATTTTTTACCATATCATCTTGATGGCATGACATTAAATCAAGCAAGGTTTCATATTTTTCTGATCATTTTTTTATTTTTTTGGAATTAAAATGCCATGGCATGAATCCATGCATGTGCCCATGCCTTGACACCAATATGTTTGAAAATTCCTTCTAATTTACTGCAAATGAAATTAACTCGCACACAAGTACACAAAAATATTATTTTTCAAACCGTTATGGCTAGGCGTTGCATGTAGATGTAGTTCAAATTTGAATTACGGTCATTAAATGGTTAGAAAATCACTTAAATGTCTTTCAAAGGTCAAATGACCCCTGAAATTTACCAATTTTTCACATGACAGTTGTATTAGTGCACGTTAAACGTAGGAAAAAATTTGAAGGCCGTAAGAGGAAGCTATCCCCCGTTCATCATTAAACATGCATTGTTCCCTCTTGGAACCACGAACCTTCTAGTGAGTTGCTTCGGTTTGTGAGGGGTGTGTGTCCAAACGTTCGTCAAACATGTCAATTTCTTTACCGCATCATCTTGGTGGCATGACATTACATCAACCAAGGTTTCATGTGTTTCTGATCATTTTTTTATTTTTTGAATTAAAATGCCATGTCACTCCATGCATACGTATGCATGTGTCCATGTCGTGAGACCAATATGTTTGAAAATTCCTTCTAATTTACTGCACATGGAATTAACTCGCACATAAGTACACAGATATGACATTTCAAACCGTTTTGGTTAGGCGTTGCATGTAGATGTAGTTCAAATTTGAATTACAGTCATTAAATGGTTAGAAAATCACTTAAATGTCTTTAAAAGGTCAAATGACCCCTAGAATTTTCCAAAATTTCACATTACAGTTGTAGTAGTGCACGTTAGACGTAGAATTTTTTTTTGAAGACCGTAAGATGAAGCTATCTCCCGTTCGTCATGAAACATGTGTTGTTCCCTCTCGGAACCACGAACCTTCTAGCGAGTTGCTCCGGTTTGTGAGGGGTGTATGTCCAAACTTTCGTCAAACATGCAAATTTCTTTACCACATCATCTTGGTGGCATGACATTACATCAACCAAGGTTTCATGTGTTTCTGATTTTTTTTGAAATTGAAATGCCATGCCACTCCATGCATACGTATTCATGCATATGTGTCCATGTCGTGATACAAATATGTTTGAAAATTCCTTCTAGTTTACTGCACATGGAATTAACTCGCACACAAGTACACAAATATGATTTTTCAAACCGTTTTGGTTAGGCGTTGCATGTAGATGTAGTTCAAATTTGAATTACGGTCATTAAATGGCTTGAAAATCACTTAAATGTCTTTAAAAGGTCAAATGACCCCTAGAATTTTCAAAAATTTCACTTTACAGTTGTAGTAGTGCACGTTAGACGTAGAAAAAAAATAAAGGCCGTAAGAGGAAGCTATCTCCCGTGCGTCATCAAACATGTATTGTTCCCTCTCGGAACCACGAGCCTTCTAGTGATTTGCTCCGGTTTGTGAGGGGTGTGTGTCCAAACTTTGGTCAAACATGCCAAATTTTTTACCACATCATCTTGGTGACATGACATTACATCAACCAAGGTTTCATGTGTTTCTAATTTTTTTAATTTTTGGAATTAAAATGCCATGTCACTCCATGCTTAATTGTGTCATAGCCGTTAGACCAATATGTTTGAAAATTCCTTCCAATTTACTGCAGATGGAATTAAATCGCACACAAGTACACAAAATATGAGTTTTCAAACCGTTATGGTTAGCTGTTGCATGTACATGTAGTTCAAATTTCAATTACGGTCATTAAATGGCTAGAAAATCACTTAAATGTCTTAGAAGGTCAAATGACCTGTGAAATTTTCCAAAATTTGACATGACAGTTGTATTAGTACTACAAAATTTCTCGTTCATAAAACACCATCCGTTGGCACTTTATTCCAAATTCGTCTTTCACAAAAAATATCTACAACATCACACATAGTTGTTTTCTAGGAACCGTTTGCGATGAAAATATCTGGGTCTATTTAAGTCTCCCTCCTTAAGCTCCGCCGGCTCGTCTGCTCTAGTGCCGGCAAACCCCCCATCCACGAATCCCGATCCCCATTCCTGCACCCCTTCTTGCAAAGATGACGCCATGGAAACGCTTCGTGGAGGCCCGTACGATGGTCGCGTCCTCCCGAGCGCCGCCGCCTGCGCCGAGAGGGCGGCCGCCTACACCGAGAGTGCCGCCACATCCGCTTTGAGCGCGGCCGCTTCCGCCGAGAGGGAGTCTGCGGCAGCCGATAGGGGAGCTGCAGCAGCCGAGACGGCTGCAGCTACTGCTGCGACGGCGGCTGCAAACGCCGAGAGCGCTCGAGCTGCCGTCCGTACCGCTGATGTCGCCCTGGCCCTGGTCGAGTCCATCCACGCCAAGATCGAGGATGCACACGCCAAGATATTTTAGGCCACCTCGAACTCCAGCTTGCAACCCACGTCTGAAAAGGCGGCGGTGGCCATGGAGCACCTGCTTCCTCATGAGGTCGCCGAGCGGGAGCTGGAGATGCAGGAGGCGGCGGAGATCGAGGAGCGCCGGGAGGAGGAGTTGCGTGTGGCCGAGGTCGAGGTAGAGAAGAGTCTGTCCATCGAGGAATCGGCGGTGGAGTACCAACGCGAGCTCTGGCGCAGCCACTACTACGAGTACTACAACCTTGAGGGCGGCGCCGAGGACGAGGACGCAGTCGACTTCAGCAGGTGGGACATGGAGTCCACCAACGGCGGCATGTCGCCAGGACAAGTCATCGATGTCTCATCTCATACCGGCGATGCATAGGCCGGTGCGGAGGCTGCAAATTCAATTATGCGTACTTAGGCATTGTTTTTAGTGCTGGTCTTTTGTTAGAGCAATGTTTAGGTCAACTGGCTCTGTGTAATTACTAAAATTGCTTGATTAAGTAAGTATGGTCTGTCTGCTGTACGCTCTTTTGTGTGCCCAAATTAGCAAGCGATGTTAAATTATGCAATGACGTACCCGGGGAAATTTCCACCAAAATTTGAATTATCAAACTCATCCCATGCACGCAAAGCAGAAGAATCATTTGCGATGCACACAATCGTTCAAAGTGAATGGTCCGGCTGTACCGCGCGCGTTCAAAGTGAATGTGCCCATGCCTTGAGACCAAAATTTGAATTATCAAACTCATCCCATGCGCATAAAGCAGAAGAATCATTTGCGATGCACACAATCGTTCAAAGTGAATGGTCCGGCAGCACCGTGCGCAAAGTTTCCCTCCACATTTCCAAAATTTTGGCCTACCGCCAAAATATCTACCCCGCCCCCTTCCCCATGCTCTTTTCTCCCCGACCACAAGTCACATTTCCCCTGTTTCCTCCTTCCTTCCTTCCTTGCTAAGTAATAGCCGCTTCCTCGCTCTCGCCATCTCGCATCCTACCGCCGGGGTCGCCATGGTCTTCTTCAAAGACATCTCCAGCGGTTCCTCCTCCGGTGACTACTTCTTCACCACCCTGGTATGCCTCTCTTCTCTCTCTCGGGCTATGACTTGGAATGAAGGATTTTTACCCGGAGGTCAATTTGAGTCGTTTCTTTCTCTTGTAGCTCCCTAAGACCATCAGTGGCAACGAATGGAGCGGGGTGGCTGAAGATCTATCTGCTCGTTGTCACCATCAATCTCCATGCGTGAACCTACTTGCGTTTGATTCCGTGGACACTGGGAGGAAGTTTCTGGCATGCGCAGTGAAGGTTAGACCCTCTTTCATTGTTACAAATCATTTGTTAGATGTGATTCAGACACTGTCACGGTCCCAACCCATTCATATCGCACCTTCAACCAAACGCATCCTAAGACAGTGTCACAGTTTGTACCTAGTATCTTAAATTTTTGCCATCTCATGAGCGGTGCCATTAAAAAATTATTTGGCACCGCTTCAGCAGTTTGTGCAGCCAACTTTGGGCCACACATCCGAGCAACCAAGCAGTAAAATACTAAATCTTTATGGCACGAAGGAACTGGGCATCGGAGCAACTACGTGCTCCGGAGTCTGGGTCCCTAATTTTTTCCCCTGCATCGGCTCGCCAGTTCAGGGCACCGGTGCAAGATGTAGCAACAGTTGTCTTTTCACCAATTTTGGCATACATAGTGGACGACCTTAGTGTTATTAGTTCTATGTTACTAAATTTGTGCATGTACACACCTGTTAGTACCAATTTGCTGTCATCCAAACACTATCACTATGCTGTTGCAGTTATATTTACCTTCCTCATAAAATGTTCAATTTGTTATTTATTGTACATGAGTAAGAACTTGTAGCATCGTTGTACTTAATTATAGCTTTTGATGTTCCAGAATTTGGTTGTTGTCTCAGTACCAATTATTTCGTTTGCACATTGATCTTTTTGAGAAGATATGCCATAATTAACATGTTTCTTCAGTTTTTCAAAATAAGCATTGGTGATTTTCTATGTTGCTATAAACCATTTCCCATACAACTGTTACTGATCTAGTTTTAAATATTATAGGATGAACGGAAGTGTTCTTACTTGGAGTGGGTTGATCAAGAGTGGCCACAGTCTTTGAAGATGTGCCTAACGAAGCTCTAGAGCATGTATGAGGAAGTGAACACAGCTAGGCTTAGAGAAACTCTTGTCAACGCTGAAGCATATTTCAAGATGCGGGATAAAAAGTTGAAGGTGGAGAATGAACTCAGATTTTTTAAAGACTTTGCTAAGATGGTGTCGGCGAAGGAGGAGGCACTTTCCCAGTTGGCGCGTGCAAAACGAGTTCTTATTGAACTGAAAGCAGAGGTGGATAAGACGAGCCTGGATGATCTCGATTAGGGAAATGAATATATTGTTCTTATGAAGTTGAACTAGCTATATGTTGTACTGTGCTATTTTCATGTAGCTACCATACTGTGATGTTATAATATATTTATGTGCCTGATATAAAATTGGCAAACAGCTGTTCGATATGAAATGTGAATTTGCGTAATACTGGAATTATTAATTGTAAACTAACAAACCTGCTAAATGTGTCATGGACCTTTGCAAACGGTTCTAGCAGTAAAAGTGCTTGCGATGGATAGCCCAATGCCACACAATTTTCTTCATCAAATCGTGTGTGATATAGTTGATAAAAGTAAACAGTTAACCAAGGCAGAGCGTGTGTGGTAGTTACACCTTTCACACAGGAGCGTATACATAAAACCATGTGGGATGTACGTCCGACCGGAAATGTTTTCCCTGGATTGACTGTGTGGGATCTACATAAGAACGAAAACATATTCCTTGGATTGACTGTGTGTCATATACATATGAACGGAAATGATTTTCTCAGATTCACCGTGTGGGATGTACATACCTATGGAAATGATTTTTGGGATTTACCGTGTGGGATGTACATCCCTACGGAAATGATTTCTAGGATTCACCGTGTGGGATGTACATACCTATGAAAATGATTGGGTTTCGATGCCTCGCCCGATCGCACGCGGCCCCAGCCTGGGTCCTAGTAGGGCCTATCCACGACGATTTTTGGGTCGTGTGGGAATGAAACCCTATCGCACACACTCACTTGGCGACGGTTCCAAATGCCATCGCAGAAAGGGTTAAAAAACCGTTTGTTTAGGACCGACGCATACCAGTGTAATGTAATATATGATAATAGTAATAATATAAATATATATAATGTGGTTAGAAGGGAAAACATAAATTGGACACATCATTATTATTCTTATATATAGATAAATATAACAGAGATCTGCGTTTATTTAAAAAATACATTGGACTGCCGATTTTTAAGAAAAAGTAAAACCTATGCTGGGAGGCCCATAGGCCGGTATGGACCTAAAAAAATAAGTTGAAACCACTGTCTCCGTATGTCATGGACTACGCATGTTAAAAAACAAAACCTAGGCTTAGCTGATACTTGTTCGCCCTCTGGAAAAAAATGATACCAGCTAGATCCCCGATACCCCTGTCCCACAACAACAATAAAAAAAGAAAGATCTCCGATACCCCTGAAAAAAAGCTCCCCGATGACAGTCATCGTTGGAAATTGATTTCATTTATTGACTAAGGTTGACAAACCCGTGGGCCCCATTGTCAGTATACAATTAGGAGGAAGCTTTTTTTCCAATGGGGCACTTGCTTGCGTACGGCTTGGGCCTGGTGGGTCCCCACTGTCACTCTCTCAGTGTACAGTCCTCTCCGGATTCCTCTCGTTTGTTGAGCATGTTGACAACAGCATATGGCGGCGGCACAGCGAGTGCACACGGACGGGAAAGAACCAGAGCCGGGGAAGACACCTTCATTCTTTCAAACATACTGCACTAGCCCGATGGCTGCAGCCCTCTCACCCGAAAGCTGTACTGCGCGGGTTCGTTTCCAACTGGTGCAGTTGAAAAATATCTAACACTTGCCAAAATTTTGTCCCTAGTTTACCCAGTTTTTCGCACACTCAACATTGTCTTGCCATTCCCAGTTTAAAAAAAACATTGTCTTGCCATTTTGAAAACAACATATGTTTTTGACTTTGCATCATATGAAGATGTGCTATACATGAATGTTGATCAACATGATGTTAACTTGTTGTTAGTTCCATTTTTTACCATGAATAAAATTTCCAACATTCTGTTATCCATGTTTGAAAAGTGCCTATTCATTTAAATGCTTTGCCTCTGAAACATGAAGTTTCTTATATGAAAATCACTTGGACAAGCAGCCATCACCGGTGTTGGATTCGATGCCGCACTTCTTCAATCCCCAGACAGGCGCGAGGGGGAAATAAACTTCCGTCCCGTGCTGCCGGTTGGGGAATGGAACAAACTGGATTAAAGAGGGGCCGGCGGTGCGACTGAAGAAGCACATCAGACGTGATTTTATTTTCTTCAGTGGATGGCTCTCGATGGCGTTTTTTTACTTGCCTCTGCACCATACAACTTGTACTTTTAGCCTCCCAGTCCGTGGTGGACCAGCAGCCCATTTGCTGGACGGGCCAACCTACAGAAACCAGCACTCGATTTTTCATCAAGCCCCAAAAACAACGCAGTGCTATGTTTGTGTTGAGGCTGAAAATATTACAGCAGGGGTTGCGCGGGGGAGGGGGAAGACAGAGCAAAAAGATTAAAAAGAGTTGATGCGCCATTGCTACCCTAACAAAGCAGGTGCAATTCTTCTCAGGGAGAAGGTGTGTCGTTGACACGCACACGTCACAAATCCCATAGTAGACGTACTAACAAGTTCACACACAAGTACAACAGAAAAGATAAACATTCGTATCAAACTCAGGTTCACAGGACACGTTCATATTCATAGCCAACATTGACAATCAACAACTCAAAAGATTCATATATACACAAGTTCAGCATGTCTATGCATCCAAATGATTGATAGATCACACGACAATATTCATAGATAATTCACAAAAAGATTCAGATATACACATGTTCAGTATGTTTATGCATCCAAATGATTGATATCACAGCCAATATCATCCATGGATGAACTTTAATTACCTAGGGTACAGACTGGTAAATGGTGTTCAGTCGGAGGTACTTCTTGCTAAAATTAATGCTTGTACGAGTAAACTTTCGAGTACATAAGAGGCAGCACAGACAATGTAAACTTTGCTTATAGGTTTATCCTCAAATAGTGGCCTCGTGCCGAGGGAGGTTTGAGCAACTTGGCCACTACTTTAATCCAACTAGTTCACTGGCTCATCTTGGTCCTGTAGCTCGCCAAAATTCTACATTGCAGACAAGAAAGGAGGCGGTTGAGAAAATGAACCACCCAAATTTTTTGTGCAGTTCAACTAAAATGGAGCATCCCTGGCGTGCAGACTGATTATGTGCCAAATGAATATACGCGTCAACCAACTTGTCTGGAATCTTTAGACTCCAAGCCATACAGTTCGCTACCATATGTGCCGATAACCAAAAGGCACAAGTTGGGACCAAAGACTGGACTACGATTTTCCAGGCTATGCGCCAAGCAATATTTTTGGCGTTCACTCTCCTAATACTTGGAGTTTGACAACTGGTTGACGCCAGTTGATACTCAAATGAATATAGGCCCTTCTTCTTGTCAACATCGATGCTTGTCTGAGTGAACTTTGGAGTACATAGCAGCATCATAAGTATCTGTCCATCTGATCTTTTTGTGCAGTTCTACTGAAATCACCCAATGTAATGATTTGCCTGCGAGTTCAGGCTCCAAGTTACTCCTTTATGAAATCGGCAAACAGTAGCATAATACCAAATTACCAATACATATGACCAGCACAATAATGAGGATAAAGACCAGTACCAACCTGCGTGAGGTAGCATATCAATTACTATTTCCTTTGACTGGAAGCCGAGATAAGCGAAGCGAGTGACAGCAAAGGAAGGAAGCAAGCTGAGATAAGCGACTGACAGGAAAGGAAGGAAGTTGTCGAGGCAATGAAGCACCCAAAGTTTTTGTGCAGTTCCACCAAAATCGAGCATCCCTGTTGGCACATATATTGAGAGAGTGAGATTACTGTAATAGTGGGACTAGTTGATGAAACATACACTAACAAATAGAAGCACCCTCATTATCTTAATGGGTAAAGTTAGCAACATAGTAGTCTTGCTTAAAGACAGGTATTAGTTTATTTAATCAGTGCCAATTAGCTCAACACTCAAAGCAAAACTTTAGCGTGCAAAGATAAAGGAGTTTCTCATGAGAGTAGCACGACACAAATAGAGATGACAACAAACTAATATGGATGAAGGCCTTAGGCCGGTACCAACCTGAGCAAAAAAGCTTATTCATGTAGTCCCAGAAGAGATGATAAAGCACTCACTAGAATCACTCAATAGTATATATTTTTGTGCACTTCGAATGTATGGTTGAAATCACTCTTGTTTACCAGTGCTGAGATTATATCGAAAGATTATCAAGAACTTCCAGCAGAGTTAAAGCACTGGCTGGGATACAGTTCATTGTATTGTCTTGTGTAGTTCCACTAAAATATATGATTTGCACAACATGATCCCTGTTTGCACAAGCAGGAACAAGGTGAAACCTTCATTAGCTTAGGGAGAAAGGATAGAAAGACATTAGCATATTACTCCAACAATAGCATCAAATTCATGATGGACAATACGCAAAACATTGCCTCATTGAACCAATGGCAATAAATTGACATGCAAAACAATAGCACTATTATGTCATGACACTACCAAGATTCCCTCCCTGCTCCACCACATGATTCACCTCGACAGACACACATACACACGTACATGATTCAACATAGGGTGCTACTAAAGATTTGCTTAACTCCAACAGAAAAATTAGGCAGCAATAAATTAGTGGTACTTAAGTACTCCTAATTAATTAAGTGGTCTTGCAGGAGAGACAGAAAAAGTGGAAGGGCTCCCTGGAGGATCGTCTCACATGTAAGGTAGAAGTTGTCGGGGCCCTTGAATGGCCTCGACTGAGGCCTCGGTCTTCAACAATATCACCTTGGCACTGTTGATCGTGTAGAGCTGGGTCACAGATGCATCCAGAATCCAGTTAATTAGTATGATGTGTCATCAACCCAAGTACTACTCTGCTGCATTTCTCTATCTATCTCTACTCTACTCTTATCTACTCTACTCTTATAAAAAACAGAGTTGGTGATGATGGTGTGCCTGCCATCCTGCAGTATAGGCCGTCCGATTTATATATGACGGATAGGAAGGAAACTATGGCAATTTTGCAAAAAGGTACCCACAGCCCTCTCCACATTTGCAAATAAGGACTTCCCTCGTTCATCCTTTTCTCTCACAAGATAAACTACTCATACAATTGCATCTTGATGTTACGTGCAACGCATGGGCATCTTGCTAGTCTTCCAAGTAAATTAAGACTAGTAGCAACACAACAATACAATACCACTAGTAAGATGTCAGGATAACATAGGACAGTACCATCATGTGATCTCCATTTCCTCTTTATTCTTCTTCTTCCTCCTCTTCATGCTCTATTTCTCTTTCTCCTCACCAGTTGGTGAAACCAAGTACATGATTGGCCTTCTATTTCATAATTGGTTTTGTCAGTGAGGGAGTACAAGTGTACTAGTAAACAATAGCATTATTTTCTCATGGCAGTCGCAAAATAGAGATGAACACATGCATTAAATATCATTCTTACCTAAAGGAAGGTTATGGTGCCAATATGGATGATGAGGATTGGAACACAGATCTCCCTTTGTGCAGTTCCACCGAAATGAACCAACTGTTCCATTCTGACATTCTAGTTAAACAACACAAAAGTTACTTATTTTAATAAGTGTTTTGTGCAGTGCACCAAAAGGTCACAACAACAACCAGGTGAAATGGATATCCCTGTTTGCATAAAAAGCTACAAAGGAAACAATTAGAGTCTCAAACAATTACAGGAAAAAACATTTGGCTAAACTTGTCATGGCTTATAATAGTAGTATAGCTTAATTTTACCAGGGGCATTAGATTAAGAACAGCTAAATATTTGGTATAAGGGCATGGGACAGTGGGTGCACCAGCAGTCCAGCACCATGTACCTAAACCGGGGCATAAAGTGGTGATTCAGAGTTTGTTGCCCTGAGAAACAAACATCCAAGAAACATATCTGGGTTGGTCCCATTTTTGTTCACTCTAGCCACCTACTCCTATGTGTGGATAGCAAATCTAGTCCTGGTCATACCACTGTGTACAACGTTTCCTCTATATTTCCCTTTTCGACCAAGAGACCGGTTGGATGACCAGTCTGTACTACTTTCACCCCCTTTCCTTCCAGTTTGTACCAAGTCCGATGTACATACTAAATTCCCCCACCCCCAATTTATTTCTTGTTTGAACCAAGTACAAGATTTGACTCCATGAAGTAGCTTTACCTCTAACAATAGAAGAAAAAAAATAGGTGACGTTGGACCATCCTATCGAGAGGGGCTGAGAGGTAGAAAATGATGCACATGCAGCAATGTAGCGAGCTGGGGAAGTAGAGCTAGGGCGATTTCGAAGGAAGATATACTTGAAGGTCGTCGGGATGTGGATAGGTGGGCGGCGGGAGGCCGGGTCCGCCCACACTAGGGCAACGATGAAGGGATCGGAGGACCTCCCGCACCGGCGCTCGGCCAGAGATAATGGCGCGGCCGGCAGTGGGTCTCCTCCCTCGCTGTCGACAACGGCCTAAACGCTGCCCCTCCTCCCCTTCTCCGACAGAGGGGGATACGTCCGGATTTGTAACCAGCGGTGACGATAGAAAGACAGCGTTACCACCGCTATCATGTGTAGATATAGAGAGGATGAGAGTGTGTGAATAGAGCAACCCTAGCAAGCAAGCGCGGAGGCTCCGGCCTATATATATATATATATATATATATGTAGTGGGGTAGTTTTCCTTTTTCACTCCATCAAAACAATCGTTTAAAATTGTGTACGTGCCAGGTCACCGTTTTTTGAGTTGTTGATTGTTTTTTGAGATAGCTAGCCGCTTATTCCAAGTGGTGCTACGGTGTGCCAGGTCGCACTTTGTATCGTTCAAGTCTAGTACAAGACCCTCCATTAAATGAACAACCACCGCCTCGTAAAATTTGTGAACAAGCCCACGGCTAAAATTATCGGAAACATGGGCTGCCCCAACATGCATTATTACTTATATTTTCTATGTGGGAGTATCCTCAAAACAAAATGTGAGAGTACAATATTTATTGGGCCCCTTTGTAATTGGTGCTAAATTTTGACCAAAGATTTAACTGACAAATGTTAGTGCATGTTAACAAAAAATATATCATTTGATTCATATTTTAACATAGTTTTCAATGATGTAATTTTTTGTGACATGCATGAACATTTGGTTAGTTAAATTCATAGTCAAAATTTGGCAAGGTGCATTAAATCAACACATGCAAGTATCAAAAGGAAAGTCACGGCATGCTGATAACCCACAAGTATAGGGGATCAATTGTAGCCTCTTTCGATACGTAAGAGTGTCGAACCCAACGAGGAGCTAAAGGTAGAAAAAATATTCCCTCAAGTTCTATCGGCCACCGATACAACTGTACGCACGCTTAACGTTCGCTTTACCTAGAACAAGTATGAAACTAGAAGTACTTTGTAGGTGCTTTTGGATAGGTTTGCAAGAATATAAAGAGCACGAAAATAAAAGCTAGGGGCTGTTGTAAGTAAAGAAGCAATAAAGTAAATATAGCGAGTGTGAAAAGTGGTGGTAGGAGTTGCGAAGTTGTCCCTTAAGCAATTGACTACTTTACTAGACCGATAGCAAGTATTATGTGGGAGAGGCCACTGCTAGCATGTCATCCCTGACTTGGAATTCTATGCACTTATGATTGGAACTATTAGCAAGCATCCGCAACTACTAACGTTCATTAAGGTAAACCCAACCATAGCATTAAGATATATTGGTCCCCCTTCAATCCCGTATGCATCAATTTCTATGCTAGGCTGAAGCTTCTGTCACCCTTGACCTCCAATACATAGTCCTATCAACATATAACTAACCCTAAGGTGTGATCCACACGCGCGCTCATATGATGGGCACCAAAGGACAACAACATAACCACAAGAAAATTAAATCAATCATAGCAATTCATCAACCACCGATAGGACAACGAAAATCTACTCAGACATCATAGGATGGCAACACATCATTGGATAATAATATGAAGCATAAAGCACCATGTTCAAGTAGAGGGTACAGTGGGTTGCGGGAGAGTGGACCGCTGTACATAGAGGGGGGAAGGTGATGGAGATGTTGGTGAAGATGGCGGAGGTGTTGGTGTAGATCGCGGTGATGATGATGATGGCCACGGCAGCGTTCCGGCGCCACCGGAAGAGAAGGGGAGAGGGGGCCCCTTCGTCTTCTTCTTCCTTGACCTCCTCCCTAGATGGGAGAAGGGTTTCCCCTCTGGTCCTTGGCCTCCATGGCATGGGAGGGGCGAGAGCCCCTCCGAGATTGGATCTGTCTCGCTGTTTCTGCGTTCTGTTCTGCTGCCCTTTCACCGTTTCTTTTATATCAGGAGATCCATAACTCCAATTGGCCTAAAACCTTCGCCATGATTTTTTACCAAAAATTAGCTTTCTTGCGGCCGAAGAAGGGCGCCAACTGCCTTATGGGTGGACCACGAGGGTCAGGGGCGCGCCCCCTACCTCGTGCCCACCTCGGACACCGTTTCGCGTTGATCTTTCTCCTAGATTTTCCAAATATTCCAAAACAATTCTCCGTCCGTTTTTATCCCATTTGGACTCCGTTTGATATGGGTTTTCTACGAAACATAAAACATGCAACAATGCAGAGGCGGCTTTGACTGCCTTTGGATCAATATGTTAGTCCCAAAATAGTATAAAAAGTTGCCAAAAGTATATGAAAGTTGAATAATATTGGCATGGAACAATCAAAATTATAGATCTGACGGAGACGTATCAGCATCTAAGCTTAATTCCTGCTCGTCCTCGAGTAGGTAAATGGTAAAAAGATAATTTTGATGTGGAATGCTACCTAGCATAATCTTGATCATATGTCTAATCATGGCATGAATATTAAGACACGGGTGATTCAAGGCAATAGTCTATCCTTTGACATAAAAACAATAATACTTCAAGCATACCAACCAAGCAATTATGTCTTATTGAAATAACATAGCCAAAGAAAGCTCATCCCTACAAAATCATATAGTCTGGCTATGCTCCATCTTCACCACACAAAATATTCACATCATGCACAACCCCGATGACAAGCCAAGCAATTGTTTCATACTTTTGACGTTTCTCAAACCTTTTCAACTTTCACGCAATACATGAGCGTGAGCCATGGACATAGCACTATAGGTGGAATAGAATATAATGATGGGGGTTATGTGGAGAAAACAAAAAAGGAGAAAGTCTCACATCAACGCGGCTAATCAACGGGCTATGGAGATGCCCATCAATTGATGTCAATGTGAGGAGTAGGGATTGCCATGCAACGGATGCACTAGAGCTATAAGTGTATGAAAGCTCAAACTGAAACTAAGTGGGTGTGCATCCAACTTGCTTGTTCATGAAGACCTAGGGCATTTGAGGAAGCCCATCGTTGGAATATACAAGCCAAGTTCTATAATTAAAACTCCCACTAGTATATGAAAGTGATAACTCAAGAGACTCTCTATATGAAGAACATGGTGCTACTTTGAAGCACAAGTGTGGTAAAAGGATAGCAACATTGCCCCTTCTCTCTTTTTCTCTCATTTTTTTGGGCCTTCTCTTTTTTTTTTGGCCTTTCTCCTTTTTTTTCGTCCAGAGTCTCATCCCGACTTGTGGGGGAATCATAGTCTCCATCATCCTTTCCTCACTGGGGCAATGCTCTAATAATGATGATCATCACACTTTTATTTACTTACAACTCAATATTACAACTCGATCTAGAACAAAGATATGACTCTATATGAATGCCTCCGGTGGTGTACCGGGATGTGCAATGATCTAGCGTAGCAATGACATCAAAAAACAAACAAGCCATGAAAACATCATGCTAGCTACCTTATGATATGCAAAGCAATATGACAATAAATGCTCAAGTCATGTATATGATGATGATGGAAGTTGCATGGCAATATATCTCGGAATGGCTATGGAAATGCCATGATAGGTAGGTATGGTGGCTGTTTTGAGGAAGATATAAAGAGGTTTATGTGTGATAGAGCATATCATATCACGGGGTTTGGATGCACCGGCGAAGTTTGCACCAACTCTCGAGGTGAGAAAGGGCAATGCACGGTACCGAAGAGGCTAGCAATGATGGAAGGGTGAGAGTGCGTATAATCCATGGACTCAACATTAGTCATAAAGAACTCACATACTTATTGCAAAAATCTATTAGCCATCGAAACAAAGTACTACGCGCATGCTCCTAGGGGGATAGATTGGTAGGAAAAGACCATCGCTCGTCCTCGACCGCCACTCATAAGGAAGGCAATCAATAAACACCTCATGCTCCAACTTCGTTACATAAAGGTTCACCATACGTGCATGCTACGAGACTTGCAAACCTCAACACAATTATTTCTCAATTTCACAATTACTCAACTAGAACAACTCTAATATCACCACCTTTATATCGCAAAACTATTGCAAGAAATCAAACATATCATATTCAGTGATCTACAAGTTTTATGTAGGATTTTATGACTAACCATGTGAATGACCAATTCTTGTCATCTCTCTAAATAGATATAAGTGAAGCAAGAGAGTTTAATTCTTTCTACAAAAGATATGCCCACGCTCTAACAAATATAAGTGAAGCAAAAGAGCATTCTACAAATGACGGTTGTCTATGTAAAGAGAAAAGGCAATCCAAACTTCAAATGATAAAAGTGAAGCACATGAAGCATTCTATAAAGCCATACTCAAAAGATATAAGTGAAGTGAAAAGATAATTCTATAAATAAACCAAGTAACATCTCATACCAGCATGGTGCATAAAAGAAAGGTGAAAACTAAATGCAAAAGACGCTCCAAGATTTGCACACATCGCATGAATGAAACGAATCCCAAAACATACCGATACTTGTTCAAGAAAGAGGGGATGCCTTCCGGGGCATCCCCAAGCTTAGACGCTTGAGTATCCTTGAATATTTACTTGGGGTGTGAGGGAGTCGTGGACTAGGGGGTGTCCGGATAGCCGAACTATCATCTTTGGCCGGACTCCTGGACTATGAAGATACTCGATTGAAGACTTCGTCCCGTGTCCGGATAGGACTTTCCTTGGCGTGGAAGGCAAGCTTGGCGATACGGATATGTAGATTTCCTACCATTGTAACCGACTCTGTGTAACCCTAACCCTATTCGGTGTCTATATAAACCGAAGGGTTTTAGTCCGTAGAGGCGAAAAACAATCATACCATAGGCTAGCTTCTAGGGTTTAGCCTCTACGATCTCGTGGTAGATCTACTCTTGTACTACCCATATCATCAATATTAATCAAGCAGGGTAGGGTATTACCTCCATCGAGAGGGCCCAACACAGGTAAAACATCGTGTCCCTTGTCTCCTGTTACCATCCGCCTAGACGCACAGTTCGGGACCCCCTACCCGAGATCCGCCAGTTTTGACACCGACATTGGTGCTTTCATTGAGAGTTCCTCTGTGTCGTCACCTATAGGCCCGATGGCTCCTTCAATCATCAGCAACGAAGCAGTCCAGGGTGAGACTTTTCTCCCCGGACAGATCTTCGTATTTGGCGGCTTTGCACTACGGGCCAATTCGCTAGGCCATCTGGAGCAGATTGAAAGCTACGCCCCTGGCCATCAGGTCAGATTTGGAAGCTTGAACTAT
Source organism: Aegilops longissima (assembly GCA_021605205.1). Classification (NCBI taxonomy): domain Eukaryota; kingdom Viridiplantae; phylum Streptophyta; class Magnoliopsida; order Poales; family Poaceae; genus Aegilops; species Aegilops longissima. The sequence goes on along the minus strand of CM038679.1, from coordinate 495,584,652 downwards.
AGGGCCGATGTCCGCGGAGACTTGATCTTCGACGGATTCGAGCCACGATCGAGCCTGCCGCCTTTGTCTCGATTAGTGCGATCTAGCTCGCCTCGAGCAAGCCACGAGGCCGCACGGTGCCGCTCCGACCCTTAATCCGGGCGGTTTACCGATCGAGGGCGGTTGGTTGGACACCGCCTTGGGGCTGAAATCTCTGGCGATTGAGCGAACACCATCCTGTCCTTTGCAAAGCTCGTGACTCCCGTGTGCGGACTCCTTTCCGGACTCCGAACCTCCAGCGCCCCGCCACCGAATCCGGTAGGCGCCGCGGTTATGGAGTTCACCGCGCGGACATCTTTCAAAGACTCGCCCTTTGGCGATATCCTGAACTCATTAAAGTCTCTCTCTTTGTCGAGGAGCCCCGGCGAACTACGGTCGGGAAGGTTGGGATTCGGACGACGAAGAAATTCAACGCCCACCCACCACCCACTTTGTAGCCATCGCCGATGACTTAACAGACATGCTCAACCGACTCGAGGACATCGGCGATATGGGCGGCGGCGGAGACGATCAAGAACCAGCGCCCACGAGGCAATGGATAGCCACCTCAACTTACGATATATATATGGTGGACACACCTAAGGGAAGCGATAACGAGGAACGACGAGACGCTGCGAAAGAAATTCCCTCGAAGAAGCGGTCAAAGCGGCGTGGCGCGCTCAAAACCCCACCTCGACAAAGATAGCGCCCACAGACCCAGCCATAGAGCGGGGTGAGCGGCCGACGACGAACATGCCATTGAGCAACCATCCGAACAGGCCAACTTGGACAAACAACCCGTCCCCGGCAAGGACAACAGTCCGGACGATCTCACGCCGGACACGTCATTGGATCAGAAGAACCTCCACAAAGAGCTCCTCGCTACTGCGCGTAGCTTGAAAAAGCAGAAACAGAGGCTCAGAACAGCGGAAGATGCACTCCGAATGAGATGGAGTAAATTACTCAACACTGCAGACAAATATGGCGACAGCCGCCAAGCAAAGAGCTACCCAAAGCGCAAACTACTGCCCGAATTCGATGAGGAGGCCGTAGAGCCCCCACAAAGAAGCCGCCAGGTCGGATAGACGACCACATGGCAAACGTAGAGCGGCAAGCGGCGCCGCACACAAGCCGACACGCGATCCGCATAAGGATTCGCACCAAAAGGATGGCCCAGTTAGATCTATCTACGGGCCAAGGAAACAAGTTCTGGCGAGCAATACAACACGTCAAATATCCGAACATCACGGCACACCCAAATACATAGGGCACCGCGCACCCTCTATGTTTCACCGATGAGGTCTTTGGATCATAATTTCCAGCGGATTCAAGCCCGTAAACATAGAGGCATCTGACGAACGACAGACCACAGAGTCTGGATTGAGGATTATATCCTCCACATACACATGGCGGAGGAGATGATCTCCACGCCATAAAATACCTACCCTCAAGCTCAAAGGGCCAGCCCAGCATTGGCTTAAAAGCCTCCCGAAAACACCATTGGTAGTTGGGAAGAGCTTGAGGATGCTTTTCGGGCCAATTTCGGGGAACCTATGTCCGACCTCCGGACGCAGACGATCTAAGTCACATAACCCAACAGCCCGAGAGTCAGCTCGAAAATTCGGAACAGGTTCCTCACCAAAAGAACCAAATAGTCGATTGTCCGGACGCCAAGCCTTAGCAGCTTTTAAACACAACGTCCAGGACGAATGGCTCGCCAGACACCTTGGCCAGGAAAAGCCAAGAACAATGGCCGCACTAACAAGCCTCATGACCCGCTTTTGCTGGAGAGGATAGCTGGCTAGCAAGATGCGATACCAGCACCCAAGTACATCGAAGTCGGGGATGGGAATGGGAAACCACGACGCAGCAAGGACCAGCGCGGATTAAGGGAACGGTCCAAAGAGCGCGGCGATCACGCCGGATTCAAAAGCTCACGGCGAACAATAAAAACTGCTCCTTAAGGACAATAGCGATGAGCTATCGAACTTAAACAAAATCTTGGACAAGATATGCCAAATCCACAAGACTCGGGAAGCACGCAAACCATACCCACAGAGATTGTTGGGTCTTCAAGCAGTCCGCAGACTCAACGCCGAACACAAGGGGCTCGACACACCAAGTGAGGATGATGACGAGCACCACAAGAAGAGCCCCGGAAAACAAAAGAATTTCCCACAAGAGGTCAAAACAGTAAACTTACTTCAAGTAACAAAGGGAAAAGCAGGCGGCACCCATTGAATTACGCTACGCACAATCTACCCAGTGAGTCCCAACACGGTTGTCAAAACCAATTACCTTCGACCATCGGGACTACTCCGAAAGTATCCGGAGCGCAGGATGGACTGCCTTGATACTAGAACCTATAATTGACGGTCTTCAATTTAGGCAAGTCCTAATGGACAGCGGCAGTGATTTAAACCTGCTATGTCGGGACACAATCCATAACATGGGGATAAACCCAAACAGGATTAGCCATAGCAACACTTCCTTCCAAGGAATAATGCCAGCACATATGCCCATTGTACGGGCTCCCTACTATTGGAAGTTATGTTAGGCTCACCCGACAACTTCCGTCGGAAAAGTTGGTCTTCCACATCGCCCCATTTAAAAGTAGCCATCAAGCACTCTTTGGGGCGTGAAACTTTCGCCGCTTTAACGCAATACCGCATTATGCATCTCTTAAACTTAAAATGCCGGTCCACGAGGCATCATTTCATTAAAGGAAGCTGCGCGTGTCCCTCAAGGAAAGAATGTGAGACTGCCTTAACAGCCTCACACTAATACGGCCTTGCTGGCCAAAAGCGTCTAAAGCAGGTCGTTCAGACCCCGGACACGGTTAGGCGAGTCCGGCATAAATAAACATGATGCTTACTAGCCGCGTACCCCCCTTACAAGGGGCTCCACGCATGTACAACAAGAGAAAATAAAGCTCAATTTTACTCATTTTTGAATCATACTCTATTTTATTTCCAATTACATTTTACCGTGATCTTTTTCAAACTAAGTTCCTCTCTTTTACAGATGAACGCCGTGCTATACCCGTCTAGGATACGGCTGCGGAGACACAAAGCAGACGTGCAGCAGGGACCCGTTGCAAGGATTCTTTTCGAGTTAAGACCCTGCGTAAACCTTTTTCACTGTCTCTTGTTGTTACTCATCCCCCGGTATCTTATTATAACCAAGGAGGAGGCTGGCATTTTGGCATCGGACGCGTCAGAAGTTTGCACGTACCTGGACACCAGGGGCTTGTCACCAAGGGCATTGTTCGGCCCGCTTTATAAAAGACCAAATACCTTAGCGAGTGTTCGGCGTCTCGAGTTAGGCCTTATATGCATCAGCTCCGAATCATGTCTTTGGTCAAATGTTGGGTTTGCCCGGCTCCTGTGTTTTGCTGCCTTACGTTCCGTTCAATCGGCTAACGCGCACCGGAGAACTCTGCGATTGTGCCCGTTCGCCGGGCGAGCACCTCGTAGAGAAAGCCAAAACTGACTGTCATGATATAGCGAGAGACTGGTCAACCACTCGATGACTCACGGAATATTTATAATTCCTCCGCATTAACGAAGGACCATTTTCCGGTCGAGCACATCGCACTCGAATTCGGAGAGTGCGGTGCCCTGTGGGCTATATAGTAGCCCCACCATCGAACTCCTATGGCTAAGTGAAAGTGATAAAGCATTATAGTCCGGTTGCCTAGTTTGCTACGCTACCACCTCCTTATAGGACCAAGACGTTGGATTAAGTGTGAAAGCGTGACTTCTTTGCAAACACCCCCGCACTATGTGCGTGGGGGCTGAAGCCGAAGACTACCATCTTTCAGGTTATATACATATATACATCAACGGCCGCACAGGAGGTAGTTTGCTACTTGAAGGCACAAGTATAAAAAGCTCTTACATTAAATTGAAACGTTGTTTCATAAAATTATACATTCGTCTCTATTAAACAAGCGCCCGGAAGAACTTCCTCAAAATAGCGCTCGACTGGTACTCGGCTGCCGTCCGAATTCCGGGACGCAATATCGGTGGCCTTCATCTCAGCCCAAGTATGCCTTGACACGGGCAAGAGCCATCCGCGCCCCTCAATACACGCCGACCGCTTCATTGCGTCGTCTGGCGATACCGCACAAGGAACTGCTGCACTAAGCCAAAATAACTCTTGGTGGGGTCCGCCTGGCCACAAATGAGTCATGACATGCTTCATGACAAGTCCGAATAATCGATTCAGCTCGGCCCATTCGGCCAACCGATCGGTCAACGGAAGAGGACGCTCCGGACTATGGAATTGCGACCAAAATAGCTCTTCCCTTCTGTGCCCCTTCTGGCCTCGGAAGTGCTCAATCGCGTCTGCAGCGCTCGCCGCTAAGTCCAGATAAGCATCCTCCGAACTCCACAGCTTGTCCAACTGAGCATACTTCGGATCCGTATATTTCCTCCGCAGCAGAAAGGGTTTTCCAGCCGCAATATCCCCGGCCTGACACGGCTCCTCCTTGGCAGCTCTCATAGCGGAACGGGCATCCTTGGATTCGGCAGTGGCCTTTTTCAGGTCCTCTTGTTCCGCTTTGCGTTCTTTTCAAGAACCTCGCAGCGGTCGGTAGTATTCTTGATTTGAGGCCAAATCGGCCATTTCCTCTTTGCTTTGGCGATGAGCAGCCCGTTCGCTTTCAGCTCTTGGCCGCCTTTAAAGCGGCGCATTACTCTTCGGGCTTGCTCTTTAGCTCGGGCAAGTTCCGCCGCAGCCTCTCCACAAGCAGCGACACCGTCGCATCAAAGCATACAAGTAGTAAGGCATGGGCGTCAAGCTCCCTTACCAGGTGTCCGCGAAGAAGTCGCATACCTTGTGACTCGTCAAACCGTTTATTGACCAGCACGATGTCGCATCCGCCTCGTCAAGTTGCCGCTTTAGTTCGGCAAATTCATCGATCCGTTAGCCACGGACGCCCGCCACCTACATAGGAGCGGCGACATGTTAGTCTTGAGATTATGATCCTCGCACGCTGTCGGTTGTGACAGCATACCGAGTCTCGAGGCTACTATCTATCTGAGCGCATTCTATATGCATAACTGCTGGAAGGTACATCATTTTTTCAGACCTCAAACCCGTCGATAAACTTCGGCGGCTTCATGCAATCCGCTCTCAGCGGACGCAACTCTTTCAATTACCGTAGCCATTAGCGCACGGTGATCTTCTGAGATATCGCTTCGCCCGAGCAGGTCCTTCACTCCTCCGACCGCCGCGCCCGATTGGCGCCGGACCGTCGGCCCGCGGACTCGGGAAACTCTCCGTGACGACACTTCAGGTCGCCCGCCTCGCACGAAAGCGCGATAGGTGGGCGTTTAGCTCTCTATCATCTCCTGACGAAGATCCCCGAAGACGAGCTCTGCGAGAAGGGCTGAGATCTGAACTAGAAGGTACAATTTCGGTTATCTTGAGAAATAAATACAGGATGTTCTTTATTCACAGGACCCTTCTTTTTACTTACGGCTCATTGAGGGCTGATCCCTTGGGGAAATAGTGCGGCTGGGGTACTTCTCGGCGCGGACTTTCGGACGAAGACTTCTTTCCCGTTTTGAGGCCTTGGCTTCGGGTCTTGAGCGGTCCTCTTCTCCCCTTGGAGGAGGATCCTAATCCCTCTTCCTTGAAAGCTTCCTTCATGGAGGCGGTTGCTTCCTGCTCCCGCCGCCTTCTTTAAAAGGCGCGGCCTTCAACATCTTGGTCACATGGGATCCGCGTGGTCTCTGGGAGGGCGGACACCTTATCAACTTTGCCTTGGCTATCCACTCTGTTCAAGAAACGGCTCCCTTAAAGGGCATATATATGATAAATGAATGAACAGCCTGTCCGATTCTGAGGTTACTTACTTGAGTATCTGGGTGATTGCAGCTTAGACCTGCGTCCTCGGTCAAGTCCGGACACTTCTCTTGTGATCCGAAGAACAGTTTGTACATCTCCTTGGGCGTCGCGCCCATAAAATGTTGGAGAGCTTGTGGTCCCTCCGGATTAAACTCCCACAGACGGAGGGGGCGACGTTTGCAGGGCAGAAGGCGCAGAATCAGCATAACCTGCGCCGCCACGACCAGATTGATCTCTCTTTCTTGGAGGTCTCGAATACGGCCCTGCAACAGAGGAACGTCCTTGGACGGCCCCCAGTCGAGCCCCGGTTTACCCATGATGCCAGCCGTTGTGGTGGACCTGAGCGGAAGGCAGATGGCGCCACCCATTTGGTGCCCCTGGGAGCAGTGATATAAAACCACTCCCGTTGCCACAAACCAAGCTCCTCTTGAAAAGAGCCCTCGGGCCACGGAGCATCAGCACACTTTCTTATGACCGCCCCTCCGCTTTCTGCTTGTTGCCCTCGATCATCTTGGCTCCACCTTGAAGGTCTTGAGCCACAATCCAAAGTGAGGGTAATATGGAGGAAGGCTTCACATCGACAATGAATGACGAGATATGGAGGACGGACTCGGATTCAAGTCATGGAAATCCAGCCCATAGTAAAACATGAGCCCCGCACAAAGGGATCCGTCGGAAGCCTAAACCCGAAGGAAGTGAGACACGAACACCACACTCTCGCCGGGCTCAGGAGTGGGAATGACCTGCCCTGGAACAGGCAGCCTATGCGAAATCTCGTCGGTTAGATACCTGACCTCTCGCAACTTTAGCACATCTTCTTCTGTGATGGAAGAAGACATCCATCGGCCGAGCTGGTCGGAGCCGGACATCGTCGAAGGTCCGAAGCGCCTAAATCTGAAGCTTTGGGTGTTAGAACTTGAAGCGCGAGGCGAATTCGATGGAGGGTGGAAAAAATAAGAGGGCCTTGGTCTCATTATAAAGAGGTTGAATACCAAGAGCCCTCCCCGTGGTCGATTGGGACTCGCCTTCGATAGAGGAGGCGTGCCAACGGGCACGGTTGGGTTACCCACGTCCTTATTGATGAGAATCCCGGAATAAGGGGGCACGATCTACGCTTTGATAATACGTGCCAAGAATAAAGGCCTGGCCATGGTGTGATGTCACGCCGCGGAATACGTCAGCAGATCTGTGAAAAAAATTATTCTCTCTACGGTGGTATGTGGAACTTGTTTTGCAGAGCCGGACACTATCCTGGTGTTCAAAACCTTCTATGAAGTATTCGGAGGAGGAACCCGCCTTGCAATGCCGAAGACAATATGCGCGCCAGACTCGTCGTCATTGAAGCCTGGTTCAGGGGCTACTGAGGGAGTCCTGGACTAGGGGGTGTCCGGATAGCCGAACTATCATCTTTGGCCGGACTCCAAGACTACGAAAATACAAGATTGAAGACTTCGTCCCGTGTCCGGATGGGACTTTCCTTGGCGTGGAAGGCAAGCTTGGCGATACGGATATGTAGATCTCCTACCATTGTAACCGACTCTGTGTAACCCTAACCCTATTCGGTGTCTATATAAACCGAAGGGTTTTAGTCCATAGGGCGAACAACAATCTTACCATAGGCTAGCTTCTAGGGTTTAGCCTCTCTGATCTCGTGGTAGATCTACTCTTGTACTACCCATATCGTCAATATTAATCAAGCAGGAGTAGGGTATTACCTCCATCGAGAGAGCCCGAACCTGGGTAAAAACATCATGTCCCTTGTCTCCTGTTACCATCTGCCTAGACGCACAGTTCGGGACCCCCTACCCGAGATCCGCCGGTTTTGACACCGACATGGTGCCTTGGGCATCCCCAAGCTTGAGCTCTTGCCTCTCTTCCTTCTTCTCACATCAAGACCTTCTCGATCATCGAACACTTCATCCACACAAAACTTCAACAGAAAACTCGATAAGATCTATTACTATAATAAAGTAAATCACTACTCTAAGTACTGTTGCAAACCAATTCATATTTTTTTTGCATTGTCTACTGTAATATATCTTTTCCATGGCTTAATCCACTGATATAAGTTGATAGTTTCATCAAAACAAGCAAACTATGCATCAAAAACAGAATCTGTCAAAAACAGAACAGTCTATAATAATCTGAACATTCACTATACTTATGATACTTAAAAAATTATGCCAAAATTAGGAAAAATAAAAAATTTGTATAGAAAGACAGTTCAAAAATAATCATAACCATTTGACATTTCAGTAAAAAATTAAAAATCACGCACTACAGCCAAAGTTTATGTCCTGCACCGTACAAACCAACAAGCATGGTAAACATCCTAAAGGCAAACCTTGGCACATTATTTTTATAATACAATGGAATTGTACAAGGGGATAATTATTTTTATTGAAAAGTTTCTGTAATCAAGATTCATAAAGTTTCCGTGAGCATGAACAAAGTTCAAGGCTAGCTCCCACTTCAACAATGCTTGTCTTTCTCACTTTCGCTTTTCTTTTTGAAAAAGTTTTGGGTTCCCCTCTTTATTTTTGTTGTTTTTAAACTATATGAAAGCACTCAACAGAAATAAATGACTCTCTAAAACTTCCGGTTGTCTCCACAGCAGCGCTTTCTTTAAAGCCATTAAGGTAGGCATATAGTGCTCAAGTAGTGAATCCACCCGGATCCCAAGGTATATCAAAGCCAATTTTAATTAACAATGATTTGTAATTTAGTAGTGATCACAAAGAAACATATATCATGTAATGACGAAGTCTAACTCTCTTCCTATGCATCGGCATGTCATAAAGGAACAATTCATGCACACATAGTAAAGGCTAATGCATAGTATAAACAGTTTCTTGCAATTTTTTCATGTGGGAAACATAGAGAGGTGGAGATATAGTTCCTCTCTCATAATAATTGCAAGTAGGAGCAGCAAGCACATGCATATTATATTCATCAAAATCATCATGTGCAACGATATAAGGCAACCCATCAATTTAATCCTTTATAAAAGAAAACTTCTCCGATATAGTGTAGTTGGGAGAATTCTAAAAGATAATAGGACTATCATGCGTGGGTGCAATAGTAACAATTTCATGTTTAACATAAGGAACTATATCAAGTTCATCTCCATAAGCATAATTCATATTGGCATCTTGGCCACAAGCATAGCAAGCATCATCAAAAAGGGATATTTCAAGAGAATCAACGGGATCATAATAGTCATCATAGCAATCATCCTTCGGTAAGCACGAAGGGAAATTAAACAATTTATGAGTTGAAGAGTTACTCTCATTAGAAGGTGGGCACGGGTAGCTAATCCGCTCTTACTCCTTTTGTTCTTCGCTCTCCTCATCATCTTTTTCATCCAATGAGCTCACAGTTTCATCAATTTCTTCTTCCATAGACTCCTGCAAAATATTAGTCTCTTCTTGGACAGCAGAGTAGTCCTCAATATATGGTTCAACATAGGCATTAGAAGCATAATTATCATAGCAATATTTAAGTATGGCAAAATTTTCTGATTTGTAAAGAGTAGCACCATACTTTTCAATCAAAGAAGCAATTTCATAAGCACCCTTAAAAGCAACAAATTCTTCAATTTGTTGAACAACTTAGTAATTATAAACACCCTTAGCATACGAAGATACGATTCCATTATCACTAAACTCACATTGGTAGGGAAGGTGTTTCTTAGGGTTTTCAGAACAACAAGTAAAATCATATATTTCACATAAATTCCAGGCATAACATTGCATAGTATTAATTTGATGCTGTAAAAGTTTCCCTTTTTGAGATAAACGGTGTTGCACATAACAAGCATGCTCATCTAAAGATTTGCCCTCAACTAAGCTAGTTGGGGTCTCAGCACGAGCACAAAGGGATCGAAGATGATCCAAGTAAAAAGCTTCAGGAGTGTGATAGATTTTCAGTGGTTCTTCAACCATTGGTTCAGTAGGTACAACTAATTTTTTTGGTATTTTGCGTTTCCTACCCATACCTAAAGATAGAAAACAACTAAGAATAGCAAATAAAAATTACTTAGTGATAAAGCAAACACGCACACATGAGAATATTCACCCCACGCTATGACTCCCCGGCAACGGCGCCAGAAAAAGGTCTTGATAACCCACAAGTACAGGGGATCAATTGTAGCCTCTTTTGATAAGTAAGAGTGTCAAACCCAACGAGGAGATAAAGGTAGAACAAATATTCCCTCAAGTTCTATCGATCACCGATACAACTCTATGAACGCTTAACGTTCGCTTTACCTAGAACAAGTATGAAACTAGAAGTACTTTGTAGGTGCTTTTGGATAGGTTTGCAAGAATATAAAGAGCGCAAAAATAAAAGCTAGGGGCTGTTGTAAGTAAAGAAGCAATAAAGTAAATATAGCGAGTGTGAAAAGTGGTGGTAGGAGTTGCGAAGTTGTCCCTTAAGCAATTGACTACTTTACTAGACCGATAGCAAGTATTATGTGGGAGAGGCCACTGCTAGCATGTCATCCCTGACTTGGAATTCTATGCACTTATGATTGGAACTATTAGCAAGCATCTGCAACTACTAACGTTCATTAAGGTAAACCCAACCATAGCATCAATATATATTGGTCCCCCTTCAATCCCGCATGCATCAATTTCTATGCTATGCTGAAGCTTCTGTCACCCTTGCCCTCCAATACATAGTCCTATCAACATACAACTAACCCTAAGGTGTGATACACGCGCATGCTCATATGATGGGCACCAAAGGACAGCAACATAACCACAAGAAAATTAAATCAATCATACAATTCATCAACCACCGATAGGACAACAAAAATCTACTCAGACATCATAGGATGGCAACACATCATTGGATAATAATATGAAGCATAAAGCACCATGTTCAAGTACAGGGTACAACGGGTTGCGGGAGAGTGGACCGCTGTAGATAGAGGGGGGAAGGTGATGGAGATGTTGGTGAAGATGGTGGAGGTGTTGGTGTAGATCGCGGCGATGATGATGATGGCCACGGCAGCGTTCCGGCGCCACCGGAAGAGAAGGGGAGAGGGGGCCCCTTTGTCTTATTCTTCCTTGACCTCCTCCCTAGATGGGAGAAGGGTTTCCCCTCTGGTCCTTGGCCTCCATGGCATGGGAGGGGCGAGAGCCCCTCCGAGATTGGATCTGTCTCTCTGTTTCTCTCTGTTTCTGCGTTCTGTTCTGCTGCCCTTTCACCGTTTCTTTTATATCCGTAGATCCGTAACGCCGATTGGCCTGAAACCTTCGCCATGATTTTTTTTACCAAAAATTAGCTTTATTGCGACCGAAGAAGGGCGTCAACCGCCTTACGGGTGGACCACGAGGGTCAGGGGCGCGCCCTGGGGGGTAGGGCGCACCCCCTACCTCGTGCCCACCTCGGACACCGTTTCGCGTTGATCTTTCTCCCAGATTTTCCAAATATTCCAAAATAATTCTTCGTCCATTTTTATCCCGTTTGGACTCTGTTTGATATGGGGTTTCTGCAAAACATAAAACATGCGACAGACAGGAACTGGCAGTGGGCACTGGATCAATATGTTAGTCCCAAAAATAGTATAAAAAGTTGCCAAAAAGTATATGAAAGTTGAATAATATTGGCATGGAACAATCAAAAATTATAGATACGACGGAGACGTGTCACATGCATGCATGCATGCCTTGTGATTAATGCATTGGTAAACACAAATTATTGAAATATATCGAGTGCGGTGCTTTGATGTGTCGCGTCAACTCGTACAACAACGAGAAGTTTGATTACTACAACGCCCTCTCCCTCGCGGACTGAGCTCCGGTGCCTTAACTGCACCTGCCTTTAGCTGTATGATAGGTGGGCCACCCACCTGTTGGGCCCACCTGTCATACACGCAAAGGAAGGAGTAGTAAGTCAACGAAGCTGCGTCCCTTCGTCGCCCATGAGCATGGTGGCTGGCAGGACTAGGAGAAGCTTTCACTACACACTCTCCCTCCCGCACGCGGTGGACATGCAGCAGTTCATTCGGTGTCAGATGGCGAGAAGCATACTGTAGTACTCCACTGCAGTAGTACTCCATCATTGTTCGACTTCCCGAAGAGGCGAAGAGCCAAGCGCAGCCCGGACGCTCGTGTGGCAGTTTCATGTGTAGAGTAGTCTAGGATAGCGTGTACATTGCTTGTAAGCTTGAAATCGTTGGGGTCAGTTTCATGCTATGAGGCTGTCTTGAAGCATTTTTATTAAAATAATCTTCTGTCCCTACCTGTCATCCTGGTCATTGTAGTTTGCACGCTCATCTAGTCAAGATAGGAATAATATATTTTAATTTGTGGTGGGATAAATGTTAGAGGTTGCAGCAAATATATTGTACACTGTAGGTCTTTTAGCCAAGTTTAGAGGCAAGCATGTGGGGCCAGTGCTATGATGTGTCGTGTCAACTAGTACAACAAGGAGAAGCTTGATTTTACTACTACACGCCTACTCCCTCGCCCATGCGCGCGGTGACTCGCAGACGAGGACAAGCTTTTGTTTATACTACAACAAGCTATCCCTCTCAAGACGCTGTGGACAGACATGCAAAGAAGCATTCGACATCTGTAAAGTAGTAGTAACATCATTGTTCGCCTTCTCGAAGAGGCGAAGAGCCAAGCGCAACCCGAACGTGGCGATTCAAATGCTCGCGTGGCAGTCTTTGTGTAGGGGTGGGGCGTGGTACGGAGCCTTGGAGCACGCATATAGCCAGGCTCTTGCATGAGACAAAATTGCTATTTGAGCCCACTACTGTAGTACTTGCTACTATAGCCCTGTAAACCGAAAAGGAGTATTTACCTTTCTAGAGATTTCAACAAGTGACTAGACTACACCCTAAATGAGTAGTACATATGGAGCAAAATGAGTGGATCTACACCGTAAATAAATACGTAGTTCTCTCGTTTTCCTCTCCGCCTTGGTCGCAGTGCACAATATTGAGTACTCCTATATGACTAGCCGCTCTATCTACATGCGGGACATAAAAGCATCCGGGCCCGCGTGCCATCCACCAAATCACAGTGAGGTGCTACAGTCGAGACTCACGGGTCACCCTGGTGTGGCCGTCATGACCGATCATATCACAAAACCCACACCTTTACCAGCAGTGGTGAAGTGGCCTCAAAGTTGGACTGGACAAAGCAACCATCATTTCACTGGAATACTCGTTGAAGCCCTTTCTCCCCTTTCTTGAAGAAAACCTCACTCCAGGCTACTCACTTCTGCCATTTTTCCTCTGTACCGACGAAGGAAAGGTGGGCAAATCAGTGATGGTACTATATTTTCATTCCAAGAATCTTCTTTTTGCAAAGCACCGACCGATTCTCACAGCCTATTCTTTTCCCGTTTTCATTGCGATTTTGGTTTCTTTTCGATTGCTTTTTGTTTTTCAGCTCGTTGATGGATCCTGGAGCACTAGGCAAAGAGTTGCTGGCGGACAACCCACTGGAGACAGTGATCTCCAAGAAGCGAGCACCGACCAACGAGTTGACCATGTTGGCGGGCCAACCTATGGAGACGAAGAACTCCAAGAAACATGCACTGGCCAAAGAGTTGACGACGTTGGCGGACGAACTCCTCAAAGAAAACTTGAAGAATAGCAAGGGCCCCACCGTGCCTACCCCAGAAACTCTAATGGCCACCTATGCGAGGCTCAAGGCCGAGTTTGAGGAGATAGTCGCCGTTGAGAAGTAGTATTCCCTGGCAAGGTGATGGCCCCCATCGAGGACGAGGAGATGGCCCCCAGAGGGATGGGATCCCCCGGTGAGCTGCACAAGGTAAAAAATAATGGCTTACCATAGTTGTAGTTTTTGATTATTTGCAATGTGCTTGCTAGTATGTTAGGGTTGTGCAGGTGCTGGTGGACGTCCTTGATGATTCCGATGTCGCGTCCCGTTCTGTGGACAATGCCCCAGAGATCGTTTTCGATGTTGCGTTCCGTCCTGTGGACATCGCCCCAGAGATCGATTCCGATGCCACTGTCCATCATGTGGACATTGCCCCAGAGATCGATTCCGATGTTGCGGTCCGTCCTGCGGACATCGCCCCAGAGATCGATTCCCATGCCGCTGTCCGTGATGTGGTCATTGCCCGAGAGATCGATGACAATAAATAGTTGGTCGCGCTAATCCTTCAGGGTAGTTTGCATTGTGTTTAATTACCAGAATGATGTGTGTTATCAAACCATCTTAGGGCTAGTGCACTGTCTTGTGCGGGCGGTACTTGCTACTTTTGTTTGATAGTGAATCATGCGAATCCTCTCCGAGTTATGGAAACAGATGTATCCTCACCAGCTTTTGATGTAATATATGGCATGCTTAGATGTAAGTTCAAACTGTTTATCATATCAGAAGGGCTTGTTTGATGATTCTTGGTGTTAGTAGGCTAGCTACTGTGCGAGCTATAGTACTTGCAAAACACTCACCGAAGAGAAACGTTGGGGCTGATGAGCTCATGGTACGCTTATAGGTCTGATCCGTCGTCAATCGGCCAATAGCCCAAGCTCCTAAAATTGTAGGCTTAGAGATCGATCAGACAATAGTCAACACGGATACATTCAGGCCTCATTTGGTTCATAGGGTAGGAAAATCATGGCAAAAGTACAGAGACGTACAACACAAAATCATAGTAGTACAGAGACGTACTCCCTTCGTTCCAAAATAGATGACTCAACTTTGTACTACTAACTTTGAAACGGAGGGAGTACAAATCCTAGGCGGGCTAGTTTGGCCTAGTGGGTTTCAGTGATATGACATGGTACAGTGCCGTTCAGTCTTCGCATGTGGTAGCAGTATTGCGGGTCCAGTAAGTTTTCTTGAAGAAGCGGAATTCAACGAAGTCATGATGGTTCCTTCGTCCGACCAACTTACAGTGGGAAAGGTTGGGCCTGCGCTACGACCTGGGTAGACCAGGATAATTTTGTGCATGGCAGGTGGACCAGGATGGTCGACGTCCCACATGTCAGCGAATGAAAGTATTCTTTCTGATATAGAGGACGAGCAATGAGTATTCATTGTTTATTTTTGATGAAAGCTATTGTCTACACTGTTACGACGGAGGAATGTGAAACACGGCAGCCCAGTGAACTTGGCATGTGCAACACTCCCTCCTTCCTCATGTAATACTACCATAGTTTGACTAAGGTTGGCTATAAGGTTACAACTTTTTCTCACTTTCTCTCTATCTATTTCCTCTCAAATGTTTTTTACCTTTCTTTTTTTAGATACAATTGTTTTTTATGCCTCTTTATTTATAAATAGTTTTTTATACCTAGGAGCACGTGTAGAGACGGGCTCTTGCAGAGCCCACTCCTTAACTTTGTCGATGCCTCTCTCTCCTCCACATAAGCGGGCTTATAGCCCAATATTTTACTAGTACTACTTGCTATGAATGCGGGCAGCTGGCTTCTGAGGGGGAAGCGCGCGGGGGTGGTGGGGGGTTTTCTGGTGGGCCAGGGCGGTCAGAAGCGGGCTTGGAAGCGGTCCGGACTCCCGCATGGCCCACCTCACATTATCACCATATATTTCTTAGAGTCCGTGCGCGGCGGGCGGGCGATCTCTTCTCCCTCCCCTGTCTCTCTCTTCTCAGGCCACGCCCGCCGAGCGATTAGATTTCGGCTATCGACGGTTTATTCAATTGCAGTCCCACATGTCAGTGAAGATGCAAGACAACGTGTGTCCCCTCTGGTGAGCGGCGGGCGAGCCGGACTGTCGGGGGTGCGACGCTAACGTGACACGTACGAGTCGTAAGTGTGTCACCTTTTCCTTTTGAACTTGCAAAGCGTAACATTTTCATGCGATCGACCGATAGAAATCTAGAACAAAATGACGAGGGCGGTGCTTTCCCGCGTGTTAGGCGGGCTAGTTTGAGTGATATGATGTGCTACAGTGCCGTCCACTTGCTCCATTTTTATGTAAGCAAGAGTCTACACTCTTACGTGGGAGGAGTGCGAAACACGGCAGATCTGATTTTGATCGAGGGATAACTGTTCCCTGCGAAATATTGGAGCATTGTCAGCGATTATATCATGATAGTTAGGGCATCTCCAGCGCTGGCCCACAAATTTACATCGGCATTTGTCAGAGCACACTGATGCCAGAGGATTCCATCCAATGCTGCCCGCATACCTTTCAACAACTGTATGAACTAACCAGACGAAATTCATGCAAACAGAGCAAATTTCAAATTAACCGGATGGAATTCATTACATTTTGAAAACTTTTCCTATAAACTGGATGAAATTCATTACATATTTCGCACAAACCGTACTAAAACCTACTGTAAACCTAATCTAAAGGATCGCCGGCGCCCGACCACCATGTCCGGCCATGAACCCGAGAAAGCCGGCCATTGCCTTTGCCTCCTCCTCATCCACCTCGATAACCTCCTCCTCCGGAGCACAAGGTTCTAAAGATTTCCGCCTCCACGTCGCCGTCAAGCGGTTAATCAGTCGCCGATGTTTATCCCACCAAGCTTGGCGTCGGACTGAGTGGAGGAGCGGTGGTCTTCCTGGGACCAGAGCAGCGGCGACCTACCGTGTACTACTCTTCCTTGCTGCCGGCTGCGCCCGCGCACGCGCGCCGGCTTCGTGGTTGTGGCGGCGGAGGGCGGTCAGGGGGAGCCGGCGATCTCCTTTGTCTGCTCCTGCGAACGTACGTCCAAGAGAGCTTTGGAGCGCGCCCGGAGCGGAGCCGCCGATGTCCTTCGTCTGCTCCTGCGACAGTACGTCCAAGAGAGCTTTGGAGCGCCAGGAGGCCATGGTTGGAGTGGTGCCGATAGAAGGAATGGACCGGAGGAGAATGAGTGTGGGTCTTTGGCTATGGCTGGGAGCTGGGGCTCAAGTTAATATAGCGGGCGAATGGCAGTGAGTCGCGGCAGAAGGATGGACGGTTGGCACCGGAGTAGGTTCGTCGGTAACCGCGTGTCATTAATGTGGGCGGCGGACATAAGGATGGCCATGGTGTCATTAACGTGGAGCAGTCGCTTGCACTGGGATGCCGCGCGGGTGGTGCTTTCTCGGTCGTCGCACTGCTGCAATGCCGATGCTAGTGAGAGGTCGCGTCGGGCGTGAATGCGGACGCTGCTTCATTGACTTAACTGCAGGTGCAGTTGGGTCACTGACATGTGGGCCCAACAGGCATCTGGCTCGCATGTCAGTGACACACCAACTGCACCTGCAGTTAAGTCTGGTGAATGCGGCATTGACGTTTTGGAGAGACGATGACAGTTTCAGGCGGGAGGCGCGCGCTAGCGATGAAAGGGGTTTCGGTAGGCCAGGGCGGTTAGACGCTGGCATGGTGGTAAAATGTGAACTCATGGATGACGAGCCTTTGAATCGTATGCGGCATGTATTGATAACCAGGCGTCCATGCAACCGCTCTTGTCGCCAGCTAGCCTTCGACAACCACAATTAGACACCACACAACCATGCATAACTTTCGAACAATGGACTGATCGATCAGACACACACTCGTGTGCAGTGGCACTATGATCGGTCGCTCACGATAGTACATACATAGGTACCATAGTACCCTCTCTAGCTAGGCTGTTTTATAGATTGTCGTTGTGATGGATGATATACATGAGCAAGGCGTAGAGTCACAAGTATGACCGTTGGTGTTGAGCTAGGTGAATACATGCTCGGTGTTCGCGGAGGCCTCCAGCAAACGTCTAAACAGTAATGTCAGGCACCGCAGGGGCGCGCAGGTGACCAGCTCGCCGTTTGCGTTGCGCCATGAGAAGGACTTTGATTGAGAGGGTGACGTGCACGCATTAGCATGGTTTGACAGTGTGAGCGTGAGTGTCTACATGCGTACATGCTACTTGCCTCTATGGACGGTGTGCGCTAATGTGTGCATCACGTATAATATAAAAAAATTGGTTTGTGCATTTAATGCAAAGTATTTCATTTTCATTTGGCTGACGAGTGTGCGTTGCAGCGACGAGTCCGTGGTTTGATTTCTCACATACGCATAATTTTGGTTTTTATTTCTTTCTCCACTGAGAGGTAGGCCCGCATAGATAGATAGATAAAGAACACGAGCTGATGAGGCGCATGCGGTCTGTTTGACTGGTCAACCAGACAAATACGGAGCTATACGCTGAGTTAGTGACCGTATAATCACCATATCTCGTATACAATGATCAAAGTGAGCTATCAAGACAAGTTCGATGACCGCCAATGCATTTTAATCGGTAATAAATGACCAGGATTGAAGGGGAATCCAAATTTCCTTAGTCTTCTGTCCTTGAGCTCTTGACAAACCAATGCACTATACGGTTGTCCAGCCACTCCACCCCAGAGCTGTCACCAAGCGTCGTTCATGCCACCGCGCCGCACACTAAACGGTAAGGAAGCGATGGAATCCCGCCGCGCCGAGTTCCTCGCCGCCCATGATCGCACACAAAATGGTAGGGAAGCGATGGCATCCCGCCGTGCCGAGTTCATCGCCGCTCGCAACCTCACACCTACGTGGGCGGAATTTGAAGCTGCCAAGGCCAAATGGGCGGTAGAGCAAGAGGCGGCCAAAGCCACACAGAGGAAGCGGAAAAGTCATAAATCACTCAAGAAAAGAGAGGGCCGCCGCCGCAAGAAAGAAGAGGACACACGCGCTGCTGCGGAGAGGTCGGCGGAGATCCAAGCATGGTGGGGTGTCTGAGGGAGTCCTGGATTAGGGGGCATCCAGACGGCCGGACTATACACATCATCCGGACTATTGAAGCGTGAAGATACAAGACTCAAGACTTTGTCCCGTGTCCGGATGGAACTCTCCTTGGCGTGGAAGGCAAGCTTGGCGATCCGGATATTGTATTTCCTTCCTTGTAACCGACTCCATGTAAACCCTAGCCCTCTCCGGTGCCTATATAAACCGGAGATGTTGATCCTTAGAAGGCCGATCACAATTACAATCATACCATCATAGGCTAGCTTCTAGGGTTTAGCCTCTACGATCTCGTGGTAGATCTACTCTTGTACTACTCATATCTTCAATATTAATCAAGCAGGAAGTAGGGTTTTACCTCCATCGAGAGGGCCCGAACCTGGGTAAACATTGTGTCCCTTGCTTCCTGTTACCATCAGCCTAAGAAGCACAGATCGGGACCCCCTACCCGAGATCCGCCGTTTTTGACACCGACATTGGTGCTTTCATTGAGAGTTCCTCTGTGTCGTCGCTGCAAGGCCCGATGGCTCGTCTCGTTGTCAGGGACAACGTTACCTCTGGGGGAGCCCTGGCTGTAGGCCAAACTCTCCGACTAGGCGGCTTCGTCATGGCCGCCCAATCGGCTGTCGCGCCGACGATGGCCTCTCGGGTCATCACACATAAACTTCGTGTCAATTCGGAACTCGCCGAACAGATGGATCCGATAGAGCTCTCTTTTCTTAATGAGCTCTTGAATCGCATCGCCGCTTTGGGAGTCGCTATAGACTATGACCGGATCGAGCTTAAACCCGACCAAAGGGACATTAAATCCCTGCCGGCCACCCATGAGATAGCGGTAGTGGAGGAACCACACAAGGATTATCCCTCTATTTTGAGGACGAATTATGTCCGGATCGCCGAGCTCCCAGAGCCGGACACCCGCTCAGGGGAGGATATGACCCGGGTCCTAGACTTAGAATCAGGCATGGAGCGGAAAAATCGGGCAGCGTCCTGGATCCCGAGCTGTCGAACTCGGAAACTCCCATGCCCCGGGGTGCTAGATCGGATCAGAATCCAGATTCAGCTATAACCACCCACACGGACTTAAATCGTCTCTCCCATATCAGGCAAGAGCCCAGGAGACAATGCATCATTACTTGGCCAGATTCCTCCTTACGCTAAACAAGGTCGAGGGCTGCCGCGAGGAGGACGTAGTCTCACTTTTCTGCAAAAACTGCACGGACAAAGGAATCGTTAATGCTATAAGTCGCCGTGACATAGTACACTTCGCGGCAACCATAGTACAGAAGTACTGTGCGATGGAAAGCGTCTGGAAGACCCAAACTGAATTTTGGGATAGCCCGGCTCTCACTAAAACCTTTCCCCGAACTAAATGGGCGAACTCTCGTAAGTCGGCCGATCCAATCCCCAAGAAACCAAAGCCTACCCTGGGGCGGGGAACCGTATTGGAAGAATGGCTCAATGGGCCATGTAAACTCCACAGCACTCCGGACACAACACCAACTCATAGCCTTAGGGCATGTTGGATACTCCGGTAGGTTGCAAAAAGTGGCGAGGATCTGCTTGCAGAACAACATCCCGCCAACGAGCACAATACGGTACTAACAGTCTTCGAGACTTTTGCCTCAAACAGTAGGCGCAAGCGAGCTCATCGAAGCTCCGCGGAAATTTGCCATATGGCCAAAATAAACCCCTGGAACGACACTGCTATAGCTTTCAATGCCAGTGGCGAACCTTGATTCCAGACTGTCCGGGCACCAGCCGCTCTAGTTCTTAGCCCAATCGTGGACGACTTTCGGCTCACTAAAGTACTCATGGATGGCGAAAGCGGATTAAACTTGATCTATGAAGAGACACTCAAGAAGATGGAATTGACAAAGGCCGATTGAACAAAGCGGCACAACCTTCGGGAATTATCCCTAGTCGGGAGCGCGGTGTGGGGGAAAAATCACACTCGACGTGGTATTCGCACCGGAGAATTATAGGTCCAAGAAATCACATTCCAAGTGGCTGCTTTTAGCAGCGGATACCACGCCCTTCTAGGGCGGGACGCGTTTACAAGCTTTCAAGCTATACCCCATTACGGGTACATGAAGCTTAAAATGCCCGGACCCAATGGAATCATCACTCTAGCCAGTGATCCGGACGTCACACTTCGCGCCGAAAACAAAACCGCAACACTAGCCCTGGAGGCATTATCCGAGGCCCTAGCAGCCGAAGAATTAACAACACTGCGGGCCACCGTGGACAGGGACGAAGTGATACTCGACAAGCGACCCAAGTCCACCTCATTTAAACCCACAGACGAGATAGTAAAATTCCAAGTCCATCCAACGGACCCCACGAAGACAGCTTCCGTCGGGACACAGTTGAGCCCCGCGATGGACGCCGCACTGCAAGACTTCTTACGCAAGAATTGGGACATCTTCGCCTGGCACCCATCGGACATGCCGGGCATCCCACGCAGATTGGCCGAACACAGCCTCAACATACTAAAAGGATACAAACCGGTCAAGCAGACACTAAGACGGTTTTCAGAGCCCAAACGGCAGGCCATGGGGGAAGAGCTAGCCAAACTACTCGAGGCCGGATTCATCAGAGATATCAAGCATCCGGATTGGCTGGAAAACCTGGTAATGGTACCAAAGAAGGACAAATCCTGGCACCTATGTGTCGACTTTAAAGACCTCAACAAGGCTTGCCCCAAGGATCCCTTTCCCCTCCCTCGCATCAATCAAATCATCGATGCCACAGCAGGACACGACTCGCTGTGTTTCCTCGACGCATACTCTGGATACCATCAAATAAAGATGGCAGAGTCTGACCAAGCTGCAACAGCTTTCATAACGCCATATGGCCCTTTCTGCTTCAACACTATGCCTTTCGGGCTTAAGAACGCCAGCGCAACCTACCAACGCATGATTCAAACATGCCTAGAAAAGCAAATCAGCAAAACAGTGGAGGCATATCTGGATGACGTGGTCATAAAAACAAGACACGTCGAAACCCTAATAGATGACTTGAGGCTTACATTCGACAATATCCGGACATACGACATCAAGCTGAACCCGAAAAATGCGTTTTGGCGCCCCTCGGGAAACTACTCGCTTCATCGCTTCCAATAGAGGAATTGAAGCGAATCCGCAAAAATCCGAAGCTCACACGCTTGGCTATACCAACAGACCTCAAGCACATCCGAAACTAGCCGGATGCGTGGCTGCTCTAAGCCGCTTTATCTCCGTGTTAGAGAAAAGGCATTACCTCTTTATCGCCTTCTTCGTGACGAACACTTCATGTGGATTCGATGCAGCCGCAGCCGGACTGGATGAAATAAAGACCTTATTGGCCAGTAATCCAAAGACTAACAGCGCAAAATATTGATTTAACCTATGTCATTGTACATAGCTGCAACACATCAAGTTGTAAGCGCAGTGCTCGTTGTTGAACGAGAGGCTGACTGATACAAATTCCTGCTCCAGAAGCCGGCTTATTACGTATCCACGGTCCTAACCCCATGCAAATCCCGATACCCACACTATCAAAAAATAGCATACGCGGTGTTCATGGCATCCCGGAAGCTACGACACTACTTTCAAGAGTGTTCGATTACGGTGGCCTCCGAAGCACCACTCAATGACATAATGAATAACCGCGACGCTACGGGCCGGATTGCCAAATGGGCCATTGAGCTCCTTTCGTTCGACATAAAACATACAAACCACGGCGGACCATCAAGTCGCAAGTATTAGCCGACTTCGTCGCCGAATGGACAGAAGCCGAACTCCCTAAAGAGTACGATGCATACTCAAACTGGATCATGCACTTTGACGGCTCTAAAATGCTGGCCGAATTGGGAGCAGGTGTAGTCCTGACGTCTCCCACCGGAGACACGGTCCAGTACGTCCTTCAAATACTATATACAGACTCCAACAATGCAGCCGAATATGAGGTTCTATTGCACGGTCTTCGGATGGCAGTCTCTATGGGCATTCAACGCATAGAAGTGCGCTGGGATTCAAACCTCGCAATATCACAAATAAACGGATATTTTGATGCCAAGGACCCGAAAATGGCGGCCTACCGTAACGCCGTCCTCAAGATGTCAGCTCGACTCGAGGGCTCGAATTCCACCATGTGGCTCGAGAAAACAATCAAGCGGGCGGACGCCCTCGCCGTGATCGGCGCTAAACGCGATCCTGTCCCACCTAACATATTCTTGGAACGGTTGTTCAAGCCATCTTTAGTATGAGAAGGGGAGTCCGGCAATACTAGCACGGATCCGAATACGCCCCTGCATTCAACTCGTTCGACATAATCGGAGGTTCTACCACCAAATAACGCCCTCGCCCGCGAAATCATGGCTGTAATCGCCTGCGGATCGAGCCTTTCTTGGCCTACCTAAATAGGCAGGAGCTCCCCGAAGACCAAAATGAAGCACGCTGCATCGTCCAGCGCTCTAAAGCTTACAAAGTCTACGAAGGGGAACTCTATAAGAAAAGTGCTACCGGGGTGCTCCAAAGATGCATCTCCGAAGAGGAAGGGCGGCAGCTCTTGGCTGAAATCCATGCCGGATCAAGCGGCACCACGCCGCTGCTTGAGCATTAGTCGCAAGGCCTTTCGACAGGTTTCTACTTGGCCGACGGCCCGAGCAGACGTACAGGACCTTGCCCAACATTGCGTTGGTTGCCAGCTCTTTGCCAATCAGAGTCATATGCCCCCTACCGCTCTCCAAACAATCCCCATAACTTGGCCCTTCGCAGTCCGGGGCTGGATATGGTCGGACCTCTTAAAGGGGGAAGCCATAAGAAAAATACTTATTGGTCATGGTGGACAAATTCACCAAATGGATAGAAGCCAAACCAGTTAAAACGGCCGAATCCGACCAGTAATAGACTTCATATCCGGGTCGTACAATCGACACGGTGTCCCCACAACATCATCACCGATAATGGCTCAAATTTCACAGCCGACGAAGTGAAAACTTGCGCGCAAAATGGGCATTAAGCTTGATTACGCTTCCGCCTACCATCCCCAAACAAACGACCAGGTAGAGCGGGCAAATGGTCTCATCATGAGCGCATCAAACCCGCACTAGTGCGATCCTTGGCGAGTCGGATACACACCGGGTCGAGGAGCTCGACCAGACTGGGGCTGCGGGCCACGCCTAATCGCACCACCGGATATACACCATTTTTTATGGTGTACGGTGCGGAAGCAGTATTACCCTGCGACATAATACATGATTCGCCACGCGTACGCATGTACAAAGAGAAGGAAGCAGAGTTAGATCGGCAGGATAACTTGGATGCCCTGGAGGAGGAGCGCGACGTTGCAAAAGCCCGCTCCGCATTCTATCAGCAGCAGGCTCGACGATATCAAAGCAGAGAAGTGCGGGCCAAAACTTACAATATTGGCGAGCTCGTTCTACGCCTACCGGAGAAGAAGAAGGACAAGCTCAAACCCAAGTGGGAAAATCCCTTCGTCATTGACAAAGTTCTCACCGGAGGAGCGTACCGCTTACGTAATGCATCCGATAACAGACTCAAGCCGAACCCATGGAACACGGCCAGACTCCGGAGATTCTAGGCCTAACTCCGAACTCAGTGTTCGTCTCCTAACCCCTCCTTTTTAATTATGCTCCATCCCTTTTCCTTTCTCGACCTTTTTCCTCTTCACACAAAGTATTCAATACAGTGCGGACTCCTGGATCATTCCAGCCGCACTAGGTGTATAAGCACACACAGGGCTTCCTATATGGAAGCTAAAATAATTACTCACATGGCTTTCTCGCCCATCACATATGCATTCTTTTTCCATATGTGCCTTTTCTTCAACATTTTATGCATCGATATGACTTAAGATGTGGCCAAGCTGGGTTGCCTAGTTTTGTGTTTATGCCCTACGCCCCTGCTAATTAGGCTAGGCATAAGGGAGGACCTCTGTGATTGTTACTCGCCGTTCAGCCGGATGTGTACCTCAGATCGGGTGAAGCCGAAAGCTAGCTTCCTTAAGAGAATATTCGGTCGGTGAACAAAAGATGTATTCATTTATTACAACGCAAATCCCCGAAGTTTTGTATCCTGCGGAATCGTTCGCAGTCCAGACATGTGCATTGTCGCATGCGTACCCAGGGAAAGGGACCCCTAACGGAACTATTCTTCCTGGAAGATGTTTCTTACTATCCATGTAATATAACATAACTAGTTGGGTACTTGTCTGTTCAAGCACTTATGACCCCTACGCCTAGTCTCCACGCATACCCCGGTTTTGAATAACCGAGTGGGTATTCGGACACAACCCGGACTGTAGGATCCGGGGGCTGAAGCAAAAAGGTCCGCCATGACAAATGATTTTAATCCGGCTAGGGACTAATTATGTGTTGGGGAACGTAGCAGAAATTCAAAATTTTCCTATGTGTCACCAAGATCTATCTATGGAGAAACCAGCAACGAGGGGAAGGAGAGTACATCTACATACCCTTGTAGATCGCTAAGCGGAAGCGTTCAAGTGAACGGGGTTGATGGAGTCGTACTCGTCGTGATTCAAATCACCGGAGATCCTAGTGCCGAACGGACGGCACCTCCGCGTTCAACACACGTACAACCCGGTGACGTCTCCCACGCCTTGATCCAGCAAGGAGAGAGGGAGAGGTTGAAGAAGACTCTG
This sequence comes from Aegilops longissima, assembly GCA_021605205.1. Lineage (NCBI taxonomy): Eukaryota > Viridiplantae > Streptophyta > Magnoliopsida > Poales > Poaceae > Aegilops > Aegilops longissima. Next base: position 495,559,435 of record CM038679.1, on the reverse strand, counting down.
TCCAGCAGCAGCACAACGGCGTGGTGGTGGTGGAGGAGCATGGCAATCCTGCAGGGCTTTGCCAAGCACCACGGGAGAGGAGGAGGTGGAGAGGTAGGGCTGCGCCTGGAGAGGGAGAGGCTCTCATGTGTCTGGCAGCCCCAAAACCTCAAGTATATATAGGGGGGAAGGGGGCTGCGCCCCCTTTAGGGTTTCCCACCCCAAGGGGTGCGGCCAGCCCTAGATCCCATCTAGGGGCGGCTAAGGGGGAGGAGGCCTCCCAAGTCAAGTGGAGGCCTCCCCTTTAGGGTTTTCCTTTCCCATGCGCATGGGCCTTGGGGGCTGGTGCCCCGGCCCATTAGGCTAGGGCGCCCCACAGCCCATGCTACTGTATTGGACGTGGTGGAACACTTTCGACCTCCGACCCCTTCGAATCCTCCGAACCTTCTCGAAGCTTCCTGGTACAATACCGAAAAACCCGAACTTTTTCCTAACCCAACAACAACTTTCCATATATAAATCTTTACCTCCGACCATTCCGAACTCCTCGTGACGTCCGGGATCTCATCCGGACTCAACAACATTCGCAACCACATACAAACTTCCTTTATAACCCTAGCGCCATCGAACCTTATGTGTAGACCCTACGGTTCGGGAACCATGCGATATGACCGAGACGTTCTCCGGTCAATAACCAACAGCGGATCTGGATACCCATGTTGGCTCCTACATGTTCCACGATGATCTCATCGGATGAACCACGATGTCGAGGATTCAATCAATCCCGTATTCAATTCCCTTTGTCTAGCGGTATTGTACTTGCCCGAGATTCGATCGTCGGTATCCCGATACCTTGTTCAATCTCGCTTCGGCAAGTCTCTTTACTCGCTCCGTAACACATCATCCCGTGATCAACCCCTTGGTCACATTGTGCACATTATGATGATGTCCTACCGAGTGGGCCCAGAGATACCTCTCCGCTTTCACGGAGTGACAAATCCCAGCCTCGATTCGTGCCAACCCAATGACACTTTCGGAGATACCGTAGTGCACCTTTATAGTCACCCAGCATACGCCAGGATGTTTGGTACACCCAAAGCATTCCTACGGAATCCGGAGTTGCACAATCTCATGGTCTAAGGAAATGATACTTGACATTAGAAAAGCTTTAGCATACGAACTACGATCTTTGTGCTAGCCTTAGGATTGGGTCTTGTTCATCACATCATTCTCCTAATGATGTGATCCCGTTATCAACGACATCCAATGTCCATGGTCAGGAAACCGTAACCATCTATTGATCAACGAGCTAGTCAACTAGAGGCTTACTAGGGACATGGTGTTGTCTATGTATCCACACATGTATTGCGGTTTCCGGTCAATACAATTATAGCATGGATAATAAACGATTATCATGAACAGGGAAATATAATAATAACTAATTTATTATTGCCTCTAGGGCATATTTCCAACAGTCTCCCACTTGCACTAGAGTCAATAATCTAGTTCACATCGTCATGTGATTAACGTTGATAGGTCACATCGCCATGTGACCAACATCCAAAGAGTTTACTAGTGTCTGTAAACTAGTTCACATCATCATGTGATTAAGACTCAATGAGTTCTCAGGTTTGATCATGTTTTGCTTGTGAGAGAGGTTTTTAGTCAACGGGTCTGAACCTTTCAGATCCGTGTGTGCTTGGCAAATTTCTAGGTCATATTGTAAACGCTGCTTCCACGCTCCACTTGGATCTATTCCAAATGGTTGCTCCACTATACGTATCCGGTTTGCTACTCAGAGTCACTCGGATAGGTGTTAAAGCTTGCATCGACGTAACCCCTTACGCCAACTCTTTATTACCTCCATAATCGAGAAACATGTCCTTATTTACTCCAAGGACAATTATTGATCACTGTCCAATGATCCATTCCTGGATCATTCTTGTACCCCTTGACCGACTCATGGCAAGGCACACTTCCGTGCGGTACACAAAGATAGCATACTATAGAGCCTATGTCTGAAGCATAGGGGACGACCTTCGTCCTTTCTCTCTTTTCTGCCGTGGTCGAGCTTTAACTCTTAACCTCCTTCTTTGACTGATCCATCTTGAACACCTTCAAGATCATGTCAAGGTATGTGCTCATTTGAAAGTATTATTAAGAATTTTGATCTATCCTTATAGATCTCGATGCTCAATGTTCAAGTAGCTTAATCCAGGTTTTCTATTGAAAAAACATCTTTCAAATAACCCTATATGCTTTCCAGAATTTCTACATCATTTCGATCATCAATATGTCAACAACATATACTCATCGAAATTCTATAGTGCTCCCACTCACTTCTTTGGAAATACAAGTTTCTCATAAACTTTGTATAAACCCAAAATCTTTGATCATCCTATCAAAGTGCATATTCCAACTCCGAGATGCTTACTCCAGTCCTTAGAAGGATTGCTGGAGCTAGCATACCTTTTAGCATCCTTAGGATTGACAAAACTTTTCTGATTGTATCACATACAACCTTTCCTTACGAAGACTGGTAAGGAAACCCGTTTTGACATCCATTTGCCAGATTTCGTAAATGCAGCTAATGCTAACATGATTCCGACGGACTTTAAGCATCGCTATGGATGAGAAAATCTCATCGTAGTCAACTCCTTGAACTTGTGAAAAACTCTTCGCCACAAGTCTAGCTTCATAGACGGTGACATTACCATCCTTGTCCGTCTTTTTCTTAAAGATCCATTTATCTCAATGGCTTGCCGATCATCGGGCAAGTCCACCAAAGTCCATGCTTTGTTCTGATACATGGATCCTATCTCGGATTTCATGGCCTCTAACCATTTGTCGGAATATGGGCCCACCATCGCTTCTCCATAGCTCGTAGGTTCATTGTTGTCTAGCAACATGACCTTCAAGACAGGATTACTGTACCACTCTGAAGCAGTACGCATCCTTGTCACCCTACGAGGTACGGTAGTGACTTGATCCGAAGTTTCATGATCAATATCATAAGCTTCCACTTCAATTGGTGTAGGTGCCACGGGAACAACTTCCTGTGCCCTGCTACACACTGGTTGAAGTGATGGTTCAATAACCTCATCAAGTCTCCACTATCCTCCCACTCAATTCTCGAGACAAACCTTTCCTCGAGAAAGGACCCGATTCAAGAAACAATCCCTATTGCTTTCGGATCTGAATTAGGAGGTATACCCAACTGTTTTGGGTGTCCTATGAAGATGCATTTTATCCGCTTTGGGTTCGAGCTTATCAACCTGAAACTTTTCCACATAAGCGTCGCAACCCCAAACTTTTAAGAAACGACAACTTAGGTTTATCCAAACCATAGTTCAACAGGGGCGTCTCAACGGAATTACGTGGTGCCCTATTAAAGTGAGTGTGGTTGTCTCTAATGCCTAACCCATGAACGATAGTGGTAATTCGATAAGAGACATCATGGTACGCACCATATCTAATAGGGTGCAACTATGATGTTCGGACACACCATCACACTATGGTGTTCCAGGCGGTATTAATTGTGAAACAATTTCCACTATGTCTTAATAGCGTACAAAGCTCAGAACTCAGATACTCATCTCTATGATCATATCATAGACATTTTATCCTCTTGTCACGATGATCTTCAAATTCACTCTGAAATTACTTGAACCATTCAATAATTCAGACTTGTGTTCATCAAGTAAATATACTCAACATCTACTCGAATTATCTGTGAAGTAAGAACATAACGATATTCATCAGATGCCTCAAAGACTCATTGGACTGCACACATCAAAATATGTTACTTCCAACAAGTTGCTATCTTGTTCCATCTTATCAAACGAGGCTTTTCACCATCTTGCCCATGTGGTATGATTTGCATATCTCAAGTGATTCAAAATCAAGTGAGTCCAAACGATCCATCTGCATGGAGTTTCATCATGCGTATACACCAATAGACATGGTTCGCATGTCTCAAACTTTTCAAAACGAGTGAGTCCAAAGATCCATCAACATGGAGCTTCTTCATGCTTTTATACCAATATGACTTACATGGCGTGCCACAAGTAAGTGGTACTATCATTACTATCTTATATCTTTCGGCATGAAAATGTATATCACTACGATCGAGATTCAATAAACCATTCCTTTAGGTGCAAGACCATTGAAGGTATTATTCAAATAAATAGAGTAATCATTATTCTCCTTAAATGAATAACAGATTATGCTAGACATAATCCAATCATGTCTATGCTCAATGCAAACACCAAATAATAATTTTAGGTTTAACTCCAATCTCGATGGTAGAGGGAGCGCAATGCTTGATCACATCAACCTTGGAAATACTTCCAACACGTATCGTCACTCACCTTTAGCTAGTCTCCGCTTATTCCGTAGCTTTTATTTCGAGTTACTAACACTTAGCAACCGAACCGTATCTTAATACCCTGGTGCTACTAGGAGTACTAGTAAAGTACACATTAACATAATGTATATCCAATATACTTCTATCGACCTTGCTAGCCTTCTCATCTACCAAGTATCTAGGGTGGTTCCGCTTCAAAGGTCCATTCCTCTCATTACGTACACTTAGTCTCGGTTTGGGTTCAACCTTGGGTTTCTTCACTAGAGCAGCAACTGTTTTGCCGCTTCATGAAGTATCCCTTGTTGCCCTTTCCTTCTTGAAACTAGTGGTTTTACCAACCATCAACAATTGATGCTCCTTCTGATTTCTACTTTCGCGATGTGTCAAACATCGCGAACACTTCAAGGATCATCATATCTATCCCTGATTTGTTATAGTTCATCACGAAGCTCTAGTAGCTTGGTGGCAATGTCTTTGGAGAAACATCACTATCTCATCTGGAAGATTAACTCCCACTCGATTCAAGTGATTGTTGTACCTGCACAATCTGAGTACAAGCACAACGATTGAGCTTTTCTCCCTTAGTTTGTAGGCTAAGAAAATTGTCGGACGTCTCATACCTCTTGACGTGGCACGAGCCTGAAATCCTAATTTCAGCCCTCAAACATCTCATATGTTCCGCGACATTTCAAAACGCCTTTCGTGCCTCAACTCTAAACCGCTTAACTGAACTATCACGTAGTTATCAAACGTGTATGTCCGATGTTCGCAACATCCACAAACGACGCTTGGGGTTCAAAGACACCGAGCGTGCATTAAGGACATAAGCTTTCTACCGTCCGCATAATCGCTACTTTCAACTTTCAACTATATTTTCTAGGAACATATCTAAACAAAGGAACTAAAGCGTGAGCTTACGACATAATTTGCAAAAGGTCTTTTGACTATGTTCAGATAATTAAGTTCATCTTATGAACTCCCACACGATAGACATCCTCCGGTCATCTAAGTGATCACATGATCCGAGCCAACTAGGCCGTGTCCGATCATCACGTGAGACGGACTAGTCATCATCGGTGAACATCTTCATGTTGATCGTATCTACTATACGACTCATGCTCGACCTTTCGGTCTCTCGTGTTCCGAGGCCATGTCTGTACATGCTAGGCTCGTCAAGTTAACCCTAAGTGTTTCGTGTGTAAATCTGTCTTACACCCGCTGTATGTGAACGTAAGAATCCATCACACCCGATCATCACGTGGTGCTTAGAAGCTTACGAACTTTAGCAACGGTGCACGCTTAGGGAGAACACTTCTTGAAATTGTTGTAAGGGATCATCTTATTTACTACCGTCGTTCTAAGTAAACAAGATGCATAAACATAATAAACATCACATGCAATTATATAGTAGTGACATGATATGGCCAATATCATATAGCTCCATTGATCTCCATCTTCGGGCTCCATGATCATCATCATCACCGCATGACACCATGATCTCCATCATCGTGTCTTCATGAAGTTGTCTCGCCAACTATTACTTCTACTACTATGGCTACCGTTAGCAATAAAGTAAAGTAATTACATGGCGTTGTTTAATGACACGCAGGTCATACAATAAATAAAGACAACTCCTATGGCTCCCGCCGGTTGTCATACTCATCGACATGCAAGTCGTGATTCCTATTACAAGAACATGATCAATCTCATACATCACGTATCATTCATCACATTCTTCTTGGCCATATCACATCACATAGCATACCCTGCAAAAACAAGTTATATGTCCTCTAATTGTTGTTTGCTTGTTTTACGTGGCTGCTATGGGTTTCTAGCAAGAACGTTTCTTACCTACGCAAAACCACAATGTGATATGTCAATTGCTATTTACCATTCATAAGGACCCTTTTCATCTCATCCGATCCGACTAAAGTGGGAGAGACTGGCACCCGCTAGCCACCTTATGCACCAAGTGCATGTCGGCCGGTGAAACCTGCCTCACGAAGAGTACGTAAGGTCGGTCCGGCCGCTTCATCCCACAATACCGTCAAACAAGATTGGACTAGTAACGCAAGCATATTGAACAAAATCAACGCCCACAACTACTTTGTGTTCTACTCGTGCAAAGAATCTACGCAATAGACCTAGCTCATGATGCCATCGTTGGGGAACGAGCAGAAATTCAAAATTTTCCTCGTGTCACCAAGATCTATCTATGGAGAAACCAGCAACGAGGGAAGGAGAGTGCATCTACATACCCTTGTAGATCGCTAAGCGGAAGCGCTCAAGTGAACGGGGTTGATGGAGTCGATTCGTCGTGATTCAAATCACCGGAGATCCTAGTGCCGAACGGACGGCACCTCCGCGTTCAACACACGTACAGCCCGGTGACGTCTCCCACGCCTTGATCCAGCAAGGAGAGAGGGAGAGGTTGAGGAAGACTCTGTCCAGCAGCAACACAACAGCGTGGTGGTGGTGGAGGAGCATGGCAATCCTGCAGGGCTTCACCAAGCACCACGGGAGAGGAGGAGGAGGAGAGGTAGGGCTGCGCCTGGAGAGGGAGAGGCTCTCATGTGTCTGGCAGCCCCAAAACCTCAAGTATATATAGGGCGGAAGGGGGCTGCGCCCCCTTTAGGGTTTCCCACCTCAAGGGGTGCGGCCAGCCCTAGATCCCATCTAGGGGGGGCGACCAAGGGGGGAGGAGTGCCTCCCAAGTCAAGTGGAGGCCTCCCCCTTTAGGGTTTTCCCCTTCCCATGCGCATGGGCCTTGGGGGGGCTGGTGCCCCTGGCCCATTAAGGCTAGGGCGCCCCCACAGCCCATGCTACTGTATTGGACGTGGTGGAACAATTTTGGACCTCCGACCCTCCGAATCCTCCGAACCTTCCGAAGCTTCCTGGTACAATACCAAAAACCCAACTTTTTCCTAACCCAACAACAACTTTCCATATATAAATCTTTACCTCCGACCATTCCGAACTCCTCGTGACGTCCGGGATCTCATCCGGACTCAACAACATTCGCAACCACATACAAACTTCCTTTATAACCCTAGCGCCATCGAACCTTATGTGTAGACCCTACGGGTTCGGGAACCATGCGCATATGACCGAGACGCTTCTCCGTCAATAACCAACAGCGGATCTGGATACCCATGTCGGCTCCTACATGTTCCACGATGATCTCATCGGATGAACCACGATGTCGAGGATTCAATCAATCCCGTATTCAATTCCCTTTGTCTAGCGGTATTGTACTTGCCCGAGATTCGATCATCGGTATCCCAATACCTTGTTCAATCTCGCTTCCGCAAGTCTCTTTACTCGCTCCGAACACATCATCCCGTGATCAACCCCTTGGTCACATTGTGCACATTATGATGATGTCCTACCGAGTGGGCCCAGAGATACCTCTCCGCTTTCACGGAGTGACAAATCCCAGCCTCGATTCGTACAACCCAATGACACTTTCGAGATACCGTAGTGCACCTTTATAGTCACCCATTATGCCAGTGATGTTTGGTACACCCAAAGCATTCCTACGGTATCCGGAGTTGCACAATCTCATGGTCTAAGGAAATGATACTTGACATTAGAAAAGCTTTAGCATACTAACTACGATCTTTGTGCTAGGCTTAGGATTGTCTTGTCCATCACATCATTCTCCTAATGATGTGATCCCGTTATCAACGACATCCAATGTCCATGGTCGAAACCGTAACCATCTATTGATCAACGAGCTAGTCAACTAGAGGCTTACTAGGACATGGTGTTGTCTATGTATCCACACATGTATTGCGGTTTCCGTCAATACAATTATAGCATGGATAATAAACGATTATCATGAACAGGGAAATATAATAATAACTAATTTATTATTGCCTCTAGGGCATATTTCCAACATTATGTCCATTGAATTACACAGTCACTTGGACTGACTATATTCCTCCTCTATACCATCCAACAGGCTATCTAGCTTACAATCCTGTTGAGAATATTTTGCGGCTAACCTACCTGGTCATATACCAGACTCACCGGAATTTCTTGCCCATCTGGCCCCGCCGGTCCGACTTCGGCCATATGGTTCGGGTCCAGCTTGGTGTAGCGTGTCTTCACCATAGCTCAGGCTTCTCTCTCACCTTGTCGGCAGGCTGATATCTTCCACAATCGGAAGCGCTGCCGTGCTCCTTGAAGCATATCCACAAGATCCCCCTTGCCATTCGGCAGGAAGCTTGATGGCCACAAGGCCTGAGCAACGCCCTGCATCACCTGCCGAGCTTGCTCGTGCAGTTGTGAGAGGTCTTGTAGTAAATCGCTTGCAGATGAGGGCATCTCCTCCTCAGGGCGACCTGTTAACATTCCTACAAGCAAAATCCTTTCAATATACTTCTGCGCTGAACTATACTACAGTTCGTCTAGGCACTTACCATAAATACCGCGTCGAAGCCTTTTGTTCTCCTTTAGGGAGTCCGCCAGCTGAGCGCGGACGTCTTTTAACTCCAAGTCTAGCTGGACTTTGGCATCTTGAAGATTGTTCTTCTCCTGCCTAACGTGCGTAAGAATGCGCTCGCCAGCCTTCAGCTACCTTTTAAGATGTGATTCGTCATCTCTTACGCCTTTCGGATTTACCCCGGGATTGTCTGTAGAATTTCCTGTTAGACTTGTCATATCAGCCACTTACTAACTGGTGCATATTCGCACAACTGAGACAAATGTTACCAGATGAGGGTTTTTGGGATTCCTCTAACTTGGCAACTGTGGCCTTTAGCTCGGCCTTGCATTCCTCCAGCTCCCGAGACAGTTGCTCATTCTTATCTACAAGGACATGTACATATATTGATCCTTAAAACAGTTGTTCCAACTATTTCAAGTCTCAGGGGCTACTGCTATACATGCTTATCAAAATTTCTTACCCGTATATCTTTGGTATACTGGTCCGTCGCTCGGGCAAGCCCGCCTTGAGCAGCTCGGATGTATGCGTCTCCCGACTTGAAGGCATTAAATGCCTCTTCAGAAAAGATGTTGTTCCGAAGCACGGCCCGTCGGCACCGGTGATTCATGGCGCTCTCTACTTCGGAGTTCATGGCCGAGAGCATATCTGTGTCCTCTGTCGGAGAACTATGCGGCATCGGCCCCGCGTCTGCCTCCGCTCTCGAGGCCGGTTCTGGAATCCGGCCGGTGGAGGTGTGATTGGCAGGGTCCTCGGATATAGTCCGACGATTCCTCTTCCTACCAGGACGCAAATGGCGCCGTTATACTTCATACCATAATCGCAGGACAGGTTTTTTCCTTACCTCTGCAGCGGTGTGTCGACCCTTACCGCCTTCTGTTTGAGCCTGACCGATCCGGACGCTCTTGGCCGATGAGTCCCTAGGGGCTCGGCCCCGCGCTCCGACCGTCGTCTCTGCAAAAAACACGACACTTCAAGGGTAAGGCATGACATTTGAAGGGAGTCTTCTTCGGAGGATAGGGTTTTTCAGTTTGGCTTACATGCGACGTAGGTAGCAGCCCGAGGTAGTCGGCAATAATGGCCACTGAGGCGTCATCACAGCTCGCTTGATAAAATATCCCGTTGACAAGCTCCACGGTAATATCCGAATCCTCTTGGAGTCCTGGATCTAGGGCCCTTCCGGGGTCCTCTGGCTGCGGGGAGGGGCTGGAGATTCCTTCTACGGCCCTCCTCAGTTCCTGCTCGGAAATGTCGAAGCAGATGATCTTAGCGAAGAACGCCGCGATGAGTGAAGTAGGGAAACGAATAACGACTTACCCAGTTTGGGGGGTTGCACATGGAGAATCCATCCCGCGGTTTAATGTGAAGAAATTCTTCCTCTTCTCCTTTGTATAATTTGGACAATATCCTTGCCAGAGCAGTGGCGGAGTCCGGACCCTTACGGCCACAGCGGGTGGCATCATCTTCCCAGTTGAAGTGCCACATGGGCTTCCCCCGGTATTGAAGCGGTTGCACCCCCCGTATTATGCATATTGCCATGACCTCGACTATCGTCGGTCCGGACTTGGCCAACAACTTTATCCTGCTCATCAGGAAGTGTACTTCCCTGGTATCCTCCTCTCGGGGGCTCCGGGGGCGCCAGCTTAGACGTGCCCTCGGTAGGCCATCACTGAACTTGGGGAGACCTGTCCGGACTGGATCCGGAAGGGGAACATCATCAATATAAAACCATTCTGAAGGCCAGTTCTCTGGTGCCTTCTTGGGAGTGCCGGATAGGTATCCGGTTTCGGCAATGCACCATACTTCGGCTCTGCCCACTTGACATGGGGATTCTCCCTGGTTGCGGGGGGACAAGGCAGAACAGCTTCTTCCATAACCCGAAGTGAGGCTCGCAGCCTAAAAGTAGCTCGCAAAAGGCAACGTACCCTGCTATATGTAGTATAGAGGCAGGGGTAAAGTTGTGTAACTAGAGGCCGTAGAACTCTAGGAGCCCGCGAAGGAACGGGTGGATGGGAAACCCGGCGCCCCTTAGCAGATGCGGGATGAGGCATATTCGCTCCTCTGGAGATGGATTGGGAGATCTCTCCAATTGCTCCCCGCCATTATAGGTGGCTATTCCGGCTCGGACAGGGACCATGAATGCTGGTGGGAGAAACCCTTGGGTTTGTAACTCAATCAAACGGCTATGGGGAACTGAATACTCTTCCCAGTCCCCCGGCTTGGAGCAAGGAGAGCGAGCAGAGGAGCTGCGACGACCGGCCATGTTGGAATGGTTTTTCTGGAGCGCTCTGTTGGATGCTTGCTCGAGGGGGAAGAGTGAGGCTTGGATCTGAGAATCCCCGTCTCTTCAAATAGGCGGTCAGCCCAAAGGATTGAGGGTTGCAAATGCAAAAATACCTCGGCTCCTCGCATTCGCTTGACACGTGGAGATGGTCATTATTGAGGCACTGAAGCCGAGGAATACAACATTGATGGAGTTCCAGACACTATTCGTCGTAACAGGTACTTTGGAGTATTTGGAGAGGGAACCCGCCCTGCAATGCCGAAGACAAGACTGCGTGCTGGACTCATCGTCATTGAAGCCTGGTTCAGGGCTACTGAGGGAGTCCCGGATTAGGGGTATCGACGGCCGGACTATATACATCGTCCGGACTATTGAAGTGTGAAGATACAAGACTCAAGACTTTGTCCCGTGTCTGGATGGAACTCTCCTTGGCGTGGAAGGCAAGCTTGGCGATCCGGATATTGTATTTCCTTCCTTGTAACCGACTCCATGTAAACCCTAGCCCTCTCCGGTGCCTATATAAACCGGAGAGGTTGGTCCTTAGAAGGCCGATCACAATTACAATCATACCATCATAGGCTAGCTTCTAGGGTTTAGCCTCTACGATCTCGTGGTAGATCTACTCTTGTACTACTCATATCTTCAATATTAATCAAGCAGGAAGTAGGGTTTTACCTCCATCGAGAGGGCCCGAACCTAGGTAAACATTGTGTCCCTTGCTTCCTGTTACCATCAGCCTAAGACGCACAGATCGGGACCCCCTACCCGAGATCCGCCAGTTTTGACACCGACAGTGTCACCGACAAAGCCGAGAAGGAGAACGACGGTGTCTGGCCAGCATGTGAGAAGTAGTAATTCTAGTAGTTAGTGTGTGTGTCTGTGTCGCCTGTACGTGTTTTAATTAATTACGAGCATGTACCAGTACTAGTTACTACTATAGTTTTTAGAGCAAATTACCAGTACATTAGCCTAGACTCAATGGAAAAAATCCTATCCTATGCATCAAATGGCATCTCTTTCTCTATAGGAATTGAGATGCATGTCATCTCACTTCCTATGATTTTCATATTCCTATAAAATTCCTATCCTATGAACCAAAGGAGGCCTCTGCTGGAGTAACTACTGTAGCTAGCAGTACTGCTGGTACAATAGTTTTCTTCAAGAAGCGGAATTCAAATAAGTCATGATGGTTCCTTCGTCCGAGCAACTTCACAGTGGGAAAGGTTGGGCCTGTGATTTGATGGCTCATTAGTCATTATTACTGCGGCGCGACGACTGGGGTGACCCTCCCTTGGAGTTCTGCGTGCATGGCAAGTGGACCAGGATCGTTGACGTCCCACATGTCGGTGAACGGAAGTATTCATTTCCGATATCAAGGAGCAAGGAAACCGCGTGGTATAGTATCACTGTTGATTTATATTTATTTTTATTTCTGATGAATGCTAGCGTTTCAATTCTTACGACGAAGGAGTGCCAAACACGGCACGTGCTGGATGTCCCACACGTCAGTGAATGGAGTGGGACATGAACAGCGTGGTAGAGCGTCTCCACTTCTTCCCCTTCTGGGTCAGAGACCAAACCTAGTAGTACTAGTGGTATGAACGATACAAAGTGCGACCCGGAGAGAAAGACACGTCTAGTTGGAAGGTCTTGCGGCATACACGTAAACAAATATAAAACCTAATATGTGCCTCCAATTAATATAGTAGCAGTAGAGTACTTAGGCACGTACTCCATAACATCACCGTGCATTGCACGTACAACATTTAGTGGTAGTAAGATACAAATGCCTATATGCCATGCATGTTCATACTATTTGTGCCTTTCTACTTTACTTACTGTGCTACATTACTCAGATTCGTACGTCCACTCATGGGTACATGTCCGTCTTGTTGTTCCAGTCCCACGTGTTCTTCATAGATGGAACGATCCATAACTGTGGGCAACGCGAGTCCATATCATCGCAGTTAGTGTGGCTCCCCGTGATGGAGACTCATCCAAACTATGGCCAACCTCGATGCGGAGCAGTCGCGTGCACCGGGAAGCGGCGCACTCTCGGCCGTCGCGCTGCTTCAAAGCCAGCGCTAGTGACAGGTCGCCTCCGCTCTGGCCGGGCATTAATGCGGCACTGACGCTCCAGGGCGACGTTGACCGTTTCACGTGGGAAGCACGTGCCGGCAAGGGAGGGGGTTGGGTCGGCCAGGGCGGTCAGACGCGGGCGTGGTGGTGGTATTGGTTTTGAACCGTTTCAGGTGTAGTACTGGTAGTTTGCAAACTACTCAATTATTGCACTCGGTTTCCTAAGAAATTGTGGTAAAAAACGTTACTCCACAGCCCGCTTCCCTTCTCCTTCCTCTTCCACCACCCACGCACGTCCGCGGGAAGCGACCGGTCAACCCTTATATAGGAGTGCTAGCACAAAAAGATTCATGCATGACCACTAAAATTTCCAGATTAAAGCGCCGCTCCGGCGGGAGTATGGCGTATGTCGTTACCTTCAGCCAGGCCATGGCTACCGGGCGACGGCGACCAGAGAAGATGCGGCGGGAGGGGAATGAATGCAACTACTATTTGGGTTCACCGTCCGGTTTAAATAAATGTGCACCATCACGTGTAACCGCGGGTGCACAAATTGTAACATACGTGTCTGCTTAAGGGGGCTTCACGTAACTGGTGTGTGTGCGACATTCTGAGAGACAGTGTGTGTGTGTGTGTGCGACTCTACTCTTCGGACACGTACTCAACCTTTTGCATCGGGATATAAGTATAATGGTATTGCACTTTAGCTAGTGATTTACGTGGCCATGTTAATGTGGTTGTGTAAAAAAAATGTCACTTCCTACTCGTAATTTGCGTTATATAATTACTAGCAAGATGATCGTGCATTGCACGGAATATCAAGATGCATTTTTTTACAAAACACCTTTTGTGATTGACCCATGCAGGAGTAATCCCATGTGTAAAAACTAATGATGTCTAGAGAATTTTATCAGAAAAATGGTATCTTGAGAATTTCATCGAAAAAATGAAAGATGAGAGATAAGGTGAGGAGGAGTGGAGCGTGGTGGTGACTGCTGGTCGGACTGGGCGGAGGCATGGGATGGACGGCGCCGGCAGGCAGCAGCGGCCAGCATGCAAGATTGTTCCAGAGACTTCCTTTTTTAATTGCTCAGCAATGAGGTTGTGGGAGATAAGGATGAACGAGGCAAGGCCTTATCTGTAAATGTGGAGAGAGGTGCGGGTATCTTCTGTAAAATTGTCATAGTTTGCTTTCTGTCCATCATATATAGATCGGACGGTCTATATTACAAGATGGCAGGCACACCATCATCACCAACTCGGTTTTTTATAAGAGTAGAGATGATAAGTTTGCTAACTACTAAAGTAAAGTGGAATTTGTCCATGTTATACAAGTAAATTAAGGTGATTGTTTATCATACGGGTAAGGTTGGACGAAGGGTGGTAGGAACAAATGCTCTGCCTAGAGCATGTATGTGTGAGATGGAGTCTTAGTGTGTGTGTGGGTGGGTGCGTGCGTGTGTGTGTGTGACGCAGGGTCCTTGGTGGCGAATGTAATTTAAGTGTGTGTGGCTTCATCGTAGAGAGGTGATGTGTATGGCAGAGGCCACCAACGAGGGGGTGCAAGAGATAAAAGGCCCGTAGAGAGGGAAGAGAAGGCGTGTGCGCTTCAGAGGAGTCGACATCGAGAGAACGTGTTTGTTCGAGAGACACCAAGGAAGACTACTATATATCGATGGTGCATGTAGGTGGGAATTAAACGAATGGATGGTCTTATTGGTTTCGGGGATATAGGGGAAGAGTGAGAGAGGGGGTAGCCATAAGGAAATTGTTAAGTGTGAGTGTGTGTTTTACCCATGCAGGCGGAAGTTATGTGCACACAATTCGATGTGGCGTAAGGGCTGAGGGAAATTAACTACGTACGGAGACATATGAGACCTTGAACGTGCATGTGCGAGAGGTATACATGTATATGTGGGATGTGTGTGTGTGCGCGCGCGCATGATCGAAATAAAAGAAAGAAGACATAAGTCATAAGATCAACGACATGGGAGATACGGATCGGTATGACAATATGCATGCATGTGAGAGTGCATGGAAGAATGCCCGATAATTGAGCATGTGTTTTTGTCTTTAAGAGATAGTGGCGTGGGCTGGAGCATGCATCTATGGCGAGCAGAGGGAGCGAGACACAACGACTGTGCAAAAGAGATCAACCTATAGATGCATGTATGGAGAGACATATATAGTGTGCATGATAGGAAGCAAGAGTGCGTGCGAGAAAGAAATGTTGACAGAGAAACTACAGATAGACAGAGATAGAGATGCTATCTAGAGGGACATCGGCTAGTTTGAGTGTTGGAGATGACCGCCGAGTGGTTCAGAGGATGAAGTTATGTGTGTGTGAGAGAAAGATAAAATGAGGGCACATGACTACATGCAGAGGGAAACATATATAGTGTGCGTGATATGAAGCAAGAGTGAGGGCGAGAAAGAAGGTTGATGGAGAAACAGATAAATAGAAAGATAAAGATGCTAGCTAGTGTGCGTTAGAGATATGAGTTGAGTGGATCAGAAGGTTGAGTTATGTGTGTGGGTGTGAGAGAGATAGAGAGAGGGTGAATGTGAGTCACATACAAACAAGTATCAGAGAGAAATGAGACCCCGAGAGACGGAGTTTTGTGTCTGCGAGAGAGAAAGATATTTCACAACGTGAGTGATAGCTAGAGAGACATATGAGGGAACGCAAGATATCTCTAAGGAGAGAGAGTGTGTGTGAGCGACATACAAGAGAATGGTGGAGAGATATGAGACCCAGGGAGACAGAGTTTGTGTTCGTGTGTGAGAAAGAGATATTTAAGAGGAAGAGTCGTAGCTTGTGCGAGGGGGTGTGCGAGTGGCACACAAGGGAATAGTAGAGAGAAATGAGACCCCAGGAGACGAAGTTTGTGTTTGTGTGAGAGAAAGAGATTTCACATGGAGAATCATAGTTAGAGACAAATAGCAGGGAGCGAGATATACTTAGAGAGAGATAGAGTGATGAAGGTCGAGGGAGAGAGTACCGTCAGTGTGTTACGAAGATAAAAGATCATTGTCGACATACAGGTAGCACGAGAGATACCCGAGAGGCGATGAACGCGTATAGGTCTAGAGAGATACTCCTATATAAGACAGAGTGATAGCTATATGAGATGAATATCTGGATTAAAGGGGATTCAAATATTTAAACTAAAGATCACGACATCGATAATATCATAACGCAAATTGGTGTATGAAACATGCATATTCATTTGAATTTGGGGACACGTGTAAGGTTATATAGTTTATCAATATTAGTGATCCATAGATTCTTTAATTAGAGACAATGCATGGTTTATATGCAATTAATGTCTAAACGGGATTACACTATATGTTGCTTGTGTGAAACACATTATACATGTTTGAGAAGTAAAAAAACCGCATGAAACACACATTAATTAGAGACAGTTAGCGAGGAATGCATACATTGGATTTCAACATAAAGTGGATTCAAATATTTGAAAATCCAAATTAACATGGATACAGCCTTATGAATATGAGATCATACCATCTGTGAACCATATTTATGTATAAAGGGTGTTGTGCTTTTGAAAGTATATATAAAAAATGATGTATATAGAATTTTATTCCAATCGAAAATGGATCCTGCTCGAACAAAAATAGAATACAAACTGGATTCGAATTGAGTTGACATGGTAAATATGCACTCTTGCTCTGCAAAAATTTGAACGAGGTGGGGGGGAGTCGTAGTAACCGCCCAAAACCAAAATCTGCGAGATGGAAACTACTGCCTATCCTTGACACGCAAAGCCTATCGGCTCGATTTCTATAGGATTCGATAGGGGTAGGTTTGTAATTTCACTCAAACGTGACATAACCGCCTCTCACACGGATTCATACACGGTGGGCGCCAAAACACAGTGTCTCCTCGGCCGAAATCGACTCCCTCCCCGATTCATACACGGTGGGCTCCAAAACAAACTCTCGTCGGCAAATATTCGGTGTATGCGAGATTACCGTCCTATCCCCAACCGACTAATATTGTTGTGCTGTAGGAAATTTTAAACGGGGGCTAAGTTTGTAAATTTCCTTGCATTTGAGACAAGCGCGCCCTGAAGACATGGTTCCCCTTCCTCTCTCCCTCCATTTCCCCATTCATACTCCGTGGGCGCCAAAACACCCTCTCCACCCCAGCCTCCTCCATCCGCCACCCCATCCACCACCGCCGTCCACCTTGCCGGCGCCGCTCCTACGACCGTCTCGTCCACCACGCCCCGCCGCCACCGTCTACCCTCCTAAATCTGCTTCCACGCCGCCGACAGCCATCGCTACCGCGGCACCGTCAAATTCTCAGCAGATGCATACATGGCGCTGCACCAGAGGCGGTACTCTTTTGTATCTGCTCAACTTCTTTATTGCAGCAAGAAAATAGATCGCCACTGCTTTACTCTGATTTCTTGTCCATCACTTACTTGTTAGTTGAAAGCAAACATTGGTTGCGAAGTTGCCTTTGTCCGGTTTGCACCTTCAGATCCGCCATGGCACGCTTAACACTATACTTGCAATGCTTATGGTTTTCCCCTTTTATATTCCACACTAGTTAAATGACAGTAGACTAAATTTCAAAATTGGGTCAGTCAATTTTTGAGAGCTCGCCGGAGTTTGCCGGTGCGAAGAAAGGGGCTCGGGTGGGGACGGTAGTTGTGGCGGGCGGTGGTGGGGCCTCGCCGAATGAAGAAAACTTAACGTTGGTGGGGGCAGGGTGGGGTGGGGTGGCGGAGGAACACAAAGCGGGGGGGCAGTTTAGGGAGGGCGGCGGGTCGGGTTGGTGGTTCGGCCGGCGTCCGTGGTGTTCTCAGAGGGAAGAATCAGAGATGAGGAAGAAGAAGGGTTATGAGACGTAGGATCTTCATCCAACCGCCTGGAATGGTCGACTGACCCAAATGATAAAAGTCACGCGACTTGCATGCAGACATGCCTTTATATTCAGTACCATCATCGTAGCTACTTAGCACTGCTCCTGAATCCATCAAGCTAAACAACGTGCCACTCATAATTCCAAACTTGTTGCTCAAATACAATCTGATATGATGTTGATATTACTAAAACAGATAACGTTTAATTGGTCAGCTAATGTTCCTAGTTTACTTTCGAAAAGCACGTGCACCACATATAGAGAGACAACAGGGAGTTGCATTCTTAATGCGTTATGGTTCATCATGTGTGGGCACTACGCAACGAACATTTTATTATCCAAAATCTGCTTGCTCTTCTTTAGCATGCTCCTCTTCCGTTCTTCTTTAATAAGTACTCTCTCCGTTCCTAAATACAAGTCTTTGTATAGATTCCACCATGGACTACATATGGAGAAAATGAATGAATCTACACTCTAAAATGTATCTCAGATACATCTCAGATGTGATCCATAGTGGAAATCTCTACAAAGACTTATATTTTGGAACGAAGGGAGTATGATAGTAGTACAGTATGTTTCTTGTAGTGAAGATGAGCAGGGACATTTGCAGTGGAGAGGTCTATACGGTCGGTTGTGATGGACACTTTGAACTCTTCCGACCTCTTTGATTCATAGGATTTTGTAAACATAGGAATAGGAATTGTAGTGGCCTGCCCACTTGAATCTTATAAGATTAGCAAGGTAATGCGGGGAGTTGTGTCGCCTTTGAGAGTTACACTGATATTAACAGTACCGCACCTTCAGTTGAAGAGAGCTGGTATCCGAAGCCTTTCTATCAGTACCGGCAATACTAGCACATATATTCCAGCAAGTTCCACTTTGCTGATTTTACTCCTGATGCTTAGGGTTTCCCATTATATCTACACTACGATCTGCGTAGGTGCTTTGTGTCCTACTAGCAGCTGTTCACCCTTTAAAGCTAAATAACACACCAATCATACGTCCTAAGGTTCTTCAAATACGAATGTGATATGATACTGACATTAGCTAATAGACACACATTTAATTCGTTAGCTAATGCTCCCAATTGAGTTTCCAAATGCATGTGGCCATGATACGTCTCCAATGTATCTATAATTTTTGATTGTTTCATGCTATTATATTATCTGTTTTGGATATTTAATGGGCTTTTATATGTTATTTTATATTATCTCTGGGACTAACCTATTAACCGAAGGCCCAGTGCCAATTTATGTTTTTTTGCCTATTTTAGTGTTTTGCAGAAAAGGAATACTGATACGTCTCCACCGTATCCCTAATTTTTGATTGTTCCATGCTATTATATTATCTGTTTTGGATGTTTAATGGGCTTTAATATACCTTTTTATATTATTTTTGAGACTAACCTATTAACCGAAGGCCCAGTGCAAATTGCTGTTTTTTTTTCCTATTTTAGTGTTTCGCAAAAAAGGAATATCAAACGGAATCCAAACGGAATGAAACCTTCACGAGGATCGTTTTGGGAACAAACACAATCCAAGAGACTTGGAGTGGAAGTCAAGGAAGCAGCGAGGAAGCCACGAGGCAGGGAGGCGCCCCCCCCCCCCACCCTCGTGGAACCCTCACAGCTCCACCGACCTACTACTTTCGCCTATATATACTCTTGTACCCTGAAAACATCAAGGGGAGCCATGAAACACTTTTTCCACCAACGCAACCCGTGAGATCCCATCTTGGGGCCTTTTCTGGCGCTCCACCGGAGGGAGAATCGATCACGGAGGGCTTCTACATCAACACCATAGCCTCTCCGATGATGTGAGAGTAGTTTACCATAGACCTTCGGGTCCATAGTTATTAGCTAGATGGCTTCTTCTCTCTCTTTGGATCTCTAATACAAAGTTATCCTCGATCTTCTTGGAGATTGCTACCTCTTGAGCATGCGTTGGTTTTCCCTTGAAGAGGAAAAGGGGATGCAGCAAAGTAGCGTAACTATTTCCCTCAGTTTTTGAGAACCACGGTATCAATCCAGTAGGATATTACACGCAAGTCGCCTAGTACCTGCACCAACAATCAACAACCTTGCAACCAACGCGATAAAGGGGTTGTCAATCCCTTCACGGCCACTTGCAAAAGTGAGATCTGATAGAGATAATAAGATAAATATTTTTGGTATTTTTGTTGTATAGATTGAAAAGTAAAGATTGCAAAATAAATGGCGATAGAAATAGCTAGTTGACGGGAGATTAATATGATGGAAAATAGACCTGGGGGCCATAGGTTTAACTAGTGGCTTCTCTCAAGATAGCAAATTCTATAGTGGGTGAACAAATTACTGTCGAGCAATTGATAGAAAAGCGCATAGTTATGAGAATATCTAGGCATGATCATGAACATAGGCATCATGTCCGTATCAAGTAGACCGAAACGATTCTGCATCTACTACTATTACTCCACACATCGACCGCTATCCAGCATGCATCTAGAGTATTAAGTTCATAAGAACAGAGTAACGCATTAGGCAAGATGACATGATGTAGAGAGATAAACTCAAGCAATATGATATAAACCCCATCTTTTTATCCTCGATGGCAACAATACAATACGTGTTTTGCTGCCCTAACATCACAGGAAAGGACACCGCAAGATTGAACCCAAAGCTAAGACTTCGCCCATTGCAAGAAAGATCAATCTCGTAGGCCAAACCAAACTGATAGTTCGAAGAGACTTGCAAAGATATCAAATCATGCATATAAGAATTCAGAGAAGAATCAAATATTGTTCATAGATAATCTTGATCATAAACCCACAATTCATCGGATCTCGACAAACACACCACAAAAAGTATTAGATCGAATAGATCTCCAAGAAAATCGAGGAGAACTTTGTATTGAGATCCAAAGAGAGAGAAGAAGCCATCTAGCTAATAACTATGGACCCGAAGGTCTGTGGTAAACTACTCACACATCATCGGAGAGGCTATGGTGTTGATGTAGAAGCCCTCCTGATCGATTCCCCCTCCGGCGGAGCGCCGGAAAAGGCCCCAAGATGGGATCTCACTGGTACACAAGGTTGCGGCGGTGGAAAATAGGTTTCGTGGCTCCCCTGGATGTTTTTAGGGTATAAGAGTATATATAGGCGAAAGAAGTAGGTGGTGGAGCTACGAGGGGCCCATGAGGGTGGGGGACGTGCCAACCCCCTGGGTGTGCCTCCCTGCCTCGTGGCCGCCTTGTTGCTTCCTTGGCGTCCACTCCAAGTCTCCTGGATTGCGTTTGTTCCAAAAATGATCCTCACGAAGGTTTCATTCCGTTTGGATTCCGTTTGATATTCCTTTTCTGCAAACATCAAATAGGCAAAAAACAGCAATTTGCACCGGGCCTTCTGGTTAGTAGGTTAGTCCTGTGAATAATATAAAAGTGCATAAGAAAGCCCATTAAACATCCAAAACAGATAATATAATAGCATGGAACAATAAAAAAATATAGATATGTTGGAGACGTATCAAGCATCCCCAAGCTTAATTCCTGCTCGTCCTCGAGTAGGTAAATGATAAAAACAGAATTTTTTATGTGGAATGCTACGTAACATAATTTTCAATGTAATTTTCTTTATTGTGGCATGAATGTTCAGATCCGAAAGATTCAAGATAAAAGTTTAATATTGACATAAAAATAATAATACTTCAAGCATACTAACTAAGCAATTATGTCTTCTCAAAATTACATAGCCAAAGAAAGCTCATCCCTACAAAATCATATAGTTAAGCCATGTTTCATTTTCATCACACAAAAATGCTCTCATCATGCACAAACCCGATGACAAGCCAAGCAATTCTTTCATCCTTTAGTATTTCTCAAACTTTTTCAACTTTCACGCAATACATGAGCATGAGCCATGGACATAGCACTATGGGTGGAATAGAATATAATGATGGGGGTTGTGTGGAGAAGACAAAAAATAGAAAGTCTCACATTGACGCGGCTAATCAACAGGCTAGGGAGATGCCCATCAATTGATGTCAATGCAAGGAGTAGGGATTGCCATGCAACGGGTGCACTAGAGCTATAAATGTATGAGAGCTCAACAAAAGAAACTAAGTGGGTGTGCATCCAACTTGCTTGCTCAAGAAGACCTAGGGAATTTGAGGAAGCCCATTGTTGGAATATACAAGCCAAGTTCTAGAATTAAAAATTCCTACTAGTATATGAAAGTGACAAAATAAGAGACTCTCTATCATAAAGATCATGGTGCTACTTTGAAGCACAAGTGTTGAAAAAGGATAGTAGCATTGTCCCATATTTTCTTCTTCCTTATTTATTTGTCCTTTCCTTTTTTTATTTGGCCTTTTTTTCATGGGATAATGCTCTATTAATGATGATCATCACACTTCTATTTATTTACAAATCAATGATTACAACTCAATCTAGAACAAAATATGACTCTATATGAGTGCCTCCGGCGGTGTACCGGGATGGGCAATGAACAAGAGTGACATGTATGAAAAATTATGCATGGTGGCCTTGCCACAAATACGATGTCAACTACATGATCATGCAAGGCAATATGACAATGATGAAACGCTTCATAATAAATGAAACGCTGGAAAGTTGCATGGCAACATATATCGGAATGGCTATGGAAATGCCATAATAGGTAGGTATGGTGGCTGTTTTGAGGAAGATATAAAGAGGTTTATGTGTGATAGAGCGTATCATATCACGGGGCTTGGATGCACCGGCGAAGTTTGCACCAACTCTCAAGGTGAGAAAGGGCAATGCACGGTACCAAAAATCTACAAGTCATCAAAAACCAAGCATTACGCGCATGCTCCTAGGGGGATATATTGGTAGGAAAAGACCATCGCTCGTCCCCGACCGCCACTCATAAGGATGACAATCAAAGAACACCTCATGTTTGAAATTTGTCACACAACGGTTACCATACGTGCATGCTATGGGACTTGCAAACTTCAACACAAGTATTTCTAAAATTCACAATTACTCAACTAGCACAACTCTAATATCACCATCTCAATATCTCAAAACAATCATCAAGTATCAAACTTCTCATAGTATTCAATGCGCTTTATATGAAAGTTTTTATTATACCCATCTTGGATGCCTATCATATTAGGACTAATTTTATAGCCAAAGCAAATTACCATGCTGTTCTAAAGGACTCTCAAAATAATATAAGTGAAGCATGAGAGATCAATAATTTATATAAAATAAACCACCACCGTGCTCTAAAAGATATAAGTCAAGCACTAGAGCAAAATTATCTAGCTCAAAAGATATAAGTGAAGCACATAGAGTATTCTAATAAATTCTGATTCATGTGTTTCTCTCCAAAAGGTGTGTACAGCAAGGATGATTGTGATAAATTAAAAAGCAAAGACTCAAATCATACAAGACACTCCAAGCAAAACACATATCATGTGGTGAATAAAAATATAGCCTCAAGTAAAGTTACCGGTAGATGAAGACGAAAGAGGGGATGCCTTCCAGGGCATCCCCAAGCTTAGGCTTTTGGTTATCCTTGAATTTTACCTTGGGGTGCCTTGGGCATCCCCAAGCTTAGGCTCTTGCCACTCCTTATTCCATAATCCATCAAATCTTTACCGAAAACTTGAAAACTTCACAACACAAAACTCAACAGAAAATCTCACGAGCTCCGTTAGTGCAAGAAAACAAACCACCACTTTAAGGTACTGTTATGAAATCATTCTTTATTTATATTAGTGTTAAACCTACTATATTACAACTTCTCTATGGTTCATACCCCCCGATACTAGCCATAGATTCATCAAAATAAGCAAACAACACACAAAAACAGTTCTGTCAAAAACAGAACAGTCTGTAGTAATCTGTATCAAACGCAAAGTTCTGTAACTCATAAAAATCTGCCAAAATAGGAAGAAATAGATAATTTTATTATTGATCTAATTCAATTTTAATAATTATTTATCACTTTCTGGTGATTTTTAACAATTGTTTTCGTGAGCAGAAAGTTTCTGTCTTTTTCAGCAAGATCAAATAATTATCATCCAAAAAGATCCTATAGGTCTTACTTGGCACAAAGACTAATTAAAAGATAAAACCACATCTAACCAGAGGCTAGATGAATTATTTATTACTAAACAGGAACAAAAATAAAATTGGGTTGCCTCCCAACAAGCACTATCATTTAACGCCCCTAGCTAGGCATTGATAATTTTAATGATGCTCACATCAAAGACAAGAATTAAAGCACAAAGAGAGCATCATAGAACACGTGATAAACACATCTAAGTCTAACATACTTCCTATGCATAGGCATTTTATAAGCAAACAAATTATCATAGCAATCAAAAATTAGCATATGCAAGGAAGAAGAAAGAGACGATAGCAATCTCAACATGACGAGAGGTAATTTAGTAAGATAAAAATTTCTACAACCATATTTTCCTCTCTCATAATAATTACATGCAGGATCATAGGCAAATTCAACAAAATAGCTATCACATAACATATTCTCAACACGATCCACATGCATGCGAAGTTGACACTCTTCCAAAATAGTGGGATTATCATTAACTAAAGTCATGACCTCTCCAAACCCACTTTTATCAAAAATACCATAAGATTGAACATTCTCCAAATATGTGGGATCTAAAGTTGACACTCTTCCAAACCCACTTTCAATATTATTGCAAACACTATTATCAATCTCATATTCATCATGGGGCTTAAATAAATTTTCAAAATCATAAGAAGAATCACCCCAATCATGATCATTGCAACGAGTAGTAGACATAGCAAAACTAGCATCCCCAAGCTTAGGGTTTTGCATATTATTAGCACAATTGACATCAAGAGAATTTATAATAAAATCATTGCAATCATGCTTTTTATTCAAGGAGCTATCGTGAATCTCTTCATAAATTTCTTCATCACAATTTTCAGATTCACGAATTTCAAGCAAAACATCATAAAGATAATCTAGTGCTCTCAAATCACTAGAAATTAGTTCATCATAATTGGATCTCTTAAAAATATTAGCAAGGGGATGAGGATCCATAAACTTTTAGCAAGCGAAGATGCAAGCAAAAAGAAGGCACATGGTAACACAAGATCGAACAGAAGGAGGGCGAAGAAAAGGAAATGGTGAAGTGGGGGAGAGGAAAATGAGAGGCAAATGGCAAATAATGTAATGCGAGGGGAGTTTGTGAAGGGTACTTGGTATGTATTGACTTGTGCGTAGATCTCCCCGGCAACGGCGCCAGAAATCCGCACGTTGGAGGCAGACCAAATCTTGACTTGACTTGGCGTAAACCTCCCCGGCAACAATGCCAGAAATCCTTCTTGCTACCTCTTGAGCATGCATTGGTTTTCCCTTGAAGAGGAAAGGGTGATGCAGCAAAGTAGCGTAAGTATTTCCCTCGGTTTTTGAGAACTAAGGTATCAATCCAGTAGAAGATTACACGCAAGTCGCCTAGTACCTGCACAAACAATCAAGAACCTTGCAACCAACGCGATAAAGGGGTTGTCAATCCCTTCACGACCACTTGCAAAAGTGAGATCTGATAGAGATAATAAGATAAATATTTTTGGTATTTTTGTTGTATATATTGAAAAGTAAAGATTCTAAAATAAACGGAGACAGAAATAGCTAGTTGACGGGAGATTAATATGATGGAAAATAGACCCGGGGGCCATAGGTTTCACCAGTGGCTTCTCTCACGATAGCAAATTCTAGGGTGGGTGAACAAATTACTGTCGAGCAATTGATAGAAAAGCGCATAGTTATGAGAATATCTAGGCATGATCATGAACATAGGCATCACGTCTGTATCAAGTAGACCGAAATGATTCTGCATCTACTACTATTACTCCACACATCGACCGTTATCCAGCATGCATCTAGAGTATTAAGTTCATAAGAACAGAGTAACACATTAGGCAAGACGACATGATGTAGAGAGATAAACTCAAGCAATATGTTATGAACCCCATCTTTTTATCCTTGATGTCAACAATACAATACGTGCCTTGCTGCCCCTGCTGTCACTGGGAAAGGACACCACAAGATTGAACCTAAAGCTAAGCACTTCTCCCATTGCAAGAAAGATCAATCTAGTAGGCCAAACCAAACTGATAATTTGAAGAGACTTGCAAACATATCAAATCATGCATATAATAATTCAGAGAAGAATCAAATATTGTTCATAGATAATCTTGATCATAAACCCACAATTCATCGGATCTCGACAAACACACTGCAAAAAGTATTACACCAGAAACTGATAAAATACTGATTTTAATTACAGTAGATCAATAAACAAATTATCTAGGTTTTCCTATTTTTTTCAGATTTTTTTGAGTTATAGAAGTTTGTGTTTGATACAGATTACTACAGACTGTTCTGTTTTTGACATATTCTGTTTTTTGTGTGTTGTTTGCTTATTTTGATCAATCTATGGCTAGTATCGTGTCACGACCTGATCGTGGTAGGGATCGAGATCGGACAAATCACGTGAGCACTTTGGTAGTCTTGGATAATTTGAAGAGAATAAGGGTGAGGAATCAGAGAAGGGGCAGAGGAACAAGAGAACGCGAGGTGAGAAAGCTTTAGAGTTCATTCATCTCCAACCTGAATCCCTTTCGGGTTACAGCATGATACATATATTCCTCCTACTAGGCCCACACATGGATACCCCTTGGCCCATCTTGTAGCCCACACACAGGTATAAAACACATGGTGACAGCCCATACAGAGGGTGTTACACTCTCCCTCCCTTGAAAATCGGCTTGCCCCCAAGCCGATGATGATCAAACTTTCATTCTGAATACCTCCAATCTCATCTAAGTGAAGAGCTAGTCCTCCTGGGTCATATGGCAGTAGCATGTGCGTGCACCTGATCGGCTCATTGGAAGATGGCACTAATTCAGTTTCAAATGGAGCTGCAGTTGAAAAATGGGGCATGTTGTTCACACACAAGATAAACCTAAACCAACTTGGGGTCCCTTCCTTGTCAGCAAGCAGCAGAGTGCAAGTTTTGGTATCTCCCTTCACGGGCTCCCCAATGCGAATGATACAAGCAAGCAGCTGGATAATAGAATGGTGCCACAGCATGGCTGCAGTTTCTATGGTGCCTTGAGGTCGATGATTCATCTCAAAACTGAGCCCTCCGCTGAAAATCTGCACACGTATATATTTTATGATATGAGTACTCCTCTCAAGTGCTTTTGGATTAGACAGAAACCACCAAAGCAAAGGTGAGCATTGGATCCCAGTATAATATATCTCAATTCTGTTGGCGTGAAGAAATATAAGGAACCAAAGGTGCAAGTGGCCATCTAAACGATCTCGAGAAAACTCAAGTGCTGCAGCGACATGTAGATCATAATCAAGTTGCCCTGCAGGAGAGAAGTTGAATTCAAACAAGGCTCCAGCAGTATTTTCTAGTGGACACATCATGTAGTTCCCAGCCTGCTGCATTTTGTAGGGAAGCAACTTTGGAAAATAGAATAGAGTCAATGGTAGCATCAGTGTAATAGTCCAATAGATATGTTTCATGCTATTATATTATCTGTTTGGGATGTTTAATGGGCTTTTATATGCTCTTTTATATTATTTTTGGGACTAACCTATTAACCGAAAGCCCAGTGCCAGTTTCTGTTTTTTTGTTGCCTATTCTAGTGTTTAGCAGAAAAGGAATACCAAACAGAATGAAACCTTCACGATGATCTTTGTTGGACCGAAAGCAAACCAGAAGACTTGGAGTTGAAGTATGGAACTCCACGAGGCGGCCACGAGGCAGGAGGGTGCGCCCCCCACCCTCGTGGGCCCGACGGAGCTCCACCGACGTACTTATTTCGCCTATATATACTCTTATACCCTAAAAACATCAGGGGGAGCCACAAAACCACTTTTCCACCGCCGCAACCTTCTGTACCCGTGAGATCCCATATTGGGGCCTTTTCTGAAGGAAATATGCCCTAGAGGCAATAATAAAGTTATTATTTATTTCCTTATTTCATGATAAATGTTTATTATTCATGCTAGAATTGTATTAACCGGAAACATGATACATGTGTGAATACATAGACAAACAGAGTGTCACTAGTATGCCTCTACTTGACTAGCTCGTTAATCAAAGATGGTTATGTTTCCTAGCCATAGACATGAGTTGTCATTTGATTAATGGGATCACATCATTAGGAGAATGATGTGATTGACTTGACCCATTCCGTTAGCTTAGCACTTGATCGTTTAGTATGTTGCTATTGCTTTCTTCATGACTTGTACATGTTCCTATGACTATGAGAATATGCAACTCCGTTTACGGAGGAACACTTTGTGTGCTACCAAACGCGTCACAACGTAACTAGGTGATTATAAAGGTGCTCTCTGGTGTCTCCGAAGGTACTTGTTGGGTTGGCGATTTCGAGATTAGGATTTGTCACTCCGATTGTCGGAGAGGTATCTCTAGGCCCACTCAAGAATGCACATCACTATAAGCCTTGCGAGCATTGTAACTAATGAGTTAGTTATGGATGATGTATTACGGAACGAGTAAAGAGACTCGCCGGTAACGAGATTGAACTAGGTATTGAGATACTGACGATCGAATCTCGGGAAAGTAACATACCGATGACAAAGGGAACAACGTATGTTGTTATGCGGTTTGACTGATAAAGATCTTCGTAGAATATGTGGGAGCCAATATGAGCATCCAGGTTCCGCTATTGGTTATTGACCGGAGACGTGTCTCGGTCATGTCTACATTGTTCTCGAACCCGCAGGGTCCGCACGCTTAAAGTTTGATGACGGTTATATTATGAGTTTATGTGTTTTTATGTACTGAAGGTAGTTCCGAGTCCCGGATGATAGCGTGGCCATGACGAGGAGTCCCGAAATGGTCGAGACGTAAAGATCGATATATTGGACGACTATATTCGGACATCGGAAAGGTTCCGAGTGATTCGGGTATTTTTCGGGGTACCGGAGAGTTACGGAAATTCGTATTGGGCCTTAATGGGCCATACGGGAAAGGAGAAAAAGGCCTCAATGGGTGGCCGCACCCCTCCCCATGTACTGGTCCGAATTGGACTAGGGAGTGGGGCGCCCCCTTCCTTCCTTCTTCTTTTTCCTTCCCTTCTCCTACTCCAACAAGGAAAGGAGGAGTCCTACTCCCGGTGGGAGTAGGACTCCCCCCTTGACGCGCCCTCCTTGGCCGGCCGCCTCTCCCCCCTTGCTCCTTTATATACGGGGGCAGGGGCACCCGATAGAGACAACAATTGATCTCTTGATCTCTTAGCCGTGTGCGGTGCCCCCCTCCACCATAATCCACCTCGATAATATCATAGCGGTGCTTAGGCGAAGCCCTGCGTCGGTAAAACATCATCATCGTCACCACGCCGTCGTGCTGACGAAACTCTCCCTCAACACTCGGCTGGATCGGAGTTCGAGGGACGTCATTGAGTTGAACGTGTGCAGAACTCGGAGGTGCCGTGCGTTCGATACTTGATCGGTCGGATCGTGAAGACATACGACTACATCGACCGCGTTGTGCTAACGCTTCCGCTTTCAGTCTACGAGGGTACGTGGACAACACTCTCCCCTCTCGTTGCTATGCATCACCATGATCTTGCGTGTGCGTAGGAATTTTTTTGAAATTACTACGTTCCCCAACAGTGGCATCAGAGCCTAGTTTTATGTATAGATGCCATATGCACGAGTAGAATACAAGTGAGTTGTGGGCGATATAAGTCATACTGCTTACCAGCATGTCATACTTTGGTTCGGCGGTATTGTTGGATGAAGCGGCCCGGACCGACATTACGTGTATGCTTACACGAGACTGGTTCTACCGACATGCTTTGCACACAGGTGGCTGGCGGGTGTCAGTTTCTCCAACTTTAGTTGAACCGAGTGTGGCCACGCCCGGTCCTTGAGAAGGTTAAAACAACACTAACTTGACGAACTATCATTGTGGTTTTGATGCGTAGGTAAGAACTGTTCTTGCTCAGCCCGCAGCAGCCACATAAAACTTGCAACAACAAAGTAGAGGACGTCTAACTTGTTTTTGCAGGGCATGTTGTGATGTGATATGGTCAAGATGTGATGAGATATAAGTTGTTGTATAAGATGATCATGTTTTGTTGAAGTTATCGGCAACTGGCAGAAGCCTTATGGTTGTCTCTTTATTGCATAAGATGCAAGCGCCAAATAATTGCTTTACTTTATCGCTATGCGATAGCAATAGTTGCAAGAGCAATAGTTGGTGAGACGACCATGTGACGACACATTGATATAGATCAAGATGATGGAGATCATGGTGTCATGCCGGTGACGATGGAAATCATGACGATGCTATGGAGATGGAGATCAAAGGCACAAGATGATGATGGCCATATCATGTCACGTATTTTGATTGCGTGTGATGTTTATCTTTTATACATCTTATTTTCTTAGTTCGACGGTAGCTTTATAAGATGATCTCTCACTAATTATCAAGGTACAAGTGTTCCCCCTGAGTATGCACCGTTGCGAAAGTTCTTCGTGCTGAGACACCACGTGATGATCGGGTGTGATAGGCTCTACGTTCAAATACAACGGGTGCAAAACAGTTGCACACGCGGAATACTCAGATTAAACTTGACGAGCCTATCATATAACAGATATGGCCTCGGAACACTGAGACCGAAAGGTCGAGCATGAATCATATAGTAGATATGATCAACATAGTGATGTTCACCATTGAAACTACTCCATCTCACGTGATGATCGGACATGGTTTAGTTGATATGGATCACGTGATCACTTAGAGGATTAGAGGGATGTCTATCTAAGTGGGAGTTCTTAAGTAATATGATTAATTGAACTTAAATTTATCATGAACTTAGTCCTGGTAGTATTAGCATATCTATGTTGTAGATCAATAGCTCGCATTTAGCTCCCCTGTTTTATTTTTTGATATGTTCCTAGAGAAAAACTGTATTGAAAGAAGTTAGTAGCAATGATACGGATTGGATCCGTGATCTGAGGATTATCCTCATTGCTGCACAGAAGAATTATGTCCTTGATGCACCGCTAGGTGACGGCACTATTGCAGGAGCATATGCAAACATTATGAACGTTTGACAAAAGCTCGGTATGATGACTACTTGATAGTTAAGTGCACCATGCTTTACGGCTTAGAATTGGGACTTCAAAGAGGTTTTGAACGCCACGGAGCATATAAGATGTTCCAAGAGTTGAAATTGGTATTTCATACTCATGCCCGTGTCGAGAGGTATGAGACCTCTGACAGTACTTTGCCTACAAGATGGAGGAGAATAGCTCAACCAGTGAACATGTGCTCAGATTGTCTAGGTACTACAATTGCTTGAATCAAGTGGGAGTTAATCTTCCAGATAAGATAGTAATTGACAGAATTCTCTAGTCACTATCACCAAGTTACTAGAACTTCGTAATGAACTATAATATGCAAGGGATGACGAAAGTAATTCCCGAGCTCTTCGCGATGCTGAAATCGACGAAGGTAGAAATCAAGAAAGAGCATCAAAGTGTTGATGGTTAACAAGACCACTAGTTTCAAGTAAATGGACAAAGGGAAGAAAGGGGAACTTCAAAAAGAACTGCAAGCAAGTTGCTGCTCAAGTGAGGAAGCCCAAGTCTGGACCTAAGCCTGAGACTAAGTGCTTCTACTGCAAATGGACTGGTCACTGGAAGCGGAACTGCCCCAAGTATTTGGCGGATAAGAACGATGGCAAAGTGAACAAAGGTATATTTGATATACAGATTATTGATGTGTATTTTACTAGTGTTCGTAGCAACCCCTCGGTATTTGATACTGGTTCAGTTGCTAAGAGTAGTAACTCGAAACGGGAGTTGTAGAATGAACAGAAACTAGTTAAGGGCGAGGTGACGATGTGTGTTGGAAGTAGTTCCAAGATTGATATGATCATCATCGCACACTCCCTATATTTTCGGGATTAGTGTTGAACCTAAGTAAGTGTTATTTGGTGTTTGCGTTGAACATGAATATGATTTGATCATGTTTATAGCAATATGGTTATTCATTTAAGTTAGAGAATAATTGTTGTTATTTTTACATGAATAAAAACCTTCTATGGTTATACACCCAATGAAAATGGTTCGTTGGATCTCGATCGTAGTGATACACATATTCATAATATTGAAGCCAAAAGATGCAAAGTTAATAATGATAGTGCAACTTATTTGTGGCACTGCCGTTTAGGTCATATTGGTGTAAAGCGCATGAAGAAACTCCATGCTGATGGGATTTTGGAATCACTTGATTATGAATCACTTGATGCTTGCGAACCATGCCTCATGGGCAAGATGACTAAGACTTCGTTTTTCGGAACAATGGAGCGAGCAACAGATTTGTTGGAAATAATACATAATGATGTATGCTGTCCGATGAGTGTTGATGCTCGCGGCAGGTATCGTTATTTTGTGGCCTTCACAGATGATTTGAGCAGATATGGGTATATCTACTTGATGAAACACAAGTCTGAAACATTTGAAAAGTTCAAAGAATTTCAGAGTGAAGTGAAGAATCATCATAACAAGAAAATAGAAGTTTCTACGATATGATCGCAGAGGTAAAATATTTGAGTTACGAGTTTGGTCTTCAGTTAAAAAAACGTGAAATAGTTTCACTACTCACGCCACCTGGAACACCACAGTGTAATGGTGTGTCCGAACGTCGTAACCGTACTTTAGTAGATATGGTGCGATCTATGATGTCTCTTACCGATCTACCACTATCGTTTTGGGGTTATGTATTAGAGACAGCTGCATTCACGTTAAATAGGGCACCATCAAAATCCGTTGAGACGACGCCTTATGAACTGTGGTTTGGCAAGAAACCAAAGTTGTCGTTTCTTAAAGTTTGGGGCTACGATGCTTATGTGAAAAGTTTCATCCCGATAAGCTCAAACCCAAATCGAGAAATGTGTCTTCATAGGATACCCAAAGGAGACAGTTGGGTACACCTTCTATCACAGATCCGAAAGGCAAGACATTCGTTGCTAAGAATGGATCCTTTCTAGAGAAGTAGTTTCTCTCGAAAGAAGTGAGTGGGAGGAAAGTAGAACTTGATGAGGTAACTGTACCTTCTCCCTTATTGGAAAATAGTTCATCACAGAAATCTGTTCCTGTGACTCCTACACCAATTAGTGAGGAAGCTAATGATGATGATCATGTAACTTCAGATCAAGTTACTACCGAACCTCGTAGGTCAACCAGAATGAAATCCGCACCAGAGTGGTACGGTAATCCTATTCTGGAGGTCATGTTACTTGAGCATGACGAGCCTACGAACTATGAGGAAGCGATGATGAACCCAGATTCCGCAAAATGGTTTGAGGCCATGAAATCTGAGATGGGATCCATGTATGAGAACAAAGTATGGACTTTGATTGACTTGCCCAAATGATCAGCGAGCCATTGAGATTAAATGGATCTTCAAGAGGAAGGCGGACGCTGATAGTAGTGTTACTATCTACAAAGCTAGAATTGTCGCAAAAGGTTTCCACAAGTTCAAGGTGTTGATTATGATGAGAGTTTCTCACTCGTATCTATGCTTAAGTCTGTCCGAATCATGTTAGCAGTTGCCGCATTTTATGAAATCTGGCAAATGGATAAACAAAACGGCATTCCTTAATGGATTTATTAAAGAAAAGTTGTATATGATGCAACTAGAAGGTTTTGTCAATCCTAAAGGTGCTAACAAAATATGCAAGCTCCAGCGATCCATCTATGGATTGGTGCAAGCATCTCGGAGTTGGAATATACGCTTTGATAAGTTGATCAAAGCATATAGTTTTATACAGACTTGCGGTGAAGCTTGTATTTACAAGAAAGTGAGTGGGAGCACTACAACATTTCTGATAAGTATATGTGAATGACATATTGTTGATCGGAAATAATGTAGAATTATTCTGCAAAGCATAAAGGAGTGTTTGAAAGAAGTTTTTCAGAGAAAGGCCTCAGTGAAGCCGCTTACATATTGAGCATCAAGATCTATAGAGATAGATCAAGACGCTTGATAAGTTTTTCAATGAATACATACCTTGACAAGATTTTGAAGTAGTTCAAAATGGAACAGTCAAACAAAGAGTTCTTGCCTATGTTACAAGGTGTGAAATTGAGTAAGACTCAAAGCCCGACCACGGCAGAAAATAGAAAGAGAATGAAAGTCATTCCCTATGCCTCGGCCATAGGTTCTATAAAGTATGTCATGCTGTGTACCAGATCTATTGTATACCCTACCACTGAGTTTGGCAAGAAAGTACAATAGTGATCTAGGAGTAGATCACTGGACAGCGGTCAAAAATTATCCTTAGTGGATTAAGGATATGTTTCTCGATTATGGAGGTGACAAAAGGTTCGTCGTAAAGGGTTACGTTGATGCAAGCTTTGACACTAATCCAGATGACTCCAAGTCTTAATCTGGATACATATTGAAAGTGGGAGCAATTAGCTAGAGTAGCTCCGTGCAGAGCATTGTAGACATAGATTTTGCAAAATACATACGGATCTGAATTTGGCAGACCCGTTGACTAAATTTCTCTCACAAGCAAAACATGATCACTCTTTGGGTGTTAATCACATAGCGATGTGAACTAGATTATTGACTCTAGTAAACCCTTTGGGTGTTAGTCACATGGAGATGTGAACTAATCACATAAAGATGTGAACTATTGGTGTTAAATCACATGGTGATGTGAACTAGATTATTGACTCTAGTGCAAGTGGGAGACTAAAGGAAATATGCCCTAGAGGCAATAATAAAGTTATTATTTATTTCTTTATTTCATGATAAATGTTTATTATTCATGCTAGAATTGTATTAACCGGAAACATGATACATGTGTGAATACATAGACAAACAGAGTGTCACTAGTATGCCTCTACTTGAGTAGCTCGTTAATTAAAGATGGTTATGTTTCCTAGCCATAGACATGAGTTGTCATTTGATTAATGGGATCACATCATTAGGAGAATGATGTGATTGACTTGACCCATTCCGTTAGCTTAGCACTTGATCGTTTAGTATGTTGCTATTGCTTTCTTTATGACTTATACATGTTCCTATGACTATGAGATTATGCAACTCCCGTTTACCGGAGGAACACTTTGTGTGCTGCCAAACGTCACAATGTAACTGGGTGATTATAAAGGTGCTCTACAGGTGTCTCCAAAGGTACTTGTTGGGTTGGCGTATTTCGAGATTAGGATTTGTCACTCCGATTGTCGGAGAGGTATCTCTGGGCGCACTCAGTAATGCACATCACTATAAGCCTTGCAAGCATTGTAACTAATGAGTTAGTTGCGGGATGATGTATTACGCAACGAGTAAAGAGACTTGCCGGTAATGGGATTGAACTAGGTATTGAGATACCGATGATCGAATCTCGGGCAAGTAACATACCGATGACAAAGGGAACAACGTATGTTGTTATGCGCTTTGACCGATAAAGATCTTCGTAGAATATGTGGGAGCCAATATGAGCATCCAGGTTCCGCTATTGGTTATTGACCGGAGACGTGTCTCGGTCATGTCTACATTGTTCTCGAACCCGTAGGGTCCGCATGCTTAAAGTTCGATGACAGTTATATTATGAGTTTATGTGTTTTGATGTACCAAAGGTAGTTCGGAGTCCCGGATGAGATCGGGTACATGACGAGGAGTCTCGAAATTGTCGAGAGGTAAAGATCGATATATTGGACGACTATATTCGGACATCGGAAAGGTTCCGAGTGATTCGGGTATTTTTCGGGGTACCGGAGAGTTACGGGAATTCGTATTGCGCCTTAATGGGCCATACGGGAAAGGAGAAAAAGGCCTCAAAGGGTGGCCGCATCCCTCTCCATGGACTAGTCCGAATTGGACTAGGGAGGGGGGCGCCCCCTTCCTTCCTTCTTCTTCTTCCTTCCCTTCTCCTACTCCAACAAGGAAAGGAGGAGTCCTACTCCCGGTGGGAGTAGGACTCCCCCCTTGGCACGCCCTCCTTGGCCGGCCGCCTCTCCCCCCTTGCTCCTTAATACACGAGGGCAGGGGGCACCCCATAGAGACAACAATTGATCTCTTGATCTCTTAGCCGTGTGCGGTGCCCCCCTCCACCATAATCCACCTCGATAATATCGTAGCGGTGCTTAGGCGAAGCCCTGCATCGGTAGAACATCATCATCGTCATCACGCCGTCGTGCTGACAAAACTCTCCCTCAACACTCGGCTGGATCGGAGTTCGAGGGACGTCATCGAGTTGAACGTGTGCAGAACTCGGAGGTGTCGTGCGTTCGGTACTTGATCGGTCGGATCGTGAAGACGTACGACTACATCAACCGCATTGTGCTAACGCTTCCACTTTCGGTCTATGAGGGTACGTGGACAACACCCTCCCCTCTCGTTGCTATGCATCACCATGATCTTGCGTGTGCGTAGGAATTTTTTTGAAATTACTACGTTCCCCAACATTTTCCTGCGCTCTGCCGGAGGGGGAATCAATCACGGAGAGCTTCTACATCAACACCATAGCCTCTCCGATGATGCGTGAGTAGTTTACCACAGAGCTTCGGGTCCATAGTTATTAGCTAGATGGCTTCTTCTCTCTTTGATTCTCAATACAAAGTTCTCCTCGATGTTCTTGGAGATCTATTCGATGTAATATTCTTTTGCGGTGTGTTCGCCGAGATCCGATGAATTGTGCATTTATGAACAAGTTTATCTATGAATATTATTTGGTTCTTCTCTTAATTCTTATATGCATGATTTGATATATTTGCAAGTCTCTTCGAATTATCGGTTTAGTTTGGCCTACTAGATTGAACTTTCTTGCAATGGGAGAAGTGCTTAGCTTTGGGTTCAATCTTGCGGTGTCCTTTCCCAGTGACAGTAGGGGCAGCAAGGCACATATTGTATTGTTGCCATCGAGGATAAAAATATGGGGTTTATATCATATTGCTTGAGTTTATCCCTCGACATCATGTCATCTTGCTTAATGTGTTACTCTGTTCTTATGAACTTAATACTCTAGATGCATGCTGGATAGCGGTCGATGTGTGGAGTAATAGTAGTAGATGCAGAATCATTACGGTCTACTTGACACGGACGTGATGCTTATATTCATGATCATTGCCTTAGATAACTTCATAACTATGCGCTTTTCTATCAATTGCTCGGCAGTAATTTATTCACCCACCGTAATACATGCTATCTTGAGAGAAGCCACTAGTGAAACCTATAGCCCCCGGGTCTATTTTACATCATATTAGTTTCCCATCAACTTGCCAATTTCTGTCACTGTTCTTGTATTTTGCAATCTTTACTTTCCAATCTATACAACAAAAAATATCAAATATATTTACTTTACTATCTTTGTTAGATCTCACTTTTACGAGTGACCGTGAAGGAATTGACGACCCCTTTATCGTGTTGGTTGCAAGGTTCTTGATTGTTTGTGCAGGTACTAGGTGACTTGTGCGTTGTCTCCTACTAGATTGATACCTTGGTTCTCAAAAATTGAGGGAAATACTTACGCTACTTTGTTGCATCACCCTTTCCTCTTCAAGGGAAAACCAACGCATGCTCAAGAGGTAGCAGGCCACATATAGAGAGACATCATGGAATTGCATTTGTTTGGGCGCTCTGATTCATCATGGGTGGGCAACCAACTTTGTATAGAAAGAAGGGGAATCTCAATAATATGCTTCCTCTTCTGTTCTTTAACATGTTCCTCTTCTGTTCTTCTTTAGTAAGCATAGTATGTTCCTTATCAGGAAGGGGAACAGGGACATCTGCAGTTGATAGCTCTATTGGGCCGGTTCTGCTAAATGATTTCACACTTCGAGTTGGTCTGCCATAATACCCCGGAAATGGTGGGAGCCGCGCGGTCTTTGATAGATTAAGCTGATAGTAACATCTGTGTGCCTTCAGATGAATAGAGCTGGCCTGTAGGTGATCGATAGGCTGCATATTAGTAGCGACAAAACCCTATGTTTTCCAGCCAGTTCCGCTTTCCCGATTTATTTATGGTGGTTATGGTGTACCTATTATCTACACTACGATCTGCCTACTGGCTCTGCGCTGTCGTTATCATGGTTTGGCAATAAACTTTCTATACGGTATATTATGAACCTATCATCTGCCAACTATCCTTACATCTCGGGGGCCCAACAGGGAGCCTTTTTTTTGTAGTTGTGCCAGATTATATTAATCTACTCACCATATTACAACACACATGGGCTCTCTCATCACAATTCAGTGATAGCACACAAGGGTTTACAGGGAGCCTCTATTATAATACAATATCCTCTGCATTACAAAGATAACCTCACTACTATTTGTGTTTTCATGCTTTACAGATATTGTACGTAATCACAATGAATATAAGAATGCACACATTAGAAGAATATTGCGGAACAGTTCAATGGGTAACAAACTTGGCATCAAGGGATTGAGGTCCATTGTGGATGCAATGAAACCCACATGCTCCCGACCTATAGATTCGTATTCAGAATATGATCCTAATGACTATTCTGAGCTCAAGGAGTCAAAGGTAGATGGCCATCCTGTTCACCCAATAAGGTGCCTATTCTAATTTGGCAAGGTTTTATTGGTTGCACATATCTTGCATAAGGTATCTTGCATTGATTTTGCTTCGTTGCACCACCATATGCTTAGTTTACTCATGATATATGTGAAGATGCCATGCCCGTCCATTATCAACACCTATTCCATTTGTCGTTATACCATGTTTTTCCATTCAAATGTTGTTCTTGTGTTTCAGACATCCAAAAGGAAGAGGGTGATTGCAGAACCTGAAGGAGTACAAGCAAAGTCCTTGAAAAAGGTGGTGCTACCGAAGAAATCACATAGCACCCACGTATATTGGCGATAGAACCAGCGCCGCAAAACCTAGGATATCGCAACTATGCTGGTAGCTGCTTTGCTCTTGTGAGTACCTATTGTCCTATCGCTGTCCTTACATTCATACCTGATGGATTATGTGACATCATTGTGCATTATTGCTTGCTTATCCACTATTCGCTCCAAATTATTAGATCTATATTAATGCTTAAATTAATGTAGAATAAATCCAATGCTTATGAAGAAATTTAGTTCTGCATTATTCTTGTAAGTATCTGTTGTCCTTCATCATTATACTTATATTTGTCAGCTAGTTCTTCATGAACACTTTGCAGCTTATTTTCCCTTGTCCTCCATTTTTCTACACATCAGATCTACATTTACTCTTGCCAAAATATTGAATAAAACCAATGTTGCTGAAGAAGTTTAGCTCCGCATTGCTCTTGTCAGTACGTTCTGCCTGTATGTTGTATTTACATTTGTACTCTGCATCTTAAGTTAAATAATCGCCATTTGTTCCTATATTTTCACATCTATATTTACTATTAACAAAATAAAGAATAAAGGCAATGCTCTTGAAGGAGAGTGTGCGATAAACTTCTTGAATTACCCCCCCCCCCATCAATATGGACAAGGGCTTTATAGAGCCTATCTTCACTACTAATGTAAGTTTGTCCTCCTCGAGCATTCAAACTATGAACAATGGTCTGGTGAAGCTGGACGCTCCTGCACAACACCATTTCCTACCTGTCACGACCGGTTATTCAATAAAATACTTATTGAGAAACCGATCTCGTTATTCCCAGCACAGGAGAGTCCTCCTTACTGGTAGACAAATTCTTGATACAGAAATCTAGAAGTACTAATTATATTACAGGGTTGAGCTGAGGTTGCTCAACAATTTTATTACAAGCACGCCAATAATATACATAAAGGCGGATATGGCACAGGGGTGTGGTGGCATACTACTGACTCGCATTTAAACGCGGTGGTGGATATGTCGCAGTGAAATGGGTGACACTGACTCCTACTCTTGCAGCTCATCGAGCGTCAAAGTGAGGCTCGATGATTTATTTGGGTAGCGGAAGCGGATATGGTACAAGTGATAAATTCCAGGATCGCACGGGACTGACTGGGACTCCTCTAGGCATCGGACTCGCTATCGAACTCTTCATCCATAAGATCGCCTTCGTCAACATCTGGCCAAATCAACAAGCCAGGTGAGTACTTTGAATGTACTCGCAAGACAGTTCGGACATAAGATATATCAAATGTAAGCATGATGCAACATGAGTAATTCGCAATGCACACTCAAATGATAAATTTGCACAACATGAATAATAAAAGGAAGTCGGGCGGTAGTGTCACGCCCAATATGCGATACTATCCTAAAGAGACTCGAAGGTCCCACCAAGGATAGAACCGCATATTGATACGCTTTTGCAAGGTGGATATCATTACATCAACATTACATAATAGATGGGGATACATACAAAAGGCATACAATGCCACACGAATACATCAACATCATACATAAGATCATCATCCGACTACGGATGAAGCACAAACAGAAACTCAAACGACATCCACCCTGCTAGCCCAGGCTGCCGACCTGGAACCTATCCCCTGATCGAAGAAGAAGCAGAAGGAGAACTCCAAAACAAGTAACATCGCTCTCGCGTCAAGATCATCGCATGAACCTGTACCAGCAATTGTTGTTGTAGTAATCTGTGAGCCACAAGGACTCAGCAATCCCATTACCATGGGTATCAAGACTAGCAAAGCTTAAAGGGAAAGGAAGGGGTAAAGTGGTGAGGTTGCAGCAGCGACTAAGCATGATATGGTGGCTAACATATGCAAATGAGAGCGAGAAGAGGAGCAAAGGAACGGTCGCCAACTAGTAATGATCAAGAAGTGATCCTGAACTCCTACTTACGTCAAACATAACCCGAAAATCGTGTTCACTTCCCGGACTCCGCCGAAAAGAGACCATCACGGCTACACACGCGGTTGATGCGTTTTAATTTGGATCTGGTGTCAAGTTATCTACAACCGGACATTAACAAATTCCCATCTGGCACATAACATGGCACGGCTTTGAAAGATAATACCTGCAGGGTGTCCCAACTTAGCCCATGATAAGCTCTCGATCAACGAAGGATATACCTTCTCCCGTGAAGACCCGATCGACTCGGAATCCCGGTTTACAAGACATTTCGACAATGGTAAAACAAGACCAGCAAAGCCGCCGGATGTGCCGACAAATCCTAATAGGAGCTGCACATATCTCGCTCTCGGCACACCGGATTGTCCAAACTTCCGGTGGCGAGCCCAGAGTTGCCCCGTGTACACCGGCGGTCGATAGTTTGGACCAGACTCACGACGAGCACCGCCCGGGGTAATAAGATGACCCTCGAGAGCGCGACTCCCAAGGGAAAAATGGCTAGGTAAGGCAAATGTAAAACCAAGGTTGGGCCTTGCTGGAGGAGTTTTATTCAAAGCGAACTGTCAAGGGGGTCCCATAAATCACCCAACCGCGTAAGGGACGCAAAATCCGGGAACATAATACCGATATGACGGAAACTAGGGCGGCAAGAGTGGAACAAAACACCAGGCATAAGGCCGAGCCTTCCACCCTTTACCAAGTATATAGATGCATTAATAATATAAGAGATATTGTGATATCCCAACATAATCCTGTCCATCATGGAGCAATCTTCAACTTCACCTGCAACTAACAACGCTATAAGAGGGGCTGAGCAAAGCGGTAACATAGCCAAGCAATGGTTTGCTAGGAAGGGTGTCAAAGGTTAAAGGTTCATGGCAATATGGGAGGCTTGATGAGCAAAAGATAGGTAACGCAGCATAGCGATAGAACGAAGCAACTAGCATAGCAATGATAGTAGTGAGATCCAGGGTAGCGGTCATCTTGCCTGAAATCCCGCAAGGAAGAAGAACGAGTCCATGAAGAAGATGAAGCCACGAAGACGAACCAAGTGTTGACGAACGAATCCTCACGATCGTAACGAAACAGGAACTATCGAAACAAAGCACACAACATGGTAAACACACCACACATGAACAAGGCATGATGCACAATACTAATATGATGCAAGACAAGACTACATGAAGCTACTCATGGCAAGAGATGATGCAAACAAGAGCAACACATCAAAGCAGGTTTAAGTGAGGCCGGGAACAACATATAACAAATCCGGTAAGTCCTCATATGCATATTTCGAAATTGGTCCAGATCTGAATAAACCTTATGTTCAAGTTGTTAAAAAGCAAGTTAAGATGCAACAAGATGATCTACACGAGATTCTAGTCAATTACATATAAAGTTCATTAGATTTGGAGCTACGGCCTAGAAGATATGAGCAAAACAATATAAACATGGCATTGATGCAAAATGCACCCAAACATCAAGCAAATACCTCAAAACAAGGATGCAACATGATAATATGAAACTACATGCAATTATAAGCAAGTTTCATATAGAGCACACTCAAAACGGAGCGACGGTTCAACACACATACACATGAAACAAGTTATAGCAACAATCTGTCCAAAATAGCAACTAGGCATCTAGCAAGCATCAAAACAACATGCTACAGCATCTCAACATAAAAACAAAAGGCATGGACATGATGTATAGGTAAAGCATAACAAAACATGAACACTGAGCTA
The DNA here is from genome assembly GCA_021605205.1 of Aegilops longissima. NCBI lineage: Eukaryota > Viridiplantae > Streptophyta > Magnoliopsida > Poales > Poaceae > Aegilops > Aegilops longissima. The sequence goes on along the minus strand of CM038679.1, from coordinate 495,516,809 downwards.
TCTCCAGAAATCACTAGAGCATGCTCAAACACACATGGAAAGATTGCAAATAATAACAGTTCAGACTTTGCAGAAAATAACATCAGGTTGCAATGTTTAGAGCTATCAAACAACATGTTACAGGAACTTATCATGGCAAACAAAGGCATGGAATGATACTAATAAATGCATAGAACAAGAGTCCCTTACTGACCATGAGCCAAAAGGGCACAGAAAATATGATGGCACCCATGTAAACATGGCAAATGATATGACAGATTCAAACATGGCAGGAACAACAATAAGTAGGCATGTTGGTGAGCTTGAACCACTCACCACAGAGCAATAAATGGCATGGCAAGGCAACCAACAGTATGAATACATATTTATGAAGCTAAGCATGGCAAGAGCAAATTCATAGGGTGCATGGATCACTAAAAACAATCATGGCAACAACTGAACTTAATGTTAACAGGCTGACAACAACATTATTTAGCAACTTTGGAGCAAGATAACAACAAGCTACAGCAGTCTTAAATGCAACCAGGGGCATGGATGGATAGAGCATAAGATGTAGAACAAAACACCTTTAGTGAACATCTCCAGATTATGCATAGAATGACTAGTAACAGCAGGTTTACATGGCATCACGAGATAACAGATTCAGCCTAGCAAAACAGTAACAGCAAGTACACTACTTAACAAGCTCGATTCACTCACCACAAGTCATTGCATGGCAAGATAAGCATAGCATCAGCAAGAATACATGTTTATGAAACAAAACAAGGCAAGAACAAGTCCATAGCATGCAAGGATCAACTACAACAACCTTGGCAACATTGAATAACATGTAAACAATCTTCCAGGAAACATTTTGTAGCAAAAGTAGAGCATGCAAATGACATGCTAGACTACTCCATAATTGCAAACAGGGGAATTAATGGATAGATAATAACCATATGTTCAAAACACCCTTAATGAAGTATCCCCAAATATGCATGGATCTCTCTGTAGAATCAAGTTTACATGGCATCAAAATAACAGCAGATCAGGGACTAAAATCAGCAACATCACGAAGCCTAGTTTACATGCTTGTGCTAGTCACCACATTGATCACAAAAATACATGGTAAGCACCTCTGTAAAAAATACATAGCATAGATCAAAACACATGTAGACATCAACCTCATAGGATGCACACATCAAACATGGCAAAAAATGACAAAAGAGCATGTTATAACAGTTTCAGCAGATTAACAGCAACATGCACTCTTGCAACGATGATTCGGGCATCAAGATGAACTCAAATGAACATGTTGCAATGGAATGAAATGATTTACTCGTTGAGCCGAACAATTTGACATATTACACGCCCAAAACGGAGCAGTATGCAGCAAGTTATGATGCGATGAACAGGGCATGAAAATATGCAAAAATTACAGGACTTAGTCATTTTTTACCCAGCGAAAATCGGGACACGGAGCTCCAGGACGGGAGTTGACGAAGCTCCATGGCTTGCGGCGGCGAGCTGGTACTCCGGGAGGACTCGAGAAGGCCGGGAATGGGTCGAGGGTGGCCGGATCTGGTGGATCCCGGCCGGATCGGGCGAGGGACGCGGCCAGCGACGAGCACCAAGCTCCATGGGACGGTGGCAGCCATGGCAGAGCTCCTGCGGGAGAGAGCACGGGAGAGGTGAGAGGAGGAGACAGGCAGGGGAAGGAGGAGCAGGGCGCGAGGGGTCCGGCCTGTGGTCGGCGGCGGCTCGCCGGCGCGGCAAGGATGGCCGGGGTCGGCGCCGAGGTGCTCCGGGCGCAGTGGCTCGGGTCGAGGCTCATCCTCGATCCAGCCGGGAGCGAGGCCAGGGGAGCGCTGGGCGGCAAGAAGGCGTTCGGGCCCAGCCAGCTCAGGCGGGCAGCCTCGGGCCTCATGGGCCATGGCGGTGCTGAGAGAGAGAGGACGCAGGCGGGGACAGGTGGCGGCTCCTGGTTGGGCGAGGGCGAGGGCGGACGTTTCCGGCTGCGGCGCGGACGTGTCCGGTGGCGCGAGGATGAAGATGGCTAGGGTTAGACCGGGATTTCGGGGGAGGTGCACATATTTATAGGTGGAGGGAGCTAGGAGACTCCAAATGGAGTGCGGTTTTCGGCCACGCGGTCGAGATCGAACGACCGAGAGCATGGAGGGGAGTTAGATGGGTTTTGGGCCACTTTGAAGGGGTGTTGGGCTGCAAGACAAAAGAGGCTTTTACGGTTACCCGGTTAACCGTTGGAGTACCAAACGACCTCCAAATGGCACGAAACTTGATAGGCGGTCTCTATACCAAGGCCGCATGGCAAGACTCGGTCCATTCCGAGAAAGTTTAACACCCGCTCACAACGAGAGACAAAAGGGGAACGCCGGAGGGCATAGGAGAGCCGGATTGCAAAACGGACAACGGGGAAAAAGCTCGGATGCATGAGACGAACACGTATGCAAAATGAAATGCACATGATGACATGATAAAATGCAACACGCAAGCAAATGACATGGCAACGATGGCAAATAATTGGAAGACACCTGGCGCATCGAATCCGGGGCGTTACAGGTAGTCCTCCCAAAATCCCAATAGAAATAACTGAAAACCGATCGAGTGTCTGAAACGACGCCTCGAATGGTGAACGAATAAATTAACATGTCATGATCGAGGCGTCTAAGCGACACCACATAAAGGGCTTATATTGAAAAGTAAATGACAATGCGTACACAATGGACGCCAAAGAGACATCACATAAAGGGCTTATATCAAAATAAACAACATGAATGCCACGATCGGACGTCGAGCGACATCACATAAAGGGCTTATATCAAAGTAAACAACATAAATGCCACGATCGGACGTCGAGCGACATCACATAAAGGGCTTATATCGAAAGTAAATAACATGAATGCCACAGTCGGACGTCTGAGCGACATCACATAAAGGGCTTATATCGAAAGTAAACAACATAAATGCCACAGTCGGACGTCTGAGCGACATCACATAAAGGGCTTATATTGAAAATAAACAACATAAATGCCACAGTCGGACATCTGAGCGACATCACATAAAGGGCTTATATTTCATCGTCGTATTCAAGAAGTATAGACCATTCCAAGGAAAAGACTCAGCACGTAATAATAACAAAAGGGTTAGTCCATCCACAGGAGTAATCGTGTAGCCAAGTTTTCCACACATGGTTGTTCACCGGAGATAGTCAAGGATACTGACACTGAGAATGACAAGGACAAGTTGAAAACCGACCTTGATCATGGATACGGTTACTTGAATGAGTTTGACTCTGCAGAGTTTGTACTATTAAACCACAGCCAACGGATTTCAGAGTCGCAAGGGACTAGTTCCGCTTACGGTATTTTAGAAGAAACACATCAATCCAAAGACACACCCATTCCACATTCCGCTGCCAGAATCACCCTAGGCAACGCTCAAGAAAAACTCTAAGACGGGAGGTCACAACCTCGAATAGCATGGGATCAAATTTATCTCACGACTCTAAGGGTGCCCCCTCTCGTCCCAACCGAAACACCCATGCTCCCCGACCGATGACGGGCTTTAATCCAGGCCATGGAACCCTCATCCCGCCTCTCTGTTTGGTGTGTACCAGGAAAGAGGTTTGCAACTTACTAAACCATATTCCATAAAGAAGACATGTGGTAGTACAAGGAAAGAACGGGTGATCACGTGACTTGATTCACGTTGACACTGGAGTTAAGTTGTTTGGCATAAGACTGGCATGCTACAGCAATACCATCTTACCACCCGTCATGTCACCACATGATCATGTAAACTCACATCGAATCACACATCGAGTTTCGAAGCTCACTTGCAATGGCTTTGCATGTAATATAACTCTTACCGATATGCACATAACCATGCCATGAACTAACTACTCAATGCAAACATGAAAAATACTCATCATATCAAAGGTTCAAACATGCTTGCCTGGTTCGGAGTAGTCGGAGTCTAGCTCGGTGAAGTTCGCGGTTCCGTCACCTCCTCCGGTATCTACGGTATAAAGAAACATACGTACTAACGTAAATACCGTGGGGTGCACAAAAGTATTCGAAATATTTTTGAAATAAATATAATAAAAAACTAGACAGAAAAATAAAGAGGGCAGAAAAAAATCAATCAAAAATCATTTTCTGTTTAAAAGTTATTAGATTTTTATCCCAGGGACTTGTCTGTAATGAAATAGAAAGTTTCCAGGGGCTAGCTTATAAAAACAGAAAACGCTTCGGCTAAAAACCCGTCAACTTTAAGGGGAAGCGTATTCTGCCCGGCGCTTTAAAACGGTTCGGTAAAAGGAAAAAGCTGACGAGGGTCCCACCCAGTTTAAATTTTCAAACAGAGAGAAGCAGAGCGCGCCGGCGCCCGAAGCTTGCGGTGGTCGCCGGCGGCGATCCACGGCGAGTTAGGAGGAGTGGAAGGTACCTACGGGTTCCTTGGGTCCTTCCGCACCTATGGGTGGTGGAGTCGGTTGACGGTGAGCTCCACGTCAACGGCGGCCTCAATTCCGGCGGACGGTGGTTCGGGCGTCGGTGGATCTCGTCAGGGGAGGGCTGCGAAGGTTAAATTGGAGCTCGGGTTAGAGTACTGGGTGCACGAGAGGGCTACTGACGGGGTTTGGGAGGCGGGGATGGCCTCACCTGAGTGGATCGAGCTGGAGCCCGAGGCGGATCGGGGCGGCCGGAGTCGGGGAAGGAGACCTCCTCGGAGTCCTCCTGGTGGCTTGGCGGGGCTCTGGTGAGGTGGAGTGGAGGTGCGGGGTCGAGAACGCGCTCGGGACCTCCTTTTATAGATGATCCGAGGCGGTGGCCGTGAACGGAAATCTCCGGCGACGATTACGGCGGTGCAACGGTTGGTCAGGCGGTTTAGGGGGCTAGGCATCACCGTGGAGGTTTACTGGTTTGGTTAAGGCGCTAAACTGGGTTTGCCTTGGCTTCTACTCCATGTCCCGAGCGGAACGGCGCACGGAGCACGTCGGCGGCAGGGTGCGCGCCCTGTGCTCGCCAGGCCACGATGACGGTGCTGCAGTGCGCGTAGGGGAGCAGATGGCCACGCGAAGGCTCTCGGGTGGTTTGGGCGGTGCTGGACGGCGCCGAAAGCTGCAGCTGCATCCTGCCGGCCGCCACGGGTGGCTCTGCCACCACAGAAGTTGCCGGCGTCGGCGAGGCATGCCGCCAGCGACTCCTGCGCCCGTCTAAGAGAGCGTGCAGCGCTCTGGATAAGGAGGGGGAGCAGTGCACAAGGCGCCAGCACGAGCACTGGTGAGATCGACGCCAAGACTCTGAAGAAAACGACACTGACGGCCAACTGAACACTGAAAACTCTGAGCTTTTACGGCAAATCAACAACAATAAAGGCTCGCAAGGTGTTCAATGGAATGATTCTGGCATGTGGGAAATTTATCTGGAGCTGATCTTTGGTGAGGTGGCCTCTCAATGCACCTGGGGGCTGCCTGATTTTTGGTAGAATTTTTCGAGAAGAGAAAATATGAAATTCACCAAATTTGCCAAATCTGGTCCAAACTTGCAGTGTGTGAAACTTGAAAATTTTGAAGTATGGAAGAGTGGATCTTGATGGATCTAGGTTGGGGGTGCTAAGGACTAGCCAGAGGAGTTGGTTTGAGGTCAAAACTCAGAAGAAATCAGACACTTCCTTTGTAAAACACCTAGGCCCAAAATAAAAGACAGAATTACTTTTGGGGATAAAATAAATGGAATAAAATTCAAAAATGGGTTGGACCTGTTGGAATGGAATATTTGGCTTGGCCCAAAGTGGAGGGAGGTGTTTTGGAAGGAAATTTTTGACATGAGGCATGGTAAAACAATGGGGGTTGCAAAATAAAAGAATAGCCCCAAAACCCATATGGTCTCTTTTAGAAGAAATTTTTAATTGCCACAATTTATTGAGGTGAGTTAAAATCATAAGGAAGGTTTTTTTTTGAAAAAAACCAAACACCAAGGTTGAGAAAGATACCAAAATAAAATACTTGTCACAGGAGAATTTTTTTGAAAAGGAGGGGCTTTTGAAAAGATTTTAAATGCCTCCTTCAAATCAAACAAAAGGGTTTTGTCAAAAACCAAATAAATTTTTTTGGAGTGTCACAACACCTACCCCCTTAAGAAAAATCTCGTCCCGAGATTTCAGCTGATCCTCAAATAGGTGTGGATGTTCTGCTCGAAGAAAATCCTCTCTTTCCCATGTTGCCTCGTCTTCGGTGTGATTGCTCCGCTGTACTTTGAAAAACTTGATTACCTTCTGACGGGTTCTCCTTTCAGACTCCTCCAGTATTTTTATTGGGTGTTCCCTGTAGGTGAGGTCTGGTTGTACATCAATGTCCTCATGGGATACCTGCTTTTCTGGGTTGCTCACACATTTCCTCAACTGCGAGACGTGGAACACGTCGTGGACGTCGGATAGCTCTTCGGGTAGGTCTAGCTGGTAGGCTACTGTGCCTCTTCGTGCTACTACACAGAAGGGTCCGATAAATCTTGGTGCTAGCTTTCCTTTAACCTTGAACCGTTGTAGGCCCCTCATGGGAGATACTCGGAGGTATACATACTCACCGGGTTCAAAACTGACTCCCCGATGTTTCCGATCGTAATAACTCTTTTGTCGGCTTTGAGCTGTCTTGAGTCTGTCCCTGATTAGCCTAACTTTCTCCTCGGCTTCCTTGAGCATATCAGGGCCGAAGATACGGCTGTCTCCGGTCTCTGACCAATTCAATGGAGTACGACATCTCCGTCCATACAAGGCTTCGAAGGGGGCTATTTGTAGGCTGGCTTGGTAACTGTTGTTGTATGCAAACTCGGCATACGGCAAGCTTTCTTCCCAACTGGTCCCATAGGTGAGGACACACGCTCTCAACATGTCCTCTAGTATTTGGTTTACGCGTTCAGTTTGTCCATCGGTCTGGGGAAGGTATGCTGCACTGAATGCCAGTTGAGTACCCAGTGCTTGTTGTAATTGATCCCAAAATCTAGAGACGAATTGAGTGCCTCGGTCAGATATTATAGTCTTTGGGACTCCGTGCAGGCAAACTATGCGAGAGAGATAAAGCCTAGCAAGCTTCTGAGTGGTGTAGGTTGTCTTCACAGGAATGAAATGTGCCACCTTGGTTAATCTGTCTGTGATGACCCATATGGCATCATTTCCGTGTCGTGACCGAGGTAGCCCAACAATAAATTCCATCCCGATCTCATCCCATTTCCACTCAGGTATCCTGTTTGGCTGCAATAACCCTGCCGGTTTTTTATGCTCGGCCTTAATGCGTTGACACGAATCACAACATGCAATGAAGGTGGCTATATCCCTTTTCATACTGTGCCACCAAAAAATTTCCTGTATGTCTTTGTACATTTTGGTTCCTCCCGGGTGGATCGAATATGGAGCAGTGTGGCCTTCGGCTAGGATTTGCTGTTTGAGGTCTTCTACATTTGGTACGCAAAGTCTGTCTCCATACCATAGTATTCCCTCATTGTCTATGATAAATTCAGAGGCCTTGCCCAAACTCACTTTCCTTTTTATGCCTTCGATGCTGGGGTGTCCATGCTGAGCCTCCTTAATTTGCTCCATTAAGGTAGGCTGTATATCCAAATTTGACACGTCGCCTTCGGCGACCATCATCATGTTGAGTTTGGCGAACTCTTGTTGAAATTCAGGTCTCAAGTCTGGTAGACAGTCGTTGTCCGAATTGGGGTTTCGGCTAAGAGCATCTGCCACAACATTCGCCTTTCCTGGATGGTAGTGAATACCGACATCATAATCTTTCACTAATTCCAACCAGCGCCGTTGCCGTAAATTGAGTTCCGGTTGTGTGAAAATGTACTTGAGGCTTTTATGGCCCGTGTATATTTCACAACGGTTTCCGAGTAAAAAGTGCCTCCACTCCTTGAGTGCATGAATGACTGTTGCCAGTTCCAAATCATGCGTAGGATAATTTTCTTCATGCTTTCATAGTTGCCTGGAGGCATACGCGACTACCTTGCCTTCTTGCATTAATACGCATCCGAGGCCCTTCCTGGAGGCGTCACAATATACCTCAAAACTTTTGTGTATGTCTGGCACAACCAGTACTGGTGCTGTTGTTAATTTCCTTTTGAGGTCTTGGAAACTTTTCTCACAAGCTTCCGTCCAAACAAATTTCTTGTCCTTCTTGAGCAACTGCGTCATTGGCTTTGCTATGGTGGAGAACCCTTCAATGAACCTTCGGTAATACCCTGCCATTCCCAAGAAACTTCTTACATCCGTTACGCTGGCTGGTGGTTTCAAACCAAGTACGGCCTTGACCTTTTCTGGGTCTACGGCAATACCTTCCTGTGTTAACACATGGCCTAGGAAACCAACTTGTCTCAACCAAAATTCGCATTTGCTGAACTTGGCGTATAATTGATTTTCCTTAATTCCCTAGTACAATTACGAGATGTTCAAGATGCTCTTCCGGTGTCTTGGGTATACCGAATATCATCGATAAACACCACAACAAACTTGTCCATAAATCTCATAAACACTTTGTTCATGAGGTGGACGAAATATGCGGGGGCGTTGGTCAGACCAAACGGCATCACCTAAACTCATACAGCCCGTATCTGGAGGTGAAGGCTGTCTTGGGGATATCTTCTGTCCGTACTTTCAATTGATGGTATCCCGACATTAAGTCAATCTTTGAGAAAACCTTGGCTTGAGCGAGCTGGTCAAATAAATCATTTATCCGTGGCATCGGATACTTGTTCTTGATTGTGACCATGTTGAGTGCTCGATAGTCTATACACAATCTCAGTGTCCCATCTTTTTTCTTGGCAAATAAAACTGGAGAGCCCCAAGGTGAGGAGCTGGCTCGAATGAATCCTTTGTCCAGTAATTCTTTTATTTGCTTCTTTAATTCCACCAACTCTGAGGGTGCCATTCTGTATGGTTTCTTGTAAATGGGGGTGGTTCCAGGTGCTAGCTCAATGTTGAATTCTATCTCCGGTCCGTGGCATGCCCGTAGTTCTTCGAAATACGTCTGTAAACTCACACACTACTGGAACTTTGCTTAACTCAGAAACGTCCACTTTGTTCAACCTCGGTTGCCGGGATATTTGTCTCTCTTGAGCTGAAACTTTTATTGTCTTCTCGTGATGGTGGGTGAGAATTACTGTCCGGTTGAAGCAGTCAATAAATCCTTTGTTGGTGGTTAAGCAATCCATTCCTAGGATGACATCCAGTCCTTTATTTTCCAATACAATAAGGTTGGCGTGAAACTTCAATCCCTCAAACTCAATAACCACACCTTGGCAGTAACTCTGAGTAACTTGCTTAATCCCGGGGGACTTGATGATCATCGATTTTTCCAGGGGAAGCATCGAAAAACCATTTTGCAAAGCAAATTTCTTTGAAATGAACGAGTGAGAAGCTCCAGAATCAAACAAAACCGTGGCAGTTATTGTGTTGACAGGGAACGTACCGAGTACGATATCCGGGGCATTCTGTGCCTCCTCCTTGTTCACATGGTTCAAGTGACCCTTCTTGTGATTATTATTGGGGTTGAAATTGTTACGCTTGGGTGCTGAATTATTCCCACCGTGGTTCGGCACGGGAGCCGAGTTTCTTGGCTTTGGGCACTGCTTGGCATAGTGCCCTTCTTCTCCACATGCGTAGCAAGTAACACCTGGGCGGTATGTGAAATCCTTGTCCCTCGCATGATAATTCTTGATTGAGCGCGGGATATTGGTTGTGGCCTTGTTTGTTCCATTTTTCTGGAAGTCAGTCTTGCTTCGGTTGTTGCGAGCTTGAGTAGTTTGGTCCCTCTTGCGCTTGCAAAAATCTTCCAAACTGCGGCGCTCATTCTCCAGGGTAATGGCCTTGTCCACAAGTGTTTTGAAGTCTGGAAAGGTGTGTACAACCAGCTGGCATTTAAGTGCTGGTGCAAGACCGTCCAGAAACTTTTCCATCTTCTTACTTTCCATCATGTGTTCCTCGTTGGCGTAGCGAGATAACTGAGTAAACTGGCTATTGTACTTAGTCACCGACATGCCTCTTTGCTTGAGGTCGTCAAACTCCCTCTTCTTGATTTTCATAACGCTTTTGGGAATATGCGCCCCACGAAAACCTTCTTTAAATTCCTCCCAGGTGATGTTATTCTCATTGGGGTGTATGTGTAGGAAATTCTCCCACCATGATGCAGCCGCTCCTGTGAGGTAGTGAGGTGCATATAATACCTTCTCACGGTCTGAAGATTGTGCAATAATCAATTTTCTTTCAATGTCCTGAAGCCAGTCATCGGCCTCAAGAGGTTTGTTAGTGTGCGAGAAAGTTGGGGGACGCGTCTTTTGCAGTTCTGACAATTTGGATTGTTGCTGATACGGTCCACAGTGATTTCCCATATTGATGACCTGGTTCATCATTTCTTGGTGATGTTGCTGGCTTTGCTCATACAGGCGGCACACTTGAGAAAAAGTTGTCTCACTGCCCTGCTGACTTGACTCCTTGTGTGAAATTGTTGCTGGTTTGGGTGCCATAATTCTCTTCTGGCGGATTTGGCATGGAACGAATCCAAGGACGAGACATTTTCCACTCTGGGGATATATTTTGAAAAAAAATCATAAGGAAAAGAAATTGAGCCGCAAAAATAAATAAATGTGAAAAGAATTTCAACTACTCCAAGATTTTTCATGAAAATATTTGATAGCGCACGGAGAAGGACCGCTCAGTACATATTTTACACGCAAGCAGTAATTATACAATACGTCACTCAGGATGTGTGTACACAATCCTGACATGTTATTTAGGCTAGTGCACTTCTCCCAGTTCCTACATGCTGCGCATACAGACTACTTCTCTCACCCTATATACATATAAACATATCATACAAGCTGGCGCAACACGGGGTTGCGAGGCGTACTCAGTCGGAGATGGTAAGGACTTCCCTTGGCCTTCCGAGGGTGAGGCCCAGTGACGCTGGGGACTCAACCTCCTCCTCACTAATAGGCTCTAGGCGTGAAGTGCTGCGCTGAGAAGCTGGAGCGGGCGCGAGAGGCGGTGTAACACGAACTGGGGCAGGCGCAATAGGTGGTGCCACACGGACTGGAGTGGGCACGGTAGGTGGTGCAACGCGGACTGGAGTGGGCGCGATAGGTGGTGCAACACAGACTGGAGTGGGCGCGATGACCTGGTCAAATTCCTTAGTGGTAGGCAGGCGACGAGCGGTGGCGAGGATGGCAGGTGAATAAGATGCTGAGGACGAGACGAAGGTCAGTGGTGGTGCGGTGTGTAGGAGCTCCCTCCTGTTGGCGGCACAGCCATGGACTGAGTCCATGCGGGCAGCCACAAGGTCGTCCACAAGGTTGTCAAAGGCTGCCTCCAGAGCCTGGAGGTATTCAACAAGCATCTCAATAGCCTCGTCTCGCTCTCCCCTGGGGCAAGCGAATGCATAGTGACACATGTATGGCACGTGGCATGGAAGGTAGCGGTAGCGGCGAGTCTTCATCGAAGGAAGCACATCCCGGAGACGAGCTATCGCCTCACGGGCGGCCATCTGCATGGCATGCCTCTCCGTAGGCATGGCCCTGCCAACAAAACGGAATTGGCGTGACTCTGAACGTCCTCCCTTGAACTGTACATCGGCCTGGTGCATAGACAGACTGTCGCTGATCTTGTGTTGGTAGAGTGTGAACACTGGGCGAACCGACGGCCCAATTGCGATCTTGACGATGTAGGTGAGGAGCTTGATAAATCCCTCGGGAACATTGGCGAACAGCTGTGACTCACAGTCGCTGCTAGCCATCTACAAAAGTAGACAAAAATTCTGAATAGTCGATCATAAATTTATGATGACTAATGTAAATATTGCTACGCTTTTGAAAAATGCTAAAATCGCTCTAAAACGCTAATAACCGATTAGCGATCGCACCTAGTGGCTTCCTATAGTCAGCTGGCTCGATACCAAGTTTGTCACGACCGGTTTTTAATAAAATACTTATTGAGAAACCGATCTCGTTATTCCCAAAGACAGAGAGTCCTCCTTCATCGGTAGACAAATTCTTGATACGAAATCCGTAGTACTAATTATATTACAGGGTTGAGCTGAGGTTGCTCAACAATTTTATTACAAGCACGCCAATAATATACATAAAGGCGGATATGGCACAGGGTGTGGTGGCATACTCTTGACTCGATTTAAACGTGGTGGTGGATATGTCACAGTGAAGTGGGTGACATTGACTCCTACTCTTGCAGCTCATCAAGCGTCGAAGTGAGACTCGATGATTTATTCGGGTAGCGGAAGCGGATATGGTACAAGTGATAAATTCCAGGATCGCACGGACTGACCGGACTCCTCTAGGCGCCGGACTCGCTATCGAACTCTTCATCCATAAGATCGCCTTCGTCAACATCTGGCCAAATCAACAAGCCAGGTGAGTACTTTGAATGTACTCACAAGACAGTTCGGACATAAGATATAACAAATGTAAGCATGATGCAACATGAGTAATTCGCAATGCACACTCAAATGATAAATTTGCACGACATGAATAATAAAAGGAAGTCAGGCGACAGTCCTCCCAAAATCCCAATAGAAATAACTGAAAACCGATCGAGTGTCTGAACCGACGCCTCAAATGGTGAACGAATAAATTAACATGCCGCATTCGGGCGTCTAAGCGACACCACGTAAAGGGCTTATATTGAAAAGTAAATGACAATGCGTGCCATAGTCGGACGTCAAAGCGACATCACATAAAGGGCTTATATCGAAAATAAACAACATGAATGCCACAGTCGGACATCTGAGCGACATCACATAAAGGGCTTATATCGAAAGTAAACAACATAAATGCCACAGTCGGACGTCTGAGCGACATCACATAAAGGGCTTATATCGAAAGTAAATAACATGAATGCCACAGATCGGACGTCTAAGCGACATCACATAAAGGGCTTATATCGAAAGTAAACAACATAAATGCCACGATGGACGTCGAGCGACATCACATAAAGGGCTTATATTGAAAATAAACAACATAAATGCCACGATCGGACGTCTGAGCGACATCACATAAAGGGCTTATATTTCATCGTCATATTCAAGCAAAGATAGACCATTCCAAGGAAAAGACTCAAAGACGTAATAATAACAAACGGGTTAGTCCATCCACATGAGTAATCGTATAGCCAAGTTTTCCACACATGGTTGTTCACCGGAGATCGTCAAGGATACTGACACAAAGAATGACAAGGACAAGTTGAACACCGACCTTGATCATGGATACGGTTACTTGGATGAGTTTGACTCTGCAGAGTTTGTACTATTAAACCACAGCCAACGGATTTCAGTAGTCGCAAGGGACTAGTTCCGTTTACGGTATTTTAGAAGAAACACATCAATCCAGTACACACCCAATTCCACATTCCGCTGCCAGGAATCACCCTAGGCAACGCTCAAGAAAAACTCTAAGACGGGAGGTCACAACCTCGAATAGCATGGGATCAAATTTATCTCGCGCGCTCTAAGGGGTGCCCCCCTCTCGGTCCCAACCGGAAACACCCATGCTCCCTGACCGGATGACGGGCTTTAATCCAGGGCCATGGAACCCTCATCCCGGCCTCTCTGTTTGTTGTGTACCAGGAAAGAGGTTTGCAACTTACTAAACCATATTCCATAAAGAAGACATGCGGTAGTACAAGGAAAGAACGGGTGATCACGTGACTTGATTCACGTTGACACTGGAGTTAAGTTGTTTGGCATAAGACTAGCATGCTACAACAATACCATCTTACCACCCGTCATGTCACCACATGATCATGTAAACTCACATCGAATCACACATCGAGTTTCGAAGCTCACTTGCAATGGCTTTGCATGTAATATAACTCTTACCGATATGCACATAACCATGCCATGAACTAACTACTCAACGCAAACATGCAAAATACTCATCATATCAAAGGTTCAAACATGCTTGCCTGGTTCGGAGTAGTCGGAGTCTAGCTCGGTGAAGTTCGCGGTTCCGTCACCTCCTCCGGTATCTACGGTATAAAGAAACATACGTACTAACGTAAATACCGTGGGGTGCACAAAAGTATTCCAAATATTTTTCAAATAAATATGATAAAAAACTAGACAGAAAAAGAATCAATCAAAAATCGTTTTCTAATTAAAAGTTATTAGATTTTTATCCCAGGGACTTGTCTGTAATGAAACAGAAAGTTTCCAGGGGCTAGCTTATAAAAACAGAAAACGCTTCGGCTAAAAACCCGTCAAATTTAAGGGGAAGTGTATTCTGCCCGAAGGCGTTTTCAGAAAAATGGTTCGCAAAAGGAAAAAAGACGACGGGTCCCACCCACGTTTAAATTTTCAAACAGAGAAAGCGAGCGCCGGGCGCCTCGGCTTATGATGGTGGCGCCGGCGATCCACGACGAAAGTTAGGAGGTGGAAGGTACCTCTGAGTTCCTTGGGTCCTTCCGCACCTGTGGGTGGTGGAGTCGGTCGACGGTGAGCTCCACGCCGAGGGCGGCTCAACTCCGTGAACGGTGGTTCAAGGCCGGTGGATCTCGTCGGGGAGGGCTGCGAAGGTTAAATTGGAGCTCGGGTTAGAGTACTGGGTGCACGAGAGGGCTACTGACGGGGTTTGGGAGGCGGGGATGGCCTCACCTGAGTGGATCGAGCTAGAGCCCAAGGCGGATCGGGGCGGCCGGAGTCGGGGAAGGAGACCACCTCGGGGTCCTCCTGGTGGCTTGGCGGGGCTCTGGTGAGGTGGAGTGGAGGTGCGGGGTCGAGAACGCGCTCGGGACCTCCTTTTATAGATGATCCGAGGCGGTGGCCGTGAACGGAAATCTCCGGCGACGATTACGGCGGTGCAACGGTTGGTCAGGCGGTTTAGGGGGCAAGGCATCACCGTGGAGGTTTACTGGTTTGGTTTAGGCGCTAAACTGGGCCTGCCTTGGCTGCTACTCCATGTCCCGAACGGAACGGCGCACGGAGCATGTCGGCGGCAGGGAGCGCGCCCTGTGCTCGCCAGGCCACGACGACGGTGCTGTTGTGCGCGCAGGGGAGCAGATGGCCACGCGGAGGCTCTCGGGTGGTTTGGGCGGTGCTGGACGGCGCCGAAAGCTGCAGCTGCATCCTGCCGGCCGCCACGGGTGGCTCTGCCACCGCAGGTTGCCGGGCTGTGGAGGCAGAATCAATGCAACAAAGGCTCGCAAGGTGTTCGATGGAATGATTCTGGCATGTGGGAAATTTATCTAGAGCTGATCTTTGGTGAGGTGGCCTCTCAATGCACCTGGGGGCTGCCTGATTTTTGGTAGAATTTTTGGAGAAGAGAAAATATGAAATTCACCAAATTTGCCAAATCTGGTCCAAACTTGCAGTGTGTGAAACTTGAAAATTTTGAATTATGGAAGAGTGGATCTTGATGGATCTAGGTTGGGGGTGCTAAGGACTAGCCAGAGGAGTTGGTTTGAGGTCAAAACTCAGAAGAAATCAGAAACTTCCTTTGTAAAACACCTAGGCCCAAAATAAAAGACAGAATTACTTTTGGGGATAAAATAAATGGAATAAAATTCAAAAATGGGTTGGACCTGTTGGAATGGAATATTTGGCTTGGCCCAAAGTGGAGGGAGGTGTTTTGGAAGGAAATTTTTGACATGAGGCATGGTAAAACAATGGGGGTTGCAAAATAAAAGAATAGCCCCAAAACCCATATGGTCTCTTTTAAAAGAAATTTTTAATTGCCACAATTTATTGAGGTGAGTTAAAATCAGAAGGAAGGTTTTTTTTTAAACCAAACACCAAGGTTGAGAAAGATACCAAAATAAGATACTTGTCACAGGAGAAATTTTTTGAAAAGGAGGGGCTTTTGAAAAGATTTTAAATGCCTCCTTCAAATCAAACAAAAGGGTTTTTTCAAAAACCAAATAAAATTTTTTGGAGTGTCACACTACCGTCTTAACTATGAAAAATCCCTATTGTGTTAATGCTATATAAAACCGTGTCTCTTTATTTCTGACAAAAAATGAGATGAACTGACAGCGCTGATGCTTATACGTGCAAAACCTGTTATCTACCTACTTGTTTCTCTTTCAGGGTGACAACACTGCTGCTAGGAAGAACTGCCATAATGATAGTGAGACGAACCCATTATTTTTCCCTCTAACACATATTCCGGAGGAGAAGGCAACACATCTTGAGGGTAGGGATACAACCATGAAGTCACATCTTGATGTAGTGTCAAACTTACTCAGTGACACAAGCTTGATGAAGTCGCCGCCTGAATCTGTTCGAATTCTTCAGTCTGAAATTCAAGCGGAAATACATGCTTCCGCTCAAATCCGACTGGAACTCCAATCTCTATGCAAGATTAACCATAAGTACAGGGCGTTTATTGATGCTATGCAGTTGGTGGACATGAGCGCCAAAGAAGCGCAGTCTCATCAGGTTGCTAAGCTGCTTCCGCTGCAGCTACTGGGTCGGGCTAACCTTTCTTGAACTGTTTTAAAGTGATGTCAGTTCTGTCTATTATTTTGTCTGCCTGTTAACTTCCACTGGTGGCGACCTGCCCAATTTATGTAATTTGCTGTCTGGTTGCCCTTTATTATCACTGGCAGTGAACTTTGATGCCGAGGGGATGTAATATGTTGTAATTTCTTTGTTGTATAGTCTAGGTTCATTCTTTGTCATGATGTTGTAATTTATTTGTTTTTTCTGTTGTCGTTGCTCTGAGAAAATGTCGTAATATTCGATCGGTGTGCAATGAGCCAATAGGTTAGGTTTACAAAATAATAATTTCTGTACTAAAAATGGCAGGTCGGCAATCGCTAGTACGGGCCAAACCGTGGGCCTACAATCATCTTGGGCCATTAGCTTCGTCTAGTCTGAATTTGGCCCACTATTAGTTTCGGGCCTTTAAAAGGCCGGGTAAACCGCTTGCCTTAATTGGGCTCGAAAATTAAATAGGCTTTTAACAAATTGAAATGTGTTTGGGCCTTAGCTGACCCAATTACATGACGGCGGGAAGCAGGCTGGATGTATAACGGGCCTAAATTAGGCCCAACACTCTCAAGGGCCTTTAACGGGCCTATAGGCAGTTTGGGCTAGAATGTATCCACGAAGACTACGGGCCGTTAAGAGGCCGAAAGTAACTATGGACCATAATTAGGCCTAGGTGCAACTCGGGCCTTTAAATGGCCGAAAGTGAAACCGGGCCGAAAGAGGCCCATATATAGATAGGGCCGCTGACAGGCCGAAACTGGTATCGGGCCGAACTATTAAACGGGCCATTAAGAGGCCGAAGAGCAAATCAGGTCGCCAATGGGCCCAATGGCACAGTAGTTGTTAAAAGGGCCGTATATGTTATGGGTCATAATTTGGCTCAAGAAATAAAAGTCAGTTAACAGGCCGGATCAGGTGTGGACCGTAATTTGGCCCAAACTATTACAGGCTGTTAACGGGCCGGATCTGGCATGGGCAGATGTCGGCGCTTCGGGAACGGGGTCCCTGCACTTGCTCGCCTGTATTTCACGGGCGTGGCTTTGCTAGCAGGCCCGTACGGCCCATCTTCATCAACAAGGCATCCAAGACCCTCGCGAGGGTCCATGCCTCGCGAGGCGGACGACACAAGACCTCCTCAGAAGCGGCCTCGCCAGGCAGGCTCGTGAGGGGCGGAGAGATGAAGGCAAGGCAAACCTCGCGAGGTTCTCATGACGTGAGCCATGACGATCGAGATTAGGCGGGCGCCAGCGCGCGCAGCGTCCTTGTTTCCTCTTTGGTGCAAAGGAGGCAAGCGTAGGCGCGGAGTACCGAGGCATCAAGCAAAGGTTTCCATATTGGTGCAACGAGACCAAGACCAGCAGGACGGCAAGACGGAGGTCACCATGGAGCCCAAGGCGGCGTCACCACTAGAGCCTTTTGCAGGCGAAGACTAATTTTGTCAGGATAAACTGTACTAGTTGTCCGCTTTCAAATTGGCCGTTGTTGGCTCCCTTCCCGCTCAATATTTGGGGAGAGGACTAGGGCCTCTAAAAATAGGACTAGCCGCCACAGTAGAAGTGGACAGAGGCCTGAGCTGATTGAATCCTCACACACACAAGTTCGCCAAGCACAAGAACACCTCAACCTCAGGAGGCTGTTTACAATAAGGCTGATATTCCTTGGGTCAGCCTGGTTTGGGACACTTATTACCATGACAGGGTATCTCATGCTACTGTCTTGTGTGGCTCCTTCTGGTGGAGAGATTTATGCAAGTTGATGGATAAGTTCAGAATGGTTTCAAAAGTGCAGGTCTTGGCTGGGGATATTGCTCTGTTTTGGGGTGATGATTCGAATCTCCACCCTTCTGCTGGTCCTTTGGATCAGGTGTTTCAGAGGTTGTTCTCCTTTGTTAAGGATCCTCTCCTTTCTGTCAAGGAGGTTTTTGCAACTCAGAATATCACTACTTTATTTCATCTTCCTCTTTCTGGGAGGGCCCATTCTGAGTTGCTATCTTTGTAGCAGCTAATGTCTGATTTCTCTCTTGACATTAGTAAGTCTGATGTTTGGACGTGGAGAGAAGATGGCAAGCCTTATACAGCTAAAAAATACTACTCTTTCCTGCATATGCATATCAACCCCAATCATTTGCTGTCATGGATCTGGTCTAGCTGTTGTACTATGAGAATCAAATTCTTTGCCTGGATGCTCATCATGGATCGGCTTAATACCCAGGATATGCTAGAGAGAAGGCATTGGAATGTCTCTGATTGTAATCATTGTGTGTTGTGCCCCACCCAGACTAAAGAGGACAGAGATCACCTCTTCTTCTCATGTAACTTCAGCTTCAGGATATGGACTTATCTGCAAGTGTGCTGGCCGCATGGTGATAACATGGCTGCCATTGCTTATGCTACTAGAAGGGACTTTCAGAAACCTTTGTTTTCTGAAGTGGTCTTTCTTGCTTGTTGGAATATCTGGACTGTGAGGAATGATAGAGTCTTCGGGAACATAAACACTTCATTTAGAAGGTGGAGAGCATGTTTTGTTCATGACATTTCTCTGCTTGCCCATAGGATTAAAGCTAAGTATAAGGATGATCTTCTTAGATGGATTGCTTTTTTGCCACCTTGAGGTGAGCTTTGTATTATCTTAGCTTTAGATCTTTTCTTTTTTTGATGTACATACCTTGTGTCTTTGTATAGTTAATAAAAATTGCAAGAACTGTGGGGTGTTTTACCCTACAGTACCAGGTCAAAAAAAAACCTCAGGAGGCTGTTCTTCCCCCTTGTACTGTTCATCCTCAGCCCAAGAGGCAATCCACCACCACCACACTGGAGTAGGGTATTACACCACAATGGTGGCCCGAACCAGTATAAATCTTGTGTCCCCTGTGTTGTGAGTTCGTCGAGTTCGTCCGCAAGATCTTAGCAAAACTAGGACGTGGATCAGTAGGGGAAATCTTCGTGCGCACCCTAGTGTTCGAACCTTGAGGGTTTTGCCGGAACCCGTGATCCGACATTTGGCGCGCCAGTAGGTGCGCCAAGCCTCCTCCCTTCGACCAGGTTCGCTGTTTATCGTCTCCATGGCGGACGCCGCCGCGGCGTGTTGAGCGCCGGTTGCACTTCACCGCCAAGCGTTGCTCGGGACGGCTCCGCCGGGCGGGCCACCCTGCCGTTTCTCCGTCGCTTGCCGCCAACGCCGCCACCGGCCCGGCGGGGAATGAGCAGCAAGCATCCTCGCTGCACCCCTCGGTGCGGCGGGACGGCCGCACCGCCACTCATCGCTGACCCCGGCCGTTTCGTCATCCCATGCTCGCCGCGCTCTCGTGGATGCGCAGGCTGCTATGTGCATGGCGCGCGAGCTCCTGCGCTACCGCCCCGTCGACGACCTCTATGAGGACTGGCTCGACCTCATCACCGAGCTTGTCAACGCCGCAGGGGGCTCCGCTGCGCCATCCCTCTCGCTGCCTCGTCCTCTGTCAGCCATGGGCGGCGTGGCCCATGGAGCGCCTCCACCACCTCTGCCCCAAGACGGAGTCTTGGCGCCAAGGCGAGCGGCCCCACGGCGCGACCTGCCGCGTCCGGCGCCTGTGCAAGAAGAATAAAGCTGCCAAGAGGTCCCACGGCCACGAGGAAACGCACCCGCACTCCCTGCACCACCATGGCAAGACCACGCGCCACCTGTGGTGGCGGTGCGCGGACCCCATCAAGAACAAGTTCTCCACCAATGTCGAGTCCCTGTGACCATGGCGGGCTGCCGCGCCTTCACCCCTGAGCTGCGTAGCATCGCCTGGCCTAGCAAGTTCAAGCCGGACCTGCCTCCTCGCTACGACGGCACCCCCGACCCCGCGGTGTTCCTGCAGCTCTACAAGCTGAGCATCAAGGCGGCCAACGGCGACGAGAAAGTCATGGCGAACTGGTTCCCCATGGCTTTCAAAGATGGCGCCGCCTCGGCTCCTGAACCTGCCTCGTGCTCGATCTCCTCCTCGACGAGATGCGAACTGCTTGCTGCAACTTCTAGGGCACTCACGACCGCTCACCGCCAGGGTGACCTGCGCCAAGCAACAACCGGAGAGACCTCCAAATACGCCCAAAGACTTCAAAACGTTCGCCTAAAGATTCCCAAGGTGACGGACGAGGCCATTATCTTCGTGTTCTCTGATGGCGTCCGTGATGTCAAGATGAAAGAGGAGCTCGCCATCCACGAGGAGCCGTGCATGTCTCTGGAGCTGTTCAACCTGGCGACCAAGTGCGCAAGAGCTGAGGAGGGGCGCCTCTCCCTCCTCGAGCTCCCGGCTGCGGACCCGGAGGAGAAGAAAGCCAAGGCCAAGGACGTGAAGCGTAAGGGAGCAGCCGTGCTCGCGGCGGAGCCGGACACAAAGCATGGCAGGGACCAGCCCGAGTCATCCAAGAGCAGCCGATCGTTCTGCACCTTCCATAACCTGCATAGCCACAACACCAGCGACTGCCAGGAGCTCAGAGCCATTCGAGAAGGACGCTTCGGTCGACGCCCCGAGCGCAACGACCGGGGCTACGGCCGAGGAGGAGGACATGGTGGCGGACGCTGGGATGACCGCGGCCCGCGCCATGAGTGCCGCGACTGGCCTCGTGAGGACCGCTGGTAGCATCAGCCTCGCAAGGGCGCCTAGAGGGATCAGCCGTGTGAGAATCGTCCTCAGGGCAACACCGGTCTTCCTCCGCTACCGTCACCACCAAGAAGGAATGACGACCACCATCAAGACGAGGGGGCTGGGGGCTTTCAGGAGCCACGTGCTATCACCTGCATCTTGGGCGGAGCTCAAGCCCCAGCCTCGCAGCGTATCTTCAAGCAGTTTGCTCGTGAAGTGAATGCAGTCCTCCCCAAGCTCGAGGCCACACGCCCGCTCAGATGGTCCAAGTGCCCCATCACGTTCTGTTCGGCAGATCAGCCTGCGCGCAGCTATCGCAGTATCCTCCCAATGCTTTGTTCACTACCATCGAAAGTGCAAATCACCAAGACCTCATCGACGGCGGCGCAAAGCTCAACGCCCCGTCCGCCGACACGCTCGACAACCTCCAAGTGCCATATGACCAGCTTCAGCCTACCAAGCCTTTCTCAGGAGTGACCGACGGTTCCACCACACCGATAGGCCAGGTCCGCCCCCCTGTCACCTTCAGAAAACGCAACAACTACCGCACCGAGCTCATCGACTTCGACGTCACCTACATCCGCTTGCCATATAATGCAATCCTCGGGTACCCAGCCCTGGCCAAGTTCATGGCGGTGACCCATCACGGCTACAATATCCTCAAGATGCCGGGAAGCGGCGGAATCATCGCAGTCCTGTGCGAAGAAAGAGATACGATGTGCTCTCTCGAGCGTGCCTTCCAAGTTGCAGCAATCGACGACCCCGACAGCAAGGGCGAGCGCCCTCCTGAGGCCACCCCCAAGAAGAAGAAGCAGCTGCACCTTGCAAGACCTCAGGCAAGCGGCACCTCGTCAGGATCGGTGCCCGCTCCTGGGGCGCCTCCCTCCATCGCATATGAAAGCGCGCCCGGCGCCCCTCTCGGGCAGGGCTCGGGGGCTCTCTTCTGGAGGGCCTCAGACTTTGCCAACATCATGAGGGAGGCGCTTGGGCACCACTTGGAGGCATGCTTCATGGCACGTTTCCCTCAGGAGGACGCAGGGCGAGGAGCGCCCACCGCTCAGGAGTTCATCACCAAGACCACTCAGGAACTGCAAGACGCAAGGGCCATGCGCGGCGACCGCCGCTCACCAGGCGCAGCTCCCCATCTAGGCGAGGATGCCGGGCTGCGCGTCTGCATCGACGTCCCAGGGCTCAATAGGGACGCATCTCAGGAGCTTTTCTGGCCTTCACGCGTGGGACGCTGCGAGGGCCCACCTCATAGCTATGTTCACATGCCTTTTGGCCTGCCGAGCGTGGCGTCTGCCTATCAGCGCAACCTACAGAGCATCCTTGCGGCTCAGGAGGCCAGGCATCATGTCGTCCTGATGGAGATGGGGACGGTCCTCAAGGAACAACCAGGACCCCCAGAGCCTCCCGAGGCTCAGGGCCCGGGTGGCTCATGAGGAGCAACCCCTTCGCTGCGTACCTTCAGCTGCCCCAACTCTCCTCCATCAACAGAACTAGGTGACATTTTCCAAGTTTATTTAGCTGGAGCGCCTGTGGCTGCATCATTCCTGTGCCGCTGGGTCCGCCCCTCGTGGCATGTATCCCTTTATGTGTTTAGCTTACCTCGTTGGGAGCTCCCGTCAGGCTGCATCATCCCTAAGCCGCTCGGGCCTGACCCAGTGGCATGTATCTCCCTTGCATTTACTTAGGCCTGCTGCTTCCATGCTTAATCTACTTATGACTACTACTTGTTCGATCGTCACCCACCATGGGGGTCGCGCGCCGGCCGTCTTTCTTCAGGATCCTTCGCGTGAGTAGGTTAAGCACGGCGTCTGTGCTCGGGCCCGTCCCTGCAACGTTGATAAATCCAACGGATGAGCTCTGTCTGGCGGGCCGGCCTCGTTCACGTCACCTCCTGGGGCTGTTGGTGCCTAGCCTCCTCACGCGATAACCCCAGGAGATTCGTTCAGCGCAGGTTGTCTGACCACCTCACAGGACCAGCGCAGCGAACAAAAACCAAGACGAGGCGCAACCCGCCATGAGGTAGGTGTTGGGGAACGTAGTAATTTCAAAAAAATTCCTACGCACACGCAAGATCATGGTGATGCATAGCAACGAGAGGGGAGAGTGTTGTCCATGTACCCTCGTAGACCGAAAGCGGAAGCGTTAGCACAACGCGGTTGATGTAGTCGTACGTCTTCACGGTCCGACCGATCAAGTACCGAACGCACGGCACCTCCGAGTTCAGCACACGTTCAGCTCGATGACGTCCCTCGAACTCCGATCTAGCCGAGCTTTGAGGGAGAGTTCCTCAGCACGACGGCGTGGTGACGATGATGATGTTCTACCGACGCAGGACTTTGCCTAAGCACCACTACGATATTATCGAGGTGGACTATGGTGGAGGGGGGCACCGCACACGGCTAAGAGATCAATGATCAATTGTTGTGTCTATGGGGTGCCCCCTGCCCCCGTATATAAAGGAGCAAGGGAGGGAGAGGCGGCTGGCCTGGAGGAGGCGCGCCAGGAGGAGTCCTACTCCCACCGGGAGTAGGACTCCCTCCTTTCCTAGTTGGAGTAGGAGAAGGGGGAAGGAGGAGGGAGAGAGGAAGGAAAGGGGAGCGCCACCCCCCTCCTTGTCCAATTCGGACTAGAGGGGGAGGGGACGCACGGCCTGCCCTGGCCGCCCCTCCTCTTCTCCACTAAGGCTATGTCGGCCCATTAAACCCCCGGGGTTCCAGTAACCCAGACTCGGCAGAAATCCCGATTTCACCCGAACACTTCCGATATCCAAATATAGGCTTCCAATATATCAATCTTTATGTCTCGACCATTTCGAGACTCCTCGCATGTCCGTGATCACATCCGGACTCAACTATCTTTGGTACATCAAAACACATAAACTCATAATATAACCATCATCAAACTTTAAGCGTCATGGACCCTACTGTGTTCGAGAACTATGTAGACATGACCGAGACACGCCTCCGTCAATAACCAATAGCGGAACCTGGATGCTCATATTGGCTCCCACATATTCTGCGAAGATCTTTATCGGTCAAACCGCATAACAACATACGTTGTTCCCTTTGTCATCGGTATGTTACTTGCCCGAGATTCGATCGTCGGTATCTCAATACCTAGTTCAATCCCATTACCGGCAAGTCTCTTTACTCGTTGCGTAATACATCATCCCGCAACTAACTCATTAGTTACAATGCTTGCAAGGCTTATAGTGATGTGCATTACATGAGTGGGCCCAGAGATACCTCTTCGACAATCGGAGTGACAAATCCTAATCTCGAAATAGGCCAACCCAACAAGTACCTTCGGAGACACCTGTAGAGCACCTTTGTAATCACCCAGTTATGTTGTGACGTTTGGTAGCACACAAAGTGTTCCTCCAAGAACGGAGTTGCATAATCTCATAGTCATAGGAACATGTATAAGTCATGAAGAAAGCAATAGCAGAATACTAAATGATCGTGTGCTAAGCTAACGGAATGGTTTGTCAATCACATCATTCTCCTAATGATGTGATCCCGTTAATCAAATGACAACTCATGTCAATGCCTAGGAAACATAACCATCTTTGATCAACGAGCTAGTCAAGTAGAGGCATACTAGTGACACTGCTTGTCTATGTATTCACACAAGTATTATGTTTCCGCTAATACAATTCTAGCATGAATAATAAACATTTATCATGATATAAGGAAATAAATAATAACTTTATTATTGCCTCTAGGGCATATTTCCTTTAGTCTCCCACTTGCACTAGAGTCAATAATCTAGATTACACAAGAATGATTCTAACACCCATGGAGCCTTGGTGCTGATCATGTTTTGCTCGTGGAAGAGGCTTAGTCAACGGTCTCGCAACATTCAGATCCGTATGTATCTTGCAAATTTCTATGTCTCCCACCGGACTAGATCCCGATGGAGTTGAAGCGCTTCTTGATGTGGTTGGTTCTCTTGTGAAATCTGGATTCCTTTGCCAAGGCAATTGCACCAAGATTGTCATAAAAGATTTTCATTGGACCCGATGCACTAGGTATGACACCTAGATCGGATATGAACTCCTTCATCCGCACTCCTTCATTTGCTACTCCGAAGCAGCTATGTACTCCGCTTCGCACGTAGATCCCGCCACAACGCTTTGTTTAGAACTGCACCAACCGATGTACTCCATCGCTCAATGTAAACACGATCCGGTTTGCGATTTAGAATCATCCGGATCAGTGTCAAAGCTTGCATCGACGTAACCATTTACGACTAGCTCTTTGTCACCTCCATAAATGAGAAACATATCCTTAGTCCTTTTCGTATTTCAGATGTTCTTGATCATGTCCAAAGATCCACTCTGGATCACTTTGGTACCTCCCCGCTAAACTTATAGCAAGGCATACATCGTGTCCGTACACAAGATTGCATACATGATAGAGCCTATGGTGAAGCATAGGAACATCTTTCATCTTCTCTCTATCTTCTGCAGTGGTCGGGCATTGAGTCTTACTCAACTTCTTCAAAACTTTGTCAAGGTATGTGCTTTGTGAAAGTCCAATTAAGCGTCTTGATCTATCTCTATAGATCTTGATGCCCAATATGTAAGCAGCTTCACCGAGGTCCTTCATTGAAAAACTCTTATTCAAGTATCCCTTTATGCTATCCAGAAATTCTATATCATTTCAAATCAGCAATATGTCATCCACATATAATATCAGAAATGCTACAGAGCTCCCACTCACTTTCTTGTAAATACAAAGCTTCTCCAAAAGTCTCAGATAAACCAAATGCTTTGATCACACTATCAAAGCGTTTATTCCAACTCCGAGAGGCTTGCACCAGTCCATAAATGGATCGCTGGAGCTTGCACACTTTGTTAGCTCCCTTTGGATCGACAAAACCTTATGGCTACATCATATACAACTCTTCTTCTAGAAATCCATTCAGGAATGCAGTTTTGACATCCATTTGCCAAATTTCATAATCATAAAATGCGGCAATTGCTAACATGATTCAGACATACTTAAGCATCGCTACGGGTGAGAAAGTCACATCATAGTCAATCCCTTGAACTTGTCGAAAACCTTTTGCAACAAGTCGAGCTTTATAGACAAAGAATATTACCGCGGCGCCGGTCTTCTTCTTGAATATCCATTTATTCTCAATGGCTTGCCGATCATCGGGCAAGTCAACCAAAGTCCACACTTTGTTCTCATACATGGATCCCATCTCAGATTTCATGGCCTCAAGCCATTTTGCGGAATCTGGGCTCACCATCGCTTCTTCATAGTTCATAGGTTCGTCATGGTCTAGTAACATAACCTCCAGAACAGGATTACCTTACCACTCTAGTGCGGATCTTACTTTGGTTGATCTACAAGGTTCGGTAACAACTTGATCTGAAGTTTCATGATCATCATCATTAACTTCCTCACTAATTGGTGTAGGTGTCGCAGGAACCGGTTTCTGTGATGAACTACTTTCCAATAAGGGAGCAGGTATAGTTACCTCATCAAGTTCTACTTTCCTCCCACTCACTTCTTCCGAGAGAAACTCCTTCTCTAGAAAGGATCCAAATTTAGCAACAAAAGTCTTGCCTTCAGATCTGTGATAGAAGGTGTACCCAACAGTTTCCTTTGGGTATCCTATGAAGACACATTTCTCTGATTTTGGTTCGAGCTTATCAGGTTGAAGCTTTTTCACATAAGCATCACAGCCCCAAACTTTAAGAAACGACAACTTTGGTTTCTTGCCAAACCATAGTTCATAAGGCGTCGTCTCAACGGATTTCCATGGTGCCCTATTTAACGTGAATGCAGCTGTCTCTAAAGAATAACCCCAAAATGATAGTGGTAAATCAGTAAGAGACATCATAGATCGCACCATATCTAGTAAAGTACGATTACGACGTTTGGACACACCATTACGCTGTGGTGTTTCGGGTGGCGTGAGTTGCAAAACTATTCCGCATTGTTCCAAATGTAGACCAAACTCGTAACTCAAATATTCTCCTCCACGATCAGACCGTAGAAACTTTATTTTCTTGTTACGATGATTTTCCACTTCACTCTGAAATTCTTTGAACTTTTCAAATGTTTAAGACTTATGTTTCATTAAGTAGATATACCCATATCTGCTTAAATCATCTGTGAAGGTGAGAAAATAATGATACCCACCGCGAGCCTCAACATTCATCGGACCACAAACATATGTATGTATGATTTCCAACAAATCTGTTGCTCGCTCCATAGTTCTGGAGAATGGCGTTTTAGTCATCTTGCCCATGAGGCACGGTTCGCAAGTACCAAGTGATTCATAATCAAGTGGTTCCATGATAAGCCACAAGTATAGGGGATCGCAACAGTTTTCGAGGGTAGAGTAATCAACCCAAATTTATTGATTCGACACAAGGGGAGCCAAAGAATATTCTCAAGTATTAGCAGTTGAGTTGTCAATTCAACCACACCTAGATAACTTAGTATCTGCAACAAAGTATTTAGTAGCAAAGTAATATGGAAGTAACGGTAACGATAGCACAAGTAATATTTTTGGGTTTTGTAGTGATTGTAACAATAGCAACGGAAAAGTAAATAAGCGGAGAACAATATATGAAAAGCTTGTACGCATTGGATCGGTGATGGAGAATTATGCCGGATGTGGTTCCTCATGGCAGAACATAGGGTGACTCAGAACTAGCTCCGATTCATCAATGTAATGTAGGCATGTATTCCGAATATAGTCATACGTGCTTATGGAAAAGAACTTGCATGACATCTTTTGTCCTACCCTCCCGTGGCAGCGGGGTCCTAGCGGAAACTAAGGGATATTAAGGCCTCCTTTTAATAGAGTACCAGAACAAAGCATTAGCACATAGTGAATACATGAACTCCTCAAACTACGGTCATCACCGGAGTGGTCCCATTATTGTCACTTGGGTTGCCGGATCATAACACATAGTAGGTGACTATAGACTTGCAAGATAGGATCAAGAACTCACATATATTCATGAAAACATAATAGGTTCAGGTCTGAAATCATGGCACTCGGCCCCTAGTGACAAGCATTAAGCATAGCAAAGTCATAGCAACATCAATCTCAGAACATAGTGGATACTAGGGATCAAACACTAACAAAACTAACTCGATTACATGATAAATATCATCCATCCCATCACCGTCCAGCAAGCCTATGATGGAATTACTCACGCACGGCGGTGAGCATCATGAAATTGGTGATGGAGGATGGTTGATGATGACGATGGAGACGGATTCCCCTCTCCGGAGCCCCGAACGGACTCCAGATCAGCCCTCCCGAGAGGTTTTAGGGCTTGGTGGCGGCTCCGTATCGTAAAACGCGATGAATCCTTCTCTTTGATTTTTTTTCTCCCCGAAAGTGAATATATGGAGTTGGAGTTGAGGTCGGTGGAGCGTCAGGGGGGCCACGAGGCAGGGGGGCGCCCTGGGGGGCAGGCGCGCCCCCCACCCTCGTGGACAGGGTGTGGGCCCCCTGACGTGGATTCTTCTTCCAGTATTTTTAATATTTTCCAAAAATATGTTCCGTGGAGTTTCAGGTCATTCCAAGAACTTTTGTTTCTGCACATAAATAACACCATGGAAAGTCTGCTGAAAACAGCGTCAGTCCGGGTTAGTTCCATTCAAATCATGCAAGTTAGAGTCCAAGACAAGGGCAAAAGTGTTTGGAAAAGTAGATACGACGAGACGTATCAACTCCCCCAAGCTTAAACCTTTGCTTGTCCTCAAGCAATTCAATTGATAAACTGAAAGTGATAAAGAAAAACTTTTACAAACTCTGTTTGCTCTTGTTGTTGTAAATATGTAAAGCCAACATTCAAGTTTTCAGCAAAGATTATAACTAACCACATTCGCAATAACACTTAGGTCTCATGTTTACTCATATCAATGGCATAATCAACTAGCGAGCAATAATAATAAATCTCGGATGACAACACTTTCTCAAAACAATCATGATATGATATAATAAGATGGTATCTCGCTAGCCCTTTCTGAGACCACAAAACATAAATGCAGAGCACCTTTAAAGATCAAGGACTGACTAAACATTGTAATTCATGGTAAAAGAGATCCAATCATAGTCATACCCAATATAAATTAATAGTAATGGATGCAAATGACAGCAAAGGTTTCCAAATGGTGCTTTTTAATAAGAGGGTGATGACTCAACATAAAAGTAAATAGATAGGCCCTTCGCATAGGGAAGCAGGGATTTGTAGAGGTGCCAAAGCTCGGTTTTTAAAGCAGAGATAAATAATATTTTGAGCGGCATACTTTCATTGTCAACATAACAACCAAGAGATGGTGATATCTTCCATGCTGCACACATTATAGGCGGTTCCCAAACAGAATGGTAAATTTTATACTCCCCATCCACCAACAAGCATCAATCCATGGCTTGCTCGAAACAACGAGTGCCTCCAACTAACAACAGTCCCAGGGGGAGTTTTGTTTGCAATTATTTTGATTTAATTTGCATAAAGCATGGGACTGGGCATCCCAGTGACCAGCCATTTTCTCGTGAGTGAGGAGCAGAGTCCACTCCTCTTGAGAATAACCCGCCTAGCATGGAAGATACAGACAGCCCTAGTTGATACATGATCTATTCAAGCATACAAAATAGAATTTCATTTGAAGGTTTAGAGTTTGGCACATACAAATTTACTTGGAACGGCAGGTAGATACCACATATAGGAAGGTATAGTGGACTCATATGGAATAACTTTGGGGTTTAAGGGATTGGATGCACAAGAAGTATTCCCGCTTAGTACAAGTGAGGGCTAGAAAAAGACTGGGAAGCGACCAACTAGAGAGCGACAACAGTCATGAGCATGCATTAAAATTAATGAACATTGAGTACAAGCATGAGTAGGATATAATCCACCATGAACATAAATATCATGAAGGCTATGTTGATTTTGTTTCAACTACTGTTGGGGAACGCTGCAGAAAATTAAAATTTTTCCTACGGTTTCACCAAGATCCATCTATGAGTTCATCTAAGCAACGAGTCATGGGAGAGAGATTGCATCTACATACCACTTGTAGATCGCGAGCGAAGCGCTCAAAAGAACGGGATGAAGGAGTCGCTCGCCGTGATCCTATCACCGAGATCCTAGTGCTGAACGGACGGCACCTCCGCTGCTCAACACACGACGGAGCGGATGACGCCTCCTCCTTCTTGATCCAGCAAGGGGAAGGAGAGGTTGAGGAAGATGGCTCCAAAGCAGCAAGACGACGGCGGCAGTGGTGATGGAGTGACAGCCCCCAGCAGGCTTCGCCAAGCACACGGGAGGAGGAGAGGTGTTGGGAGGGAGGGCTGCGCCTTGAAGTGTGTTGCAGCCTCCCCGCCTCTATTTATAGGGGAAGGGAGAGGGGGCCCCCTCTAGATGGCATCTAGAGGGGGCGGCGGCCAAGGGAGGGGCTTGCCCCTGCAAGGGGGGGCCTCCAGAGCCCCCAACCCTAGGCGCATGGGCCCTAGGGGAGGGCGCCCAGCCCACTTTGGGCTGGATCCTCCTCATACAGCCCATAAGGCCCTCCGGAGAGGTGGCCCTCCCGGTGGACCCCTCGAACCCTCCGTGGGCCCCAGACAATACCGATATGCCCCAACCTTTCCGTGACCGTATGATGACTTCCCATATATAAATCTTTACCTCCGACTATTCCGAACTCCTCGTGACGTCCGGATCTCATCCGGACTCAACAACATTCGTAATCACATACAAGTCTTCCTAATAACCCTAGCGCCACCGAACCTTATGTGTAGACCCTACGGTTCGGGAGACATGTAGACATGACCGAGACGGCTCTCCGTCAATAACCAACAGCGGATCTGGATACCCATGTTGGTCCCACATACTCCTCGATGATCTCATCGGATGAACCACGATGTCGAGGATTCAAGCAACCCCAGATACTATTCCCTTTGTCGACGGTATGTTACTTGCCCGAGACTCGATCGTCGGTATCCCAATACCTCGCTCAATCTCATTACGGCAAGTCACTTTACTCGCATCAGAATGCATGATCCCGTGACCGCACACTTGGTCACTTTGAGCTCATTATGATGATGCACTACCGAAAGTGGGCCCAAGGATACCTCTCCGTAATACGGAGTGACAAATCCTAGCCTCGATCCGTGTCAACCCAATGACACTTTCGGAGATACCGTAGTGCACCTTTATAGTCACCCAGCCACGCCAGACGCTTGGTACACCCAAAGCACTCCTACGGTATCCGGGAGTTACACGATCTCATGGTCTAAGGAAGAGATACTTGACATTGGAAAAGCTCTAGCAAAACGAACTACACGATCTTGTGCTATGCTTAGGATTGTCTTGTCCATCACATCATTCTCCTAATGATGTGATCCCGTTATCAATGACATCCAATGTCCATAGTCGAAACCATGACTATCTATTGATCAACGAGCTAGTCAACTAGAGGCTCACTAGGGACATATTGTGGTCTATGTATTCACACGTATTACGATTTCCGGATAATACAATTATAGCATGAATAAAAGACAATTATCATGAACAAGGAAATATAATAATAATCCTTTTATTATTGCCTCTAGGGCATATTTCCAACAGTCTCCCACTTGCACTAGAGTCAATAATCTAGTTACATTGTGATGAATCTAACACCCATAGAGTTCTCGTGTTGATCATGTTTTGCCCATGAAGAGGTTTAGTCAACGGATCTGCGACATTCAGATCCGTATGCACTTTGCAAATTTCTATGTCTCCATCTTGAACATTTTCACGGATGGAGTTGAAGCGACGCTTGATGTGCTCGGTCTTCTTGTGAAACCTGGCCTTGGCAAGTGCAATAGCTCCAAGTGTTGTCACAGAAGAGTTTGATCGCCCCGACGCATTGGGTATGACTCCTAGGTCGGTGATGAACTCCTTCACCCAAATTGCTTCATGCGCTGCCTCCGAGGCTGCCATGTACTCCGCTCACATGTAGATCCCGCCACGACGCTTCGCTTGCAGCCGCACCAGCCATCGCTCCACCATTCAACATATACACGATCCGGTTTGTGACTTAGAGTCATCCAGATCTGTGTCGGGCTAGCGCCGACGTAACCCTTTACGACGAGCTCTTCGTCACCTCCATAAACGAGAAACATGTCCTTTGTCCTTTCGTACTTCAGATATTCTTGACCGCTGTCCAGTTGTTCCTTGCCGGGATTACTTTGGTACCTTCCTACCAAACTTACGGCAAGGTTTACATCAGGTCCGTACACAAGATGGCATACATAATAGATCCTATGGCCGAGGCATAGGGATGACGCTCATCTCTTCTTTATCTTTTGTCGTGGTCGGGCATTGAGCCGAGCTCAATCTCACACCTTGCAAGACAGTGCAAGAACCCTTTCTTGACTGATCCATTTTGAACTTCTTCAAAATCTTATCAAGGTATGTGCTTTGTGAAAGACCTATGAGGCGCCTCGATCTATCTCTATAGATCTTGATGCCTAATATATAAGCAGCTTCTCCAAGGTCCTTCATTGAAAAACTTTTATTCAAGTAGGCCTTAATGTTGTCCAAGAGTTCTATATCATTTCCCATCAAAAGTATGTCATCTACATATAATATGAGAAATGCTACAGAGCTCCCACTCACTTTCTTGTAAACGCAGCTTCTCCATAAGTCTCAAGATAAACCCAAACGCTTTGATCATCTCATCAAAGCGAATGTTCCAACTCCGAGATGCTTGCACCAGCCCATAAATGGATCGCTGAGCTTGCATACTTTGTTAGCATTCTTAGGATCGACAAAACCTTCCGCTGCATCATATACAGCTCTTCCTTAAGATAACCGCTAAGGAACGCTGTTTTGACGCCCATCTGCCATATCTCATAATCATAGTATGCGCAATTGCTAACATGATTCGGACGGACTTAAGCTTCGCCACGGAGAGAAAGTCTCATCGTAGTCAATCCCTTGAACTTGCCGATAACCCTTAGCGACAAGTCGAGCTTTATAGATGGTGACATTACCATCCGCGTCCGCCTTCTTCTTAAAGATCCATTTGTTTTCTATCGTCACGATCATCGGGCAAGTCTGTCAAAGTCCATACTTTGTTTTCATACATGGATCCTATCTCGGATTGCATGGCTTCAAGCCATTTGTTGGAATCGGGCCCGCCATCGCTTCTTCATAGTTCAAGGTTCACCGTTGTTCAACAACATGATTTCCGTGACAGGGTTGCCATACCACTGTGTGGAACGTGTCCTTGTGGACCCACGGGTTCAAGAGCAACTTGATCCAAGTACCTTGATCATCATCATTAATTTCCTCTCCAGCTGGTGTAGGCACCACAGAACATTTTCCCGAGCTGCACTACTTTCCGTTCAAGAGGTAGTACTTCATCGAAGTTCTACTTTCCTCCCACTTACTCCTTTCGAGAGAAACTTTTTCCGTAAAGGATCCGCTTGGCAACAAAGATCTTGCCTTCGGATCTAAGGTAGAAGGTATACCCAATGGTTTCCTTAGGGTATCCTATGAAGACGATTTTTCCGACTTGGGTTCGAGCTTTTCAGTTGAAGTTTCTTGACATAAGCATCGATCCCCAAACTTTTAGAAACGATACTTAGGTTTCTTCCCAAACCATAATTCATACGGTGTCGCCTCAACGGATTTAGACGGTGCCCTATTTAAAGTGAATGTAGCTGTCTCTAGAGCGATCCCCAAAATGATAGCGGTAAATCGGTAAGAGACATCATAGATCGCACCATATCCAATAGAGTGCGACACGACGCTCGACACACCATTACGCGAGGTGTTCCAGCGGCGTGAGTTGTGAAACGATTCCACATTTCCTTAAGTGTGTACCAAATTGTGACTTAAATATTCTCCTCCACGATCTGATCAGAAGAACTTTATTTTTCGTCACGTTGATTCTCTACCTCATTCTGAAATTCCTTGAACTTTTCAAAGGTCTCAGACTTGTGTTTCATCAAGTAGACATACCCATATCTACTCAAGTCATCAGTGAGAGTGAGAACATAACGATATCCTCCATGAGCCTCAACGCCATTGGACCGCATACATCGGTATGTATGATTTCCAATAAGTTGGTTGCTCGCCCATTGTTCCGAGAACGGAGTCTTGGTCATTTTGCCCATGAGGCATGGTTCGCATGTGTCAAATGATTCATAATCGAGACTCTCTAAAAGTCCATCGAATGGAGCTTCTTCATGCGCTTGACACCAATGTGACCAAGGCGGCAAAGCCACAAGTATGTGGGACTATCGTTATCAACTTTACATCTTTTGGTATTCACACTATGAATATGTGTAATATTACGCTCGAGATTCATTAAGAATAAACCATTGACCATCGGAGCATGACCATAAAACATATCTCTCATATAAATAGAACAACCATTATTCTCGGATTTAAATGAGTAGCCATCTCGCATTAAACGAGATCCCGATACAATGTTCATGCTCAAACTTGGCACCAAATAACAATTATTGAGGTTTAAAACTAATCCCGTAGGTAAATGTAGAGGTAGCGTGTCGACGGCGATCACATCGACCTTGGAACCATTCCCGACGCCAAGATCGTCACCTCGCCCTTCGCCAGCCTCCGCTTATTCCGCAGCTCCCGCTGTGAGTTACAAATATGAGCAACGGCACCGTATCAAATACCCAGGAGTTACTACGAGTAATCGGTAAGGTACACATCAATTACATGTATATCAAATATACCTTTAGTGTTGCCGCCTTCTTGTCCGCTAAGTATTTGGGGCAGTTCCGCTCCAAAGGGTCCTTCCTTTGCAATAAAAGCACTCTGTCTCGTGTTTGGGTCCATTCTTTGACTTCTTCCCGCAACTTGCTTATCGGGCGCCGCAACATCCTTGCCGCCCTTCTTGAAGTTCTTCTTACCCTTGCCCTTCTTGAACTTAGTGGTTTTATTGACCATCAACACTTGATGTTCTTTCTGATTTCAACCTCTCACGACTTCAGATTGAGAATACTTCGGAATGGTCTTCACCATCCCCGCATATTGTAGTTCATCACAAAGCTCTTGTAGCTTGGTGGGAGCGATCAAGGATTCTGTCAATGACCGCCTCGTCCGAGGTTTATGTCCACTGGGACAAAGCGGTTGTGCAACCTGCATATTTTGAGTATGTGCTCACCGATGTAACTGTTTTCCTCCATCTTACAACTATAGAACTTGTCGGAGACTTCATATCTCTCGACCCGGCATGAGCTTGGAAAACCAGTTTCAGCTCCTCTAACATCTCATATGCTCCGTGTTGCTCAAAACGCTTTTGGAGCCCCGGTTCTAAGCTGTAAAGCATGCCGCACCGAACGAGGGAGTAATCATCAAGACGAGACTGCCAAGCATTCATAATGTCTTGGTTCTCTCGATGGGTGCATCACCTAGCGGTCCTTCTAGGACATATTGTTTCTGGCAGCTATGAGGATGATCTCGTGTTCCGGACCCAGTCCGATAGTTGCTGCCATCATCTTTCAGCTTGGTTTTCTAGGAACGCTGAAGTTCATGTTGACATGAGCGCTGGCCATTTGATCTACAAGACATATTTGCAAAGGTTTTAGACTAAGTTCATGATAATTAAGTTCATCTAATCAAATTATTTAATGAACTCCCACCAGATTAGACATCCTCTAGTCATCTAAGTGTTACACGATCCGAGTCGACTAGGCCGTGTCCGATCATCACGTGAGACGGACTAGTCATCGCCGGTGAACATCTTCATGTTGATCGATCTTCCATACGACTCGTGTTCGACCTTTCGGTCTCCGTGTTCCGAGGCCATGTCTGTACATGCTAGGCTCGCAAGTTAACCCTAAGTGTTTTGCATGTGTAAAACTGTCTTACACCCGCTGTATGTGAACGTAAGGATCTATCACACCCGATCATCACGTGGTGCTTCAAACGATTTAACTTTAGCAACGGTGCACGCTAGGGAGAACACTTCTTGAAATTGTTGTAAGGGATCATCTTATTTACTACCGCTGCTCTAAGTAAACAAGATGCATAAACATAATAAACATCACATGCAATTATATAGTAGTGACATGATATGGCCAATATCATATAGCTCCATTGATCTCCATCTTCGGGCTCCATGATCATCTTGTCACCGCATGACACCATGATCTCCATCATCATGATCTCCATCATCGTGTCTTCATGAAGTTGTCACGCCAACGACTACTTCTACTTCTATGGCTAACGCGTTTAGCAATAAAGTAAAGTAATTTACATGGCGCTCTTCAATGACACGCAGGTCATACAAAAATAAAGACAACTCCTATGGTTCTCGCCGTTGTCATACTCATCGACATGCAAGTCGTGATTCCTATTACAAGAACATGATCTCATACATCACAATATGTCATTCATCATTCATCACAACTTCCGGCCATATCACATCACATGACAATTGCTGCAAAAACAAGTTAGACGCCCTCTAATTGTTGTTGCATCTTTACGTGGCTGCAATTGGGTTCTAGCAAGAACGCTTTTCTTACCTACTAATAACCACAACGTGATTTTGTCAACTTCTATTTACCCTTCATAAGGACCCTTTTCATCGAATCCGCCCAACTAAAGTGGAGAGATGACACCGCCAGCCACCTTATGCAACTAGTGCATGTCACCGGTGGAACCGGTCTCACGAAGCGCACGTAAGGTTGGTCCGGCCGCTTCATCCCACAATACCGCTGAAGCAAGATAAGACTAGTAGCGGCAAGCAAGTTGACAAGATCTACGCCCACAACAAAATTGTGTTCTACTCTGCAATAGAGAACTACGATAGACCTAGCTCATGATGCCACTGTTGGGGAACGCTGCAGAAAATTAAAATTTTCCTACGGTTTCACCAAGATCCATCTATGAGTTCATCTAAGCAACGAGTCATGGAGAGAGATTGCATCTACATACCACTTGTAGATCGCGAAGCGGAAGCGCTCAAAAGAACGGGATGAAGGAGTCGCTCTCGCCGTGATCCTATCACCGAGACCTAGTGCCGAACGGACAGCACCTCCGCTCAACACACGACGGAGCGGATGACGCCTCCTCCTTCTTGATCCAGCAAGGGGAAGGAGAGGTTGAGGAAGATGGCTCCAACAGCAAGACGACGGCGTGGTGGTGATGGAGGACAGCCCCAGCAGGCTTCGCCAAGCACACGCGGAGGAGGAGAGGTGTTGGGAGGGAGGGCTGCGCCTTGAAGTGTGTTGCAGCCTCCCCCCCTCTATTTATAGGGGAAGGGAGAGAATGGCCCCTCTAGATGGCATCTAGAGGGGGCGGCGGCCAAGGGAGGGGCTTGCCCCAAGCAAGGGGGGCGCCTCAGGGCCCCCCCAACCCTAGGCGCATGGGCCCTAGGGGAGGGCGCCCAGCCCACTTTGGGCTGGATCCTCCTCATACAGCCCATAAGGCCCTCCGGAGAGGTGGCCCCTCCGTGGACCCCGAACCCTCCGTGGCCCCTGACAATACCGATATGCCCCAACTTTCCGTGACCGTATGATGACTTCCCATATATAAATCTTTACCTCCGACTATTCCGAACTCCTCGTGACGTCCGGATCTCATCCGGACTCAACAACATTCGTAATCACATACAAGTCTTCCTAATAACCCTAGCGCCACCGAACCTTATGTGTAGACCCTACGGTTCGGGAGACATGTAGACATGACCGAGACGGCTCTCCGTCAATAACCAACAGCGGATCTGATACCCATGTTGGCTTCTACATACTCCTCGATGATCTCATCGGATGAACCACGATGTCGAGGATTCAAGCAACCCCAGATACTATTCCCTTTGTCGACGGTATGTTACTTGCCCGAGACTCGATCGTCGGTATCCCAATACCTCGCTCAATCTCGCTACGCAAGTCACTTTACTCGCATCAGAATGCATGATCCCGTGACCGCACACTTGGTCACTTTGAGCTCATTATGATGATGCACTACCGAAAGGGGCCTGTGGATACCTCTCCGTAATACGGAGTGACAAATCCCAGCCTCGATCCGTGTCAACCCAATGTACACTTTCGAGATACCTGTAGTGCACCTTTATAGTCACCCAGCTTATGCCAGACGCTTGGTACACCCAAAGCACTCCTACGGTATCCGGAGTTACACGATCTCATGGTCTAAGGAAGAGATACTTGACATTGGAAAAGCTCTAGCAAAACGAACTACACGATCTTGTGCTATGCTTAGGATTGTCTTGTCCATCACATCATTCTCCTAATGATGTGATCCCGTTATCAATGACATCCAATGTCCATAGTCGAAACCATGACTATCTATTGATCAACGAGCTAGTCAACTAGAGGCTCACTAGGGACATATTGTGGTCTATGTATTCACACGTATTACGATTTCGGATAATACAATTATAGCATGAATAAAAGACAATTATCATGAACAAGGAAATATAATAATAATCCTTTTATTATTGCCTCTAGGGCATATTTCCAACATGAGGCAAAGTGAACGGGTCCTTGGGGCAGGCTTTGTTGAGGCTTGTGTAGTCAATACACATCCGCCAACGCTTGTTCTTCTTTAGTACCAAGACCGGTTCGCTAACCACTCGAAAGAACACTTCCATGATGAAACCGGCCGCGAGGAGCCGGGCCATTCTTCTCCAACAACTCTTCTTTTTTTCTTCTAACAAAGGGCGCAAGGGCTGCCTGACGGGTTTCACATCGATCGGACATGTAACTTGTGCTCGCGAATCTGGCGGGTACACCTGCATGTCTTTAGGGACCATGCGAAAATGTCCCGATTTCACGGAGGAAATCGACGAGCTCGCTTTTTCCTATTTACCGCCGAGGTTTGCACCCCACGACAGCAGATTCTCCGGTGCTCCGGTCCAAGGGTATCTTCTTGGTCTCTTTGGCGGCTTGAACGAGCCCTCGCCTCGATTCTCCTTGGGGTTAGGCGACATCTTCGCTGCTTGTCGCCATCGCCACAACCCGATCAAGGAGCCGCTTCACCATGCGATCACTCAGGACTGGCCACCGATCGCTTTCAACAAGACAAAGGACGAAGTTTCAGAGTCGCCAGCTGGTCGAATCCCTTGGTACTCAAAGATCTTCATCTTGAGGTAGGCGAGTGGGGATCGCCATGAACTTGGCTGAGCAGGTTGGCAAGCAGAGCATAGTAGGGGCTGAGGTCCACCACTTCAACCAGATCGCTCTCACGAAGTGATCTTTGTCCCCAAAGAGGACGCTTCATCGAATCTTGCCAATCGGTGAGCAGGAAAGGCTGTATAATTCTGCGGAACACACCCACCAGGTCAAGCCGCCTTTTGCTTGATTCCTAACTCTCCATTGTATCCTTGTACAGATGTTGATGCTGCCGCCTCCTGCCATCAAGACTCGCGAGAAGCGAGCGCCCGCCTATCCGCTGCAAGGGTGGCTCCTCAAGACTGTAGGCGAGGGAGCCCGGATTCGCAACACCTCCGGGTGGTCAGCCCGCTCCAACTGATAGGTTTCTGACCAAGGCATGAATTCTCGAGTATCCGGTGCTATCGCATTCACTTGTTGTTGTTGCCGCTACCGCCGCGGCGATCGCCGCCACACTAGTGAACACTACATAGGCACCATGCTCTTCTCGGTACTGCGCTTTGTATCGCGCCGATCCGGCCCGACAAATTCTATTGCCGGGCGGGGGAGGCGGCGCCAAAGAAAGCGGAGGAGGACAAGGCCGCCTCCTTGGCGATCCCGGTGAGCCGCTGGCACTTCCGGTGGTATGATTCGACGGCCATACCGCTATGGAACTTGGGTGGTCCATCCAGTAGTCCGCCAGAAGAGAAGGCCGGCAAATCAGCTGATTTACCGCCTTTCGCCGCTAAGGTGAGGCTGCCCTTCCTGCTGCTGGTTCGATCACCGCCACCTGCCGGTTGTTAGAAGCCGGCCATGGGCCTTTGCGCTTGTGATCATTCTATCGTTGCTGCTGATCGGCGCCGCCAAATGGAGTTCTGGGAGCTCGAGGAGCCACCTTTGCCAACATGACTTCTTTCATCTCCACTTCATGGAGGAGTCGGCTATGGCGATTTGTTCATTAGGATCAGCAGCTGTCGAGGGTCTCCGCTCGCCGCAAAGGAGCTTGTGCTTGAGGAGGGTGCCTTCTGCACCCGACGGTGAAGTACTCGATTTCTGACCTAATGCACTCCTTCGCAGAGTTCCGGAGCTCGGCCCAAAGGTGAGGTAGTCGCGAGTAGACTCTGCTTGGGCCTTGCACGACAAGGAAAGTCGGGCGAGGCTTGGGAGGTCGCCAGTATGTGCTCATGAAGGCGCGGACGAAGGCCCCGGTGAAGTCGACCCACCGTTGATGCCATGGGGCTTCAAATCTGTTCAACCATGTCCGCCGTGCTCTGGAGCATGAGGGGAATATACTTTACTAACGCTTTGTTGCCGTCATTATGCCGACGACGGCCGTGGAGTAATCCACTAGCTAGGCCCTCCGGCTTCACGGAGCCGGTGTATTTGGGTGTGTCTCGGGGAGTGTGAATCCTCCGGGAAGGGCTCGCCTCGGATGCGAGGTCCAAAACAGGGCGGGCCCAACTCTGCCTTCTTCTTCCAGCGCCAGGATCGGTGGAGTCGCCGATCCGATGGCGGGCGCTTCCGACTCCTCTCAACCGTCAAGGCGGTCGCCGAGAGTCGGATGCTTGACGGGCGTGGGAGACTCGCTTTTCTCTCAAGGGGAGGAGGAGGCGATAGTAGTCCCGCCGCCCATCGCTTTTCGCGGCCATCTTCATCACGCCGATGGAGATGTGAGTCCGCATGGTCGATACGGATCCTTGTTTTTTTTCCACGGACGCCGCCAACAAGGCGCCCGAGACGCCGCACCTTGATCTCGGCGGGAGTCAAGTCGCCAGTGTTGCCGCCGCGCGCCCCGCGGCAGCAGCCGCTTGCCTTCATGCGCAGAGTCGCGATCGAGGAGCCGCTGACTCGCCCGTCATCAGGCAGCGCCTCGCCGGTTATCCAGCCATTCGCCGCCGCCGGGCGGTGCGGATGTTCTCTCCGCAGCGTGGCGACACGGGCGATTGACCCTAAACAGATCAAGGAGAAGCTACGCCAAGGCCGCTGACCACGCTTAGGCAGTTAAGCCCAGCCGGAGCCGGGCGAGCGCCCCACGGCGCGATCCATCTTGGCCAGTAGGCTTCTCGACAAGCGCCTCATGCTTGCCAGTTTTTCGCGCCCACGCAGGAGCCGGAGGCGGCGCGCTTCCGCCGGCCCCAGCTGCGGGCGCTTTCCGGAATGGGGCGGTCAGGTCTTGCGTAACCGCTACCGAGAGGGTCACCAGCTCCTCGCCGAAGGCTCGTCAGAATCGGCGACGCAGCACCTCCGTGATCAGGCTCGCTGCTCTCCGCGCGAGGGAGTGGTTCGTCAGATACCACCACGTTAGCAGGGAACGCATCGAGCGACGCTGTGTCGGAGTCGACCAAGATCGGGTCGGTGGAGTTTACGGACCTGTGTCGGGGCGGCTCGCCGCGACATGGAGTCGCTCGAGGAGGCCTCGCGAGAGGTTTTGCCGCCCGTGTTCTCGCGCACGACGCAGGCTCGCCAGAGAGGCTAACCTCGCCGACAAGTTCGGAGGCAGCTCGCCGCACACATGTGACCACAGGCCATGCGCAAGGCTGCCGGTGCACACTCCGTCTGGCATGCCGGGCTGGCTGCGCCGCCAGTGGAGGAAGAGGGTTCCCGCCCGCAGCAGTCTCCTGGACGACGGTGCACCTAGCCCCATGGTGGGCGCCAAAATGTCGGGGTTGGTGCGACATATGCCAAAGGATGGCTTATCATGGAAGGGGCGAGTAGAACGCCGCCGGTGTTCGAAACGGATGAGGCGAAGACATGCACGCCGGGCTAATCTTACCCAGCTTCTGGGCTCTCCGAGGAGATAACACCTCTATCGCCGCTCAAGGGTCTCCGTGATGATCACTATGGCAAAGTGGGTACAAGGTTGCTCCTTGAGTTGTTCACGGTGAGGAAGGAGAAGGGCACGGTAGCTCTTCTCTTCCTCTATGTGTGTGTAAAACTATTGGGGTCCAACCTTTGCATAGGTGCCCCGGGGTTTAGATAGGCCTACCTCGGGTACAATGGTAATCCGGCTGGGCGCGGGTCCCAATTGTCAGCCTCTTAAGTTGTCGCTTTCTCCGCCAACTTCCGGGGCCCGCCGACTAGTGGGCCCCGCCGACGGTCCAAGATGGGGTCATTAGGCTCATTTCGCCATGCGGGTCTCTTGCCGGCCATGGTTATCAGAAGCTTCTTCTAATGACGCGAGTTTGTCGGGGTCATGGCAATAAGACGCTACCGGCAAGGCGCATCACTGCTGCCATTCCCCGCCTTGTTGGTTAATGGCGACGGAGCCTCGTGGGAGGCCGCCGACTTCGGAGGCCGACTCCAACGGGTCCGCTTTTTAGCGCTCGCCGCCTTCGGTATCTCCCGCCGACAAGCGGGTCCCGCCGCCTTCTAAGTCATACAGACAGCCATCGTGGGTACAGAATCTGCCCACGGACAAACAAGGCTGCCACGGACGGAGATCTCCGCTTGCACGGGCGCTCGCTATCCATGCTGCCAGCTTTTTATGAGCGGGCAGGGACGGGCCGCAGGCGGCTTTTATCCCATCCTGCTCGTGGTCGCCAGCAGGAGGTGGATGGAGTCGCGGCCGACTCTGCAGCCGGCTTCATCGTAAGTCGCTAGCTTGGAGTCTGCTTGTCTTGAGGCCGCCTCGA
Organism: Aegilops longissima; assembly: GCA_021605205.1. NCBI lineage: Eukaryota > Viridiplantae > Streptophyta > Magnoliopsida > Poales > Poaceae > Aegilops > Aegilops longissima. The sequence continues at coordinate 495,473,959 of CM038679.1, read as the reverse complement.
CTCTACCGGGAGGGCCGGCGACTCCGCCGCCGACTCTCGAGGCGGCTCTTCGCCTTGGGGTCTTGAGGGCGCACTGCCTCGATGTTTTGAAAGGTCCTGGGCCTCGGGTTTGCCTACCCGGGCCCATTGCTCCGACACTTATGGTTTGTCGAACTCGGCTTGCACGCCACGCCTCAGGAAGCATCCCGGAGGCTCAAGAGGCCAGCGCCCGCAGCCCCGGCAGAGATGGAGATGATCCGCGAGAGCCACCAGCCTCCCGAGCCTCCCGAGGCTCCGGGCCTGGGGCTCGTGGAAGATCGGCTCGCAGCCCACAGCTGGCTCGCCTCCTTCAAAGATCCTTCGCCCTCAATGTTATCAGGTGACATCCTTCGAAGTTTCATTTTCACCGGGAGGCCTGGGCTGCATCATTCCTAGGCCACAGGTCCGCCCTCGCAGCATGTATCCCCTTTACTTCATGTCCCTAGCTTACCTAATTGGGAGCGCCGGCTGCATCATCCCTAAGTCGCCGGGCCGCACTCCAACGATGTCCGCCTTCCCCGCACCTATCTAAATGAACTTGCTCCTTCGTGACTAACGTGTTTGACTTAGTCATACCGATTGACACCAACTCGATGAACCTGCTTCCCTAACGCACGACGCTATGCGATGGGTCCGCCCCCAACGCCGACAAAACCTCAATGGCCAAGCTCGCCCACGGCAGCCCTCAAGATGGCGCCACCTCACAAGCCTTCAAGCACACGCCACCCCTCCAGAGCAACCAACGGCCGACCTTCGCTTGTCATGGCAAACTCTTGTTCTTCTTGTGATGAGCCTGCAGGATCTCTTCAAGGAGCAGCGCTGTGAGGCCCTCACGGCTGCCTTATTCACTCTCGTCCACAACCGCTTGCACGCTATAGGGTACCCGAGCATCATGACCATGTGCTCCTCATCGGCTTCCGCCACCCTCCGCCTTGACCACTACATCACGACCGGCATACCAGACGACGGCCGAGACCCGCTCAAGGGCCGGGACCCGAGGACGTAGAGAAGAAAGGGGAGCAAAGGCGAGAGGGAAGAGGCACACGGGGACCTCGCCAGGCAACTCCTCGTCTGCCGATGCGCCGAACCCCATGCCGCACTGTGAAGCTGTTCCCGACTCTTAGATAAGTCATCCTCCGGAAACACTAGCTATCGCAGCACCGACCCCGCACCTAAGGCAATCCTGTTGGAAATATGCCCTAGAGGCAATAATAAAAGCATTATTATTATATTTCCTTATTCATGATAATTGTCTTTATTCGTGCTATAATTGTGTTAACCGGAAATCGTAATACATGTGTGAATAATGCACAACAACATGTCCCTAGTGAGCCTCTAGTTGACTAGCTCGTTGATCGACGATAGTCATGGTTTCGACTATGGACATTGGATGTCATCGATAACGGATCACATCATTAGGAGAATGATGTGATGGACAAGACCCAATCCTAAAACATAGCATAAGATCGCATAGTTCGCTTGCTAGAGTTTTCCAATGTCAAGTATCCTTTCCTTAGACCATGAGATCGTAACTCCTGGACACCGTAGGAGTGCTTTGGTGTGCCAAACGTCACAACGAATCGGGTGACTATAAAGGTATGCTACGGTATCTCCGAAAGTGTCTCTGGTTGATATGGATCGAGATCGATTTGTCACTCCGCTTGACGGAGAGGTATCACCGGCCCTCTCGGTAATGCATCATCACAATGAGCTCAATGTGATCAAAGTGTTTGATCACGGATCATGCATTACTAAGACGAGAAAAGTGATTTGCGGTAACGAGATTGAACGAGGTATTGGTATACCGACGATCGAATCTCGGGCAAGTAAAATACCGATTGACAAAGGGAATCGATACGGATTAATTGAATCCTTGACATCGTGGTTCATCCGATGAGATCATCGTGGAGCATGTGGGAGCCAACATGGGTATCCAGATCCCGCTGTTGGTTATTGCCCGAGAGCCGCCTCTGGCCATGTTCGCATGTCTCCAACCCGTAGGGTCTACACACTTAAGGTTCTGTAACGCTTAGGGTTATAGGAATATGTATGTGCAGTAACCTAATGTTGTTCGAGTCCCTGATGAGATCCTCGGACGCCACGAGGAGTTCCTAATGGTCCGGAGGTAAAGAATTATATATAGGAAGTGCTGTTTCGCCATCGGGACAAGTTTCGTGATATCAGATTGTAATGGGACCACCGGAGGGGTCCTGGGTCCACCAAGTGGGGCCACTAGCCCTGGGGGGCCACATGGGCCCTAGGTGGTGCGCCTAGGCCCACATGGGCCAAGGGGAACCAGCCCCAAGGGGCCCATGCGCCTAGGGTTTAAGGAGGAAGAGTCCATGAGGGGAAGGCACCGAGGTGCCTTGGGAGGTGGACACCTCCCCTCTGGCCGCACTCCTCCCTTGGAGGAGGGGGCAAGGCTGCGCCCCCTCCTTGGCACCTATATAAAGGGGAGGGAGGGGCAGCAGCACCTTGCCCTGGACGCCTCCTCTCCCTCTCCAACACATCCTCCTCCTCCGTAGTGCACGCGGCCCTCGCCGAGTATCGCAAGTTCCACCATCACCACGCCTGTCGGCTGCTGCTGGAGCTATCTTCTCAACCTCTCCTTCACCTTGCTGGATCAAGAAGAAGGAGACGCACGCTGACCGCACGGTGTTGAACGCGGAGGTGCCGTCTGCTCGCACTAGATCATCGTGAATTGGATCGCAAGTACGACTACCTCATCCACGCTCACTCCGACGCCTGCTATGATCTACAAAGTGGTATGTAGATGCTATCCAATCTGAATACTGCTAGATGAACTCATAGATGGATCTTGGTGAAACCGTAGGAAAATTTTAATTTTCTCGCAACGCTCCCCAACAAAGGGCATCATGAGCTAGGTCTATGCATAGTTCTTCTTGTGCGAGTAGAACACAATTTGTTGTGGGCATAGATGTTGTCAATTCTTCTTGCCGCTACTAGTCAATCTTGATTCAGCGGTATTGTGGGATGAAGCGGCCGGACCAACCTTACACGTGACGCTTACGTGAGACCGGTTCCACCGACTAACATGCACTAGTTGCATAAGGTGGTCATGCGTGTCCGCTCTCCTATTTTAGTTGGATCGGATTCGATGAACAGGGTCCTTATGAAGGGTAATAGAGATTGACAAATCACGCTGTGGTTTGAACGTAGGTAAGAAAACGCTTTGCTAGAACCCTAATTCAGCCACGTAAAACTTGCAACAACAATTAGAGGACGCCTAACTTGTTTTTGCAGCAAGTGCTTTGTGATATGATATGGCCAAAGTTGTGATGTATGATGAATGATCTATATGTGATGTATGAGTTGTTCATGCTATTGTAATAGGAATCACGACTTGCATGTCGATGAGTATGACAACCGCAGGAGCCATAGGAGTTGTCTTTATTTTTGTATGACTCAAGGTCATTGAGAATCGCCATGTAAATTACTTTACTTTATTGCTAAACGCGTTAGCCATAGTAGTAGAAGTAATAGTTGGCGAGCAACTTCATGGAGACACGATGATGAAGATCATGATGATGAGGATCATGGTGTCAAGCCGGTGACAAGATGATCATGGAGCCCCAAGATGGAGATCAAAGGAGCTATGTGATATTGGCCATATCATGTCACGCTTATTATTTGATTGCATGTGATGTTTATCATGTTTTGCATCTTGTTTACTTAGAACGACGGTAGTAAATAAGATGATCCTCATAATAATTTCAAGAAAGTGTTCACCCTAATCGGCACTGCTAAGGTTCGTCGTTCAAGCACCACGTGATGATCGGTGTGATAGGTCCTTACGCTCGCGATACAACGGTGTAAGACAGATTTACACACGCAAAACACTTAGGTTGACTTGACGAGCCTAGCATGTACGCATACGGCCTCGAACACGTAAGACCGAAGGTCGAGCATGAGTCGATAGAAGATACGATCAACATGAAGATGTTCACCGATGTTGACTAGTCCGTCTCACGTGATGATCGGACACGGCCTAGTTGACTCGGATCATGTAATACTTAGATGACTAGTAGAGGGATGTCTATCAAGTGGGAGTTCATTAAATTTGATTAAATGAACTTTATTATCATGAACTTAGTCTAAAAATTTTACAATATGTCTTGTAGATCAAATGGCCAACGAGTCCTCAACTTCAACGCTGCCCTAGAGAAAACCAAGCTGAAAGACGATGGTAGCAA
>CM038679.1:495356739-495469627 GCA_021605205.1 Aegilops longissima | reverse complement strand
CAAAAACTCATAATGCCGATGTATAGGAACTTTAAGCGTGCGGACCCTACGGGTTTGAGAACTATGTACACATAGGTGAGACACGTCTTGATCGATAACCAATAAGCGAAACCTGGATGCTCATATTGGCTCCCACATATTCTCGAAGATCTTTATCGGTCAATGCATAACAACATACATTGTTCCCTTTGTCATCGGTATGTTACTTGCGAGATTCGATCGAAATCGGTATCTCAATACCTAGTTCAATCTAAGTTGCAAACAAATTCATTTACTCGTTATGTAATGCATCATCTGCAACTAACTCATTAATCACATTGCTTGCAAGGCTTATAGTGATGTGCATTACCAAGAGGGCAGAAGATACCTCTCCGACAATCGGATGACAAATCCCTAATCTCGAAATAGGCCAACTCAACAAGTACCTTTGGAGACACTGTGAGCACCTTTATAATAACCCAGTTATGTTGTGACATTTGGTAGCACACAAAGTGTTCCTCAGATAAGCAGGAGTTGCATAATCTCATAGTCGTGAGGAACATGTATAAGTCATGAAGAAAGCAATAGCAACATACTAAATGATCAAGTGCTAAGATAACGGAATGGGTCAAGTCAATCACATCATTCTCCTAATGATGTGATCCCATTAATAAAATGACAACTCATGTCCATGGCTGAAACTCAACCATCTTGATTAACGAGCTAGTCAAGTAGAGGCATACTAGTGACACTATGTTTTGTATGTATTCACACATGTATTATGTTTCCGATTAATACAATTCTAGCATGAATAATAAACATTTATCATGATATGAGGAAATAAATAATAACTTTATTATTGCCTCTAGGGCATATTTCCTTCATTAAACGTGAGCAAGCAAGTTGGATGCACACCCACTTAGTTTCTTTTGTTGAGCTTTCATACATTTATAGCTCTAGTACATCCTTTGCCGCAATCCCTACTCCTTGCATTGACATCAATTGATGGGCATCTCCCTAGCCCGTTTGTGGATTGTGGAGCGACACCTATGGGATCACAAAATCCCTACTACGGTTCTTGGGCGAGGAGGTTGCGAGGAGAGCGGGGCTAATAGACGGCACAAGGATCGTTTACCCGAGTTAGGACGCGAGGATCGTAAAACCTAGTCCTGCTTTGGTGGGTGTATTTACGAGAGTTCTTGAGCTCTCGAACTAGTTACTGGTCGGTAGCGTGGTTGAAAAAGCGAATCCTTCTCGGTATTGCCATGGGCCTCCTTTTATAGTTGAAAGGGGTTGCCACGGTGATACGGGAGGTGGAAAGGCGTACAATACTCTGATCTTATCGCTCGTATTACTGAGGACAAGGCGCGTTAAATCGTAGCTTAGGTGTCCTTGCTTTATTGGGGCGACGGAGGCGAATCCCGTCCGTCGCCGCTCCTCCTTGCTTTGACATTGCCACAGCCAGGTGAGTGCGTGTGGCGCCATGTGGCGGAGCAGGCGACTAAGGTGGCGGTGGTGGAATCTTCCACGAAGATACGCATGCTTATGCCTTGTGGCGCTTGGCGAGTTGTCTGGGAGCTCCATGTTGCCGCAGTGCCCGCCCAACTGGTTGAAATTTTGGCAGCTAAAGTGTGGCGGTGGAAGCTTGGTTGGTGTGGACTGGCGGTGGCCTATTGTGCGTCCTTGGTGAGGGCCTTGTGGGTGGCCGGAAAGGGTCTCGCCGTGGCGTATGTCGTCCCGGCAAAAGCCTTCGGCCACTACAAAAAATACACCTCTGTGATGATACGTGTTTGTCACGATGGGTCGCATTTTGTCATGCATGTACATCCATGGCGATTTTATGACAGAATCAAGATAGTCATACAATGTATTTGTCGTAGAAGTGTTCCATGACATTACCAAAATTATCATCACGGAAGTGTCCACTTCCATGACGATAAATCGCGCGTCCGAAGTGCTTTCGTCAAGGGTAACCGACCGTGGCATCCGCCGTAGCGGAGCGCCGTTAAGCTATCGGGTCGGGTTTTGGATCCGATAACCGTTAACAGCCCGACCAATGGGGATTTTCCGTGTAAAATCATCATTGGCTGGAGAAACTCGTATCGGCTCATCGTTGGGACGAGATGTCATCCACTCATTGGGCGGAAGGCGCCTATGATCGTCGAAACATGGCGCGGCCTTGAGGCCCATTCACGTGAAAAGGCGGCCCGTTTGACTTAGTCAAATAGTGGCGGGCGGCCCATGGAAACATGTTAATGGCACATTACGCATATAGCCCATTTATAGCCCGCTAACCCAAGGCCCATTCGCCCTATCCGAATTAGGCCCGATGGCGTCATCGGGCCATCAATATGACTCCGGCCCATATTCGCCGGCCCATGTATGGCCCATGACATCTTCGGCCCATATGAGGCCCTATGTAACTCTTGGCCTATTAACGACCGTGGTGAAAGCGGCCCGCAATGAGCGATGTATCACTTTACACCCATTAACGGCCCGTGGTGGCGGCCCGTAATGAACAGTGTATCACTTTATACCCATTAAGGGCCCATTATTGATTGGGCCATTTCCAGCCCATGTTATCTTCGGCCTTCTCGAGCCCATTTATTCTTGTGCTCACTTCGGCATTCGTTTACTTACGGCCCGTTCTTGTCATTTACGCTTGTGGGCCAAATTCAGCCCGTGGTTCTGATCGGCCCGTTTGTGGTCGTTAATATGTTGGGCGTTTTCATAAGCGTCATCAAATACGCCTATTAACAATGGCCCGTTATGGTGACCCATATGCAGGCGATTCAACTCTCGCCGTTTCTGGCCATAATCTGACTTTGTTATTGGCCCATGTTTGGCCAATCGATCATCTGACCCGTATAAGGCCCATTGATAATCTGCCCGTAGAAGGCCCATTGTTTCTACGCCCGTAGAAGACCCTCATTTCTCGGCCCGTAGAAGGCCCATTGTTTGTACGGCTCGTAGGAGGCCCAATGTCACTACACTAAATATTAGCCCATGGTTATTGTGGCCTAGTTTTAAAAAATAGGTTATTTCAGCCACTAGCAAACAGCGGAAAAAGAACTGCGACTACAAGCAAACAAAAAACAAGACAACAAGGAAATAAATAAGCAAGCAACTTATGCTAGGCTATCACGGCTATTACATATTACATCCTTTGGGCATCAAAGTTAGCCACCGGTGCAAATATAGGGAACAAAGCAGCATATCATATACATTGGTTGTCAAAGTTGGCGACCAGCGCAAATAAGCGCGCGACAAAACATATCGGAACTGAAACCACTTGAGAAGATCTCAGAAACAATATCACAGGGACCCATAATCTTTGGCAAGATGCTTAGAAAGCTTATTAACTTTACATTGTTTGGCGCTTAAATCCTCCAGTAGCTTCATTGTTGCACGGAAAATATGCATCTGAATTCTGCGGGGACTTCCTCCGTCCTTTAGCTTCTGTCGCAGCACATCGATCGATGTCTTTCAACTTGAAGTTGAGACTCAAGAAAACGAACTGATTGGCGGCGAGTTTGAAAAGCTTGTGCGGCCGGTAGTGGCGATGGCGAAACACTACATCAAGACAGGACTTTTTGGGTTACATCGATTGTCAAAACCAGCGGATCTCGGGTAGGGGTCCCGAACTATGCGTCTAAGCGGATGGTAACGAGGAGACAAAGGGACACGATGTTTTACCCGAGTTGGGCCCTGTCGATGGAGGTAATACCCTACTCTGCTTGATTAATATTGATGATATGGGTAGTACAGAGTAGATCTACCACGAGATCAAGGAGGCTAAACCTAGAAGCTAGCCTATGGTATGATTGTTGTTAGTCCTCGGACTAAAACCCTCCGGTTTATATAGACACCGGATAGGTTAGGGTTACAGTCGGTTACAATGGTAGGAGATCTACATATCCGTATCGCTAAGCTTGCCTTCCACGCCAAGGAAAGTCCCATCCGGACCACGGGCCGAAGTCTTCAATCTTATATCTTCATAGTCTTGGAGTCGGCCGTGATGATAGTTCGGCTGTCCGGCACACCCCTAGTCGAGGACTCCTCGGTAGCCCTGAACCAGGCTTCAATGGCGACAAGTCCGGTGGCGTATTGTCTTGACATTGCAAAGGCGGGTTCCTCCTCGAATACTTCATAGAAGGTTTTGAACACCAAGGATAGTGTCGGCTCTGCAAAACAAGTTCCACATACCACCGTAGAGAATAATTTTTGCACAGATTTGCTGATGTATTCGGCGGTGACATCACACACGGCCCGAGCCTTTATATGAATCGTTTTCTTGTTCCACCTCAGTAGCGTTTAGCGGCGGTTTCCTGCACGTCTTATCAAAGCATAGATCGTGCCCCTTATTCAGGATTCCCATCAATACGGACGTGGGTAACCCATCCGCGCCATTGATTCGGCGCTTGGGAGATAAGCCAGTTTTACCGGTGGTGGGGGCGCATAAGCCGTCCATCCATATAAGGGATAAGGATCCTCCTTTTCACCTCGCCTTCTTCCTCCTTTGCTCATCCATTTCCGCTTTTCGAGCTCCGGCGCCCAAGTCCACACCCACCTCAACCTTCTCCAACCATGTCCGGGGCGGGAGGCAGGTGGATGGCCTCCTCCGTCACGGAGGGCACATCCTGGACTGCGGGAGGCGGATATTTATCCGGCGACATCGCGCCACAGAGCTGCCCGCCAGCGGGGCAGCTCATTCAACCCCATGCCCCATGAGAGTGTGGTGTTTCTCCCCCACTTCCTCCATGGACTAGGTTTTCCACTTCACCCATTTGTCAGGGGCTCATGTTCTACTCGGCACTGGACTTCCATGACCTGGCCCAATTTCATCCTCAACATCTCGGCGTTCATAAATGGGTATGCGAAACCTTCCTGCATCCAGCCCCGCCTTGACTTATGGCTGAAGATCTTCAATGTCACGCCGAAGGTAGTGGGCGGCCGTCAAGCGGAGTCTTGGAGCGCCATGGCTGGCAAGATGGCCAAAGTCCTATGGCTCGAGGCTCCTTTGTGGAGATAATAAAGGGGTGGCAATCGGGGTGGTTCTATATCACCGAGCCGCGCGACCCCAAATGGGTGGCGGCCCCAATTCAGATCTGCTTCCCCACGGCTCTCGTCATGGAAAGAGCGGGCTGACATTGGGGAATTCAGGCGAGCTATCCGGACTCAAACATGCATCAAAACCTGGTGGACAAGAATCTCAGGCTTGTCAACGTAATCCAGGTGATGCTCATCCGCCGGATTCTCGCATACCAACAACGGGCCTTCAATTTGTGGGAGTTCGATCTGGCTCAACACTCAACTCTAAAAAGGCTCTTGACACTCGTGCGAAGATGCGGAAGGTGCTATTCAAGGCGCGAGGCTCCCACATCCGCTACCGAAGATCGTGGATTCAGCTCGCAGCGTCAAGCCAGCGAGGTAAGTTATTCTACCCTTTACGGGACTCTTTTTTCATAGATTGACTCTATGTGGGATCTAAAACTCCCTAATCTTTAAGGGAGGTGGTGAAGAGCGTTGGACAGGTTAACTGTCGGCTCCTTTGCGAGAAGACCAGTGGACGCCCGATTAGCCAGGGCTGCTGGCTCCGGTACCTCATGTGGTGCGGAGAAGAAACCAAGAAGGAGGCAACAGGAACTCGAAGGAGCTCCCGGCGCTTTGGTGTTGTCGGATTCTGGCGAATCTTCTCACGAGGGCGAGGAGGAGGAAAAAGCTTCTCCATGGCGGGGAGGTGAGAGAAAGGAAGGCTGCCCCAAGCTGGGGAGGCCAAAGGGTCTAGAAGGAAGGACCCTTCCTCCGGACTTCTCCTGCAGCGTCGGCGATGGCGAGGAGGAGTGGCCAACAAGGCCAAGCCCTGGCGAGATCGTAAGTGTCTGGATACCCTGGCTTTTTATCATTGCATAGTGTTCTCGATGCGAGAAATTATGCAGCCGCCCAGAAGCGAGTTCTTTGCCGTCGGCGGGTCCACTGGGTTCGTCGAAAATGGAAGTACTTCACTTCCGGCCGCCTCCTCGCCTCACGCTGCTGACGGCGCCAGGTGGGGCCCCAAGGGGGCCTGGTCAAGAAGGAAGTGGCGTGGGAGGCACCACAAGGCAACCTCCGGACTCAGTAGTGAGGTGAGACCCCGGGGCTCTAAGCCCGACCCTTGTCCCGACTCCATAAAGGAGCCTTGGTGACTCAGAAGTCCATAGCGGCCCCTTAATAAGAAGGGTAAGCGCATGTGTCCTCTGTCAACGGAGGCATCGGATAACATCTTGGGCGCTAACAAGCGCCTCCATCGAAGAACACCGCCTTGTTATGAGTCACGGTGATCGAACGATTCGATCCGCCAAGCGGGCGGCCAAAGCTTGTACCAGCCTTCTAACGGGCTTTGAGGTAAGTATAGAATATGTAAAAATATTACCGCATAGACGGTAGCCCACGATGCTTAGTTGGTGTTAGGAAAGAAAAGCGGACTAAGGATCTAAAAGATATCTGTGAGAGTCTAACATAAGTATGTAAATATGGGAATCAGACTACAGCTCTTGACCTCTGCCGCCTTAGACTGCGGAGGTCGATGCATTGAAGCAAAGCCTCGGCGATCCGAGCAGAGCTCGGCCTTGCCAAGAAGCAGCTCGAGGACAAGGAAGGTAAGTAATACCTTATGAAAGAAATACCTTATAGAAAGGTTTGGTTGCAAAAATAACAGGAATAACATGGGTGCTGCGAGGTCACGAATGAGGTGGCGACCACAGAAGGAGGCGGTGTCCGTGGCTGGCTCAGCGGCTGCAGGCGCTGCGGCGAGAAGGGGAGGCGCAGCTGGCGGAGAGTGCGGCAAGAGCTCCAGGCTCTCGTGGAAAAACACGAGAGTTTGGGCGTGACTTCGAACCGAGAGTCGAGCTTGCTCGGCTCTTGAGAGTGCCAAAGCTGCTAAGGCGAGGCCCAAAAAGCCCTCGGAGATTGAATCATTAAAGAAGATAGCGGCGGGTAAGGCATTCTTTATACAAAGCAAGCATGTGAAAGTGAATTACCTATTACTTACCCGGATTGAGCTCTCGGGAGCATTCGCAGAATCTGCCCGTAGTGTATACGATCTTGCGCATTCTACCCAGCGCCAATGAGGGGAGCTCAGCGGAGAAGGTGTTACGGTCCCAATATCTTTGAGGCGGACATCCGGTGCCCCTAAGCGACCAGGTGAAGCAGCTGGTCGAGCTCCTAAAGTCGCCGAATAGGCCATGAAGAGCCTCATAGTTGGCTGTGGCCATTGGAAGCCATGGTGGGAGCTACTTTGGGCTAGTCTGCGGGTGGTGGGCCTTTGTCCACAGATTGAAGTCATCAAGCGCTCCGTCTGCATTGAAGGTGTCCGTCGGGCCCTTGCCGTGCTAAAGTGCTGCTGGGGCAAGCTGGATCTGGAGAAGCTTGTGGCGGACGGGCCACCTAAGGGCAAGGAGCATCATGCGCCCAGAAATGCACTATGAGGGCCTCTGAAGGGTGCCCGCCAAATAGCGGATGAGTGCTCCAAAGATGTAATTTTGAATAGACTCGCATTTGTTATCACATGCGCTGAAAACTTGTTCATATCGCTAAGCAGCGCATTAATTTAAAATATTACCTTACATGCGGCCGTTTATCAAATTTGAGAGATGGCAAGTCGTTGGCTTCAGCCCCATGCCACAGTCTTTGGGGTGTTGGGATAAACTTGAGCACTCGTGTTGCATTCTTGGGTCCATCTGGGGAGGCGCTCAACACAGCGAACAAGGCAACCATATTTATAATGCTTGAACACTCTCACTTAGCCATATAATTCTATAATTTTAAATTTGGTGAAGCCCCTAGTATTCGGAAGACCGAGTTGGGGCACTATCACGCCTTGGCGGACAATTCCGGCTCCTCGCTCTAAGCGGCATAAGTCTTTAGGGACCGAAAAACCTCTCGAACAGCGACCGACTCTCGCCCTATCATGGCAGTCAGTTTTCACTTTCTCCTTTGAGGTGCTCGACCCAGCTCAAGCTGGGGCACAATAGCGATGGTTCTCCGGTGCTACCTTAGCGATATAGCGGGCGTAAGGTACCAAAACACGGGGCAGGCAAACCCAACTATTGACCCAAGACATGATTGAACCGATGCATATAATGCTATAAGTTGAGGTGCGGCACTTGTGAAAGTGTTTGGACTTGTCACACCATAATTTTGGGGTACTTAAGCCCACAGTGTATTAGTCGTACCAAAGTGTACGGGTGCAACATGTCATGAAATGAACATATATATAGATAAAGAAAGGAGTGCAATAATAGGCTAAAGCTATGTATTGTTTATTCAAAAAGGTACTGCAATGAAGGCAGAACGATACAAATAGTGCGATAAGCAAGGGATGGGACTATCTAACATGTCCCCTTCTAGGGGTAAGCTGCGGGATGGTATGTAAAACAGGTATAATGCTCGTAATAGAGACCACCTGAACACTCAACGTGGCTTTACGCTTCCTGGCTGTTGCATCGTGAGTTCAGCGATTCTAGTGCAGACAGGACTTCGGAAGATGGAGTCTGAAAGTAAGAAAAAGGAAGAAAAGGAAAAAAAAAAGAATGACACAATCGGGGCCCACAGTGCGGTTGAGCCGCATTAAAGGCGTGCCGTGGTCGTGCCCATCCTTATGCCCATGGTATCTCGGGCGTAGTTATATGCAGCGTGGTGCTGGCCGCCAATTTCGCGAGGGCTGGGGTTGGGGCGGATTACTCGCATGCTTGAATCGTGCGAGCGGTCTTGTTGTAGGTTACTCGGTAGCAGCGGTGTCCGGGCGCTTAGTGGCGGACTCGAAATCTTTGTGAGAGGCTGCATTGTACCTCCGCCCGAGAGGGCGCCGTGTGCTCCTCCGTTCGGAGAAGGCGTTGGTGTTTCCATTGACTGTGATTACTCCTCGAGGGCTGGCATCTTGAGCTTGAGGTATCGTGGTGCGGCACCGCATTGAACTTTGCAAATGCGGTTCGTTCGGCGATGCATGATAACCGCTGCGGAGCGGGGCGATGTCGAAGATTAACTCCTTGCCGGAAGTTATCCGGGATCGAAGACCACTTGAGTGTAAGCGAGCCCGTACAATTGGCCTCTACACCGGTATAGCGCCTTTAAAGGTCGTCTTTGTAGGTTTAATCCTTGAGGGTCTATGCCCATTTTGCGCCTTTGTATCACGATAAAGCAGGTTCAGGCTGCTACCGCCGTCCATCGAGGACTACGGTGAGGTGAAATCCGTCAATAATTGGGTCAAGAACCAATGCGGCGAAACCGCCGTGGCGGATGCTAGTGGCGTGGTCCCTTGATCGAAGGTGATCGGGCAGGAAGACCATGGGTTGAACCTTGGCGTGGCTCCATCGCATATCGTCCCTTAGTGCATGCTTCCGCTCCCTTTTGGGTATATGGGTTGCGTATATCATGTTCACCGTTCGCACTTGTGTGGAAAACCCTTACATCCTCTATTGTTGTGGCGGGGCTCTTCCTTGTCATCGCTATGCAGCCCCTTGTCATTGAGTTCGGCACTTAACGCACTGCTTGCTTGAACACCCAACAATCCCTGTTGGTGTGATTGGCTGGTTTTGGGGTGCCATGTATCGCTGGCGATCGAGTATTCGGTCCAAGTTGGGCCGGGCCTGGGTATTTCTTTTGAATGGCTTCTTTCGCTGACCGGGTTTAGAGCCTCTGAATCCGGCATTGACGGCCGTATCTTTAGCATTATCACCGTTAATGCGGCGCTTGTTCTTGTTGCGACGCGACCTGCCATTGTTGTCCTTGGTATCCGAACTATCAGGGTGTTTGGCCAAGTTGTTGCTTCGAGCTAGCCAGCTGTCCTATCCCGCACAAAAGCGGGTCATGAGTGTCGTGAGGGCTGCCATGGATTTTGGCCTTTCCTGTCCTAGGTGCCGGGCAAGCCATTCGTCGCGGATGTTATGTTTGAAGGATGCAAGGGCCTCTGCATCCGGACAGTCAATGATTTGATTTTTCTTTGTTAGGAACCGTGTCGGAATTGTGCGGCGATTCTTGGCTGCTGAATTATATGGCTGAGGTCATCGGCGTCGGTGGTCGCACATATGTGCCCTGGAAGTTATCAAGGAATGCGGCTTCCAGGTCCTCCCAACAACCAATTGATTCTGCTGTCAAGCTGTTGAGCCAATGCCGAGCTGGTCCTTTAATCTTGAGTGGGAGGTATTTGATGGCATGTAGATCATCACCGCGGGCCATGTGGATATGGAGGAGATAGTCCTCGATCCAGACCGCAGGATCTGTGGTACCATCGTATGATTCAATGTTTACGGGTTTGAAACCCTCAGGGATTTGATGATCCATTACTTCATCTGTGAAGCATAGTGGGTATGGGGCGCCTCTGTATTGGGCTATATCACCACGTAGCTCATATGAGCTTTGTCTCTTGTGTTCGGCCCGGCGGGTTTCTTTGTATCCGTAGCGACGGTAATCATCCAGTCGTTGGGCGCCCACGATCCGTGGATCGATCTTGTATGTTTTGCCTTATCCTCAATACATCTATAAGTCCGGCGCATTTTCCGTGCCTTGGTAATTTTTGAGCGGCGTCGGGGTGTGGCTTGGCGGAGGCCAAGAGGCTTCTCTATCGTGGCCCGCGGTGGCAGTCTGCCATGTCGTCTTGTTGGTGACTTGGGTGCTTCCTCCTCGATCGAGGCAATGGCCTGCGTTTGGGGTAGCTTTTGGAGGGAGTTGAGTTCATACCCTTGGCTACAAGGACTTGATCCATCATCCACTAGCAGGTCTTGGTCAGCTCTAAGCTGTTGCTGCTTTTCTTGAGGCTGCTTGCCGTGGCTATAAGCCTGCGTTTGAAAGCAGCTCTGTTGGCGGGATCCTCGAGCACGACAAATTCGTTGTCGTCGAGGCTTGCCTCATCTTGGAGGGGCGCATAATTATCATCCTTGACCTCTCTTTCCGCCGCCTTTGTCGTGCGGACTTGCTTCTCCCTCCTCTGCGGCTGAGTCCTGCTGGAGGGGTTGTCTTGACACGATCTGGGGTGTTATTATCTCCTTGCGGAATCACCGTTTGCTATGGCGGGATTTAGGCGGCGCTTGGCGGCGTCGGTGCTTGGTTGCTTCTTGGAGGGTCATCCTCCGTTGTTCCATCGCCGTTCCCATCTTTTGGGATGTCTACCATATATATGTCATGGCGTGGTGGCCTTCTAGTGCTATGGTATTTGGGTCTTGGTCGTCTCCGGCATCGTCATCCATACCGTCGATGTCTTCGGAGTCGAAGTCAAGCTTGTCGGTTAAATCATCGACAGTGGATACAAAGTGGGTGGTGGGTGGGCGTTGAATTTCTTCGTCGTCCATATCCCAACCTTCCTGTCCGTAGTCCAGCCAGGGCTCTCCGGATAAAGAGAGAGACTTTAGTGAATTCAGGATGTCGCCAAAGGGTGAGTCTTGAAAGATATCCGTGGCAGTGAACTCCATGACCGGCGCCCAATCGGATTCGATTGGCGGTAGCGGAGGTTGAGTCGGAGAGAGTCCGACACCACAGAGTCAAGGTCTTCATAAAGGGACAGGGATGGAGTTCGGCTCAATCGTCGTGAGATCGTAGCCCCGGCGGCATCAACCACTCGTCCTCGATCGGGGAATCCGGCTCGAATTAAGGGTCGGGGCGGATCTTTGGATGCGGCCTCGAGCCTTTGATCGGCTGCGAGCTAGATCATACCCATCGAGGCGGTCGCGGCACGCTCGGTTGCGGCTCAAATCCGTCGAAGATCAAGTCTCCGCGGATATCGGCCGTATAGTTCAAACTTCAAATCTGACTTGATGGCGGGCGTAGCTTCGATCTGCTCCGGATGGCCAGCGAATTAGCCCTATGATGCAAAGCCGCCCGAATCACGAAGATCTATCCGGGGAAAAGTCTCACCTGGACGCGTCGTTGTTGATGATCGAAGGAGCCATCGGGCCCTATCGGTGGCGACGGAGGAACTCTCGATGAAAGCACCAATGTCGGTGTCAAAACCGGCGGATCTCGGGTAGGGGTCCCGAACTGTGCGTCTAGGCGGATGGTAACGAGGAGACAAGGGACACGATGTTTTACCCGAGTTGGGCCCTCTCGATGGAGGTAATACCCTACTCTGCTTGATTAATATTGATGATATGGGTAGTACAAGAGTAGATCTACCACGAGATCAAGGAGGCTAAACCTAGAAGCTAGCCTATGGTATAATTGTTGTTAGTCCTACGGACTAAAACCCTCCGGTTTATATAGACACGGATAGGTTAGGGTTACAGTCGGTTACAATGGTAGGAGATCTACATATCCGTATCGCCAACCTTGCCTTCCACACCAAGGAAAGTCCCATCCGGACACGGGGCCGAAGTCTTCAATCTTGTATCTTCATAGTCTTGGAGTCGGCCGTGATGATAGTGGCTATCAGGACACCCCTAGTCGAGGACTCCCTCAAGACAGGACTTTTGGGTTCCCTCACTTGTCGTCAAGATAGTTTTTATCAGCTTTCTTGGAGACCAACAGGGATGTCTCACTATCTTGAACCTTATCGCATTACTTCCTTTACCATTGGATAATGCGGTCTTTGTTCTCCAATATTTTGTCCGCATTCTAAAAGAGAAACAAGCGGACACATCACATGTTTACCATGTTGTATATGAAACTCATTTTGGTAAATGAGTTCGGTAGTAAAGTGGACAGGATAACAACATGAAACAAACATATATCTATGTACCATGGTCACTTTATGGTCTATATCATTCTAGTTTTGTTGCCAAATCAAGATAGAGACACAATTCAAATAATATTTGTTCAAGACAAAGCAGAATAGACAGAATATAAGTGTGGGTAACTATAGAGCAATAACAACACTTGTAATGTGCATGACATGAGAACATAACTGTTTATTCAATTGAAACTGAAATCAACATAGAGCAGGTTACAACAGCAAACTAGTTAAAAACAGGTTTAAAACATACTGTTGCGCCATTGGAGTTTCAATTCCATCCTTCAAATTTGAAAATAGTTGGTATGAGTAAATCTGTAATGCAAGAGCAAGGAGTATGAACCATAGCTCTGAGAACTGACTGAGAACAAATCTTCTTCTCCTTTAAGCGTTGAGTTGGGATTGAGTGGTGGTCCTCGTGCTTTGGGCACTGCAGTTCCCTTACTAACTGCTTTCGTGTTTGGGTGCTTTGTGGTGGAGGCGGTCTTTGTGTCAAGCTGGGCTGGGTTACTATCTGCCGGGGTTGGGGTTAGAAGGGTGTAGCTGGTTCTTTGTCCA
Organism: Aegilops longissima; assembly: GCA_021605205.1. NCBI lineage: Eukaryota > Viridiplantae > Streptophyta > Magnoliopsida > Poales > Poaceae > Aegilops > Aegilops longissima. The sequence goes on along the minus strand of CM038679.1, from coordinate 495,456,393 downwards.
AGCTGGGTAGGGGTACAATCTGCGAGAGTCTAGGTTATGTGTGGTGGATCTGGTCCTTGGGCAAGTACAACCGTGGTTCTATCTGCATCAGCTGGTAGCACTATCTTTTACGAAGACCGTGTTGTTACTCCCTTGAATCTGCCATCACGCTCTCCAATTCAAATGGGTGATAAACAAGAAAAGTAATTGAAAGTATAGACATTGTATGATGAGCAGGTGCAATGGATAGTGGGGAATAAAAGAGGCATGAAATAATTCATATTTATGTTGTCTAACCAAACAGGATAGCATGACACAATTTCACATATATGATGGCTAACTAAACAGGATAGCATGACACAATTTCACATTATGATGGCTAACTAAAAAGATGGAAAGACATAGTTCAAAATATGAGACTATGTAAAAGGATGACATGACATAACTATATAATGTGTTTATTAAATAGGTTGGCATGCCATAATTCACATACATTCATGGATAGAATGCCATAATTCTAAATATGATGTTGTAAACACTAAACAGGATGAGATGATATAACTATATGATGTCTTTATTAAATGGGTTGCCATGCCATAATTCAGATAGATGATGTGTATGTACTATGTAAACATGATGGCATGATATAATTCAAATATATGATTTTAACATGCATGACATATATGATGTAATATAACCATGACCGTAATATTTGAGAATAGACCTCGGGAAATAGGACTGGTCATCGGTCTCTGAATCCTCCTCGAGGAGCTCTCTGTAACCAGACAAGATATACGCTTGGCGAGTAGCATTATGTGCTCTGAATACCTTGTTTTCACTCGAGATACTTCCATCACCGCTTCAAATGGCTGATGCAGGAAGAGTAGTTGAATATACAAGCGTTGTCGACAAATGGAACACGTAATACAAAAAATGATAGCATGATATAATTCACATACATGATGATTGGCTAAACAGCATGGCATTGCATAATTCACATATATAATGCCTTTGCAACAAGATAGCATTGTATAATTCACATATATAATGTCTTGCAACAAGATGGCAATGCATAATTCACATATATGGTAATTAGACCTTTGACATGTGGCATTCACACAAAGCATGTCTAAACTAATCAAATAACATAGCAATGCGAGACACCATCGCATACGATATGAGCAACATAACCCTGCCAAGTTAGAGCATACACCTCGGGGAATAGGACTGGTCATCATCTCTGAATCCTCCTCGAGGAGCTATCCGTAACCAGCGAGATATCGCTTCGTCGAGATAGCATAGTCTGCTCTCGAAGACCTTGTTTTCTCTCGAATTTGCCATCACCGTGTCAAATGGCTGATGCACACGAAGAGCATTTGAATGTACTAACATTGTTGACAAATGTAATATGTAACACAAAAAAAGATGGCCTGATATAATTTACATATAAGATGGTGGCTAAGCAGGATGGCATTGCAAAATTCACATATATGATGCTGGCTAAACAAGGTGGCGTTGCATAATTCACATAAACGATGAATAAACTAAGCAGATGGCATTCACACAAAGGATGTCTAAACTAAGCGAGATGACATATTTGATGTATAAAGTAAGCAATGCAAGACACCATATGCATGATATAACCAACATCGGCATGCCAAGTTAGGCGAAGACCTCGGGGGTAAATAGGAGTTATCTTCTCATACGAATCCCCCTCGAGCAGATATCTTCCTCTCGATTACAATCCGAAATGCGTGGAGGGGGCTGCCTTTGCGCCTACCATGGGCGTAAGTCGCATGAAATTATATTGCCATGCAAGGCTCGTCTCTTTTGCTCTACATGTTCAGTTCCATTGTTTACAATAAGCTGTCATGCATAGGAATAAAACATAGTGAGATTATGTAAGGAGTGCATGCAGAAATCCGAGTGATGGTAGCAACTTTGTGGATAGACCCAAAACCAATAATAGCAGGCAGATAATGGCTTGGTTAATAAATCTGAGATAATGGCTTCTTTCTTTGTTTGTTTCCACCCAACATGAAACTCATAGTAGACACAGGAGATTAACAAGATAGTAGATAGATACTATTGATAGCGGCCCGATATGTACCCCACAACCATTTAAAAACTCAAGTTTGACCATTAGTTTGGAGTGACTCGAGTCTAATCGGTGAACAGGACGATAAAGTAGCATGTAATATTAAGCGATGCATAACGTGGCGGAACCACGAAAAGTGCGACCTCTCTTGCGGACCCGTGTAGTCCTCGAGGTCATCTGCTCGGTTGATGATGGTAATGCAGTTTTCATGGCTGCCGGTAATGGGGAAGAAGATCGAGGCGGCGAAAGAGCAGTCTGGAGGCGGATCCCTGCTGTCTTTGGACCCTTACATCGTTGGAGCAGCTGAGCTGGGGTGGACGACGGCGTGTGCAGGGCGGGACAAACCACGCAAGGTTTTCTTTGACAACTATCTGTAAGAGAAGTAATTCTATAAGGGCTCGTTTGAATTGGAGGATTCCAACAATGCGAGGGATAGGAAATAGACAGGAATAGGATAGGAATGCACGTGCAAAACAAAGAATTTAAAAACACAGGATTTCGCCAATCTGGTGTTTGATTCACAACAATTGGAAGATCACGGGATGCAAAGAAGCATGGTGAGATTAAGTCAAACCACAAGAAAATGTCACGGTTATAATGCTATTATGCTACTATCTCTTAGTCTTGTGCTTCATGAATAGGAATTTGAAAAGGAGGACAAGTGAAAATTAAAATTCCTACATTTTTTCTTTCAAGGAGACACTAAAGGAACAAATCCGTGTGCTCGATGGACAATATATATAACATGTAGAGTAAAAAGAGATGCAACAAGTGTACAACCTCTTTGGCGAAGCCATGTCGATCTCAGCGTGATTGGGTTGGCGGTGAGGATGCTCGGCTGACTTTGCTATTGGAGGAGGAAGAAGATCTTAGGCGTCGGAGATGGGCCAGTACTGCTCGCTGTGATGGAGGGTTTAAATCGTTGGAGCAGCTCCGGTGAGTTGTATGCGGCCTTGAGGCTGAAGCGAGGACAAGAGAGACAACGAACAACGTTAACCTGAGTGGAATTCTAATAGCATCTCAATACAATACATAACCACAAAGTGCTAGATGTAAAATACATCAGCCGCTCATCTCTGAACTTAAGCATCAAAACTGAACTTAGCGTCGAAACTGAACTTAGCTGTTGAAATTGAACCTAAGCTGTCCAAACTGAATTTTCTTTGTCGAAACTGAATTTTGCTGTCGGCCGAGCGCACTAGCAAGGTGAGGCTACGTCGGTCGTGACTTTTTCATCTCTGTTGATCGATTTTGCAGCCGTTGGATCTGAAATCAAGGGCCTGCGGTTCATCTTCAACCTCCACCCCCGAGCCGCCGACCACCACCGGCCAAACAGCAGCCCCCCGCCCCCGGCCGCCCGCCTCGCCCGAAACACTCCCCCCGCCGGTCCGCCGCCGCCCGGCCATCCCTCTAGCCCCCCGTGCGAGCTTTTCTCCGTGATCCCCCCACCGCCCTCAACGCCCGCCACCACGACCCCCATCCACTGAACCCTAAGATAGATAGTGGGGTACCTCTCCGTGAGCCCCCCTCCCGTTGCGGCTGGTTCTTCCTTCACCCGTGAGCCCACCCCTTGAAATCGGTGACCCAAAAGTCGATTCAGTCGGTGAAGTGTAGCCAAATCGAGCAACGCCATGCAAGCAAGAGCAAGAGCGAGAAGCGAGCAAGCAGCGAGCGAAAAACAATAACAAGCGGACACAGGCGGGGACCGAGAGCAAGAAGCGAGCAGCAGCGCGGCGAAGCTAAAGCAGCAGCAGCTCCTCTGATGTGGGCGTCGCCGCCCGAGGGAGCGGCGCCGTGGAGAAGTGGCGGTGGCGCCGCCGTGGATGGAGCAGCGCCGTGTCGGCTCGGGACGGCGCCGGCAGCACCGTGAGATCGAATCAAGAAGAAAAGCGGCGATTAGTGTACAACCTCTTTGGTGGCGCCGATTAGGCGCAGCTTCATCGAGAAGCGGTGATGATGATGCTCTTCCGTGGTGCGGTGAAGGCGGTGGTGTGGGAATGGAGGTGGCGCGAAAGGCGAGGAGCGTCGGGGCAGCTCCTTGGAGGTGGAGGGCGGGGTGGCTGAACCGGCGGGACGATGAGATCGACAGCGGATCCTCATCCGTGCACGGTGGATGAGGGCGTCGAGGTGTTCTTGTGGACGGCGTCGTCGGGGAAGAAGCTCCGGTGGGTGGCGGACGGAGCAGGGTGTGGGGTTTCATCGCGGGTTTTCGCGGCCTCGGTGTATGAATGGGTGGGCGGATGGGATGGCGGTGGGGAACCATGGCTTAGAGGCGCTTGTCGAAATGTGGGGTAAGTTCTGAAAGTACCCCCACCGATTTGAGGCGGTTCTTTTGGTTCAAGGGTACCACGGGCATTTGGCGTGTCGGGATTTCACAGGAGGTGGGAGTTTTCGCGTGCGTTGTAATTTCGGAATAGCAAAGCGCGGGTTGAGATGGAGGGAGTTGGCCGAACTGTGAGACAAAGATATATCTTAAATATTTTGGGCTAACAAAGGCGCAGGTTGAAATTTCGGACAAGCCTAACGTGTCTGTACCAAATCAATGCGCACTACAAATGTCATTCAAAACTTTGAATTCATGTTATGTTCAATTAAAATATTTCCGCTACGTGTATAATGCATGCAACCTACTACTCAAATGAATGTTTTAGTGCATTCCAAGCGTATATACTACGCTTCAATATGAACTAAATTTGAATAAGATCTCTGATAATGATTGTTGTGAAGTCAAAGCATTTGAATTCGTTTCTCTGTTTTAATAAGATCTACAATCATCATTATTGTCAAGTTAAACCATCGTTTGTGTATTATCTTCACAGCACACCACATGATTAGTCTCGAGTTACATATGAACTATGTGTACTATATGAACTCGAACTAGATTTTTGAATCCACTTTATTTTGATTTCAAATCACATTACATTTCTAGCTCTAGCTAGATCTTCATAATCTAAACCATGTCTCATATGTATAATGTGTTTATCACATTATGTATGGTGCCCCCCCCCTCGCCTACAAGTATTTAGATGTGAGTTGCAAACACCACACATTACCACAAATTCAAATAAAATGTGAGAATGTTAGATATATAGTATTGTTTAGATTGCTCGATATTTAGTTGTAAGCTGCAAGCATACACATTATCACAAATTCAAATAAAATGTGAGATTGTTTGATGTATAGTATGGTTTAGATTGTTCGGCATTTAGTTGTGAGTTGCAAGCGCCATGCATTATCACATTATGGTATAACATGTGCACATCACGTGTATCACCGCTATATTCATGCATGCAATGTTTAAAACACTATGATCTCCTATTCAAATATATGAATCCGCTTTCATATCAAATTATGATCTTTGTTAGTCTCTTACACCCACACAATCCTCTAACCTTTGTAGCTACCACTAACTTTCTCTCGTGCATGCACCGCCCTCCTCGCCCTCCCCTCCCTCGGCATTCTATCCACGGGCACATTCATTTTTTCCTTTAGGTCGTTCTCCCGAGTCTCCACAACTCCTTTCAGACACACACCGATCGATAAACCTCTCCGGTGATGCCTGCCTACAGCATACACACACAACTTCAATCTCCTCCTTTATGTGTCCTTGCCTCGTGTCTCTCATATGGTGGAGACACACGTGTAAACTCTCACCCTCTTTTCATCGATCTCACAACCACACTCCTCCCCTATCCAGCTAGTAGTTGGGCCTCTCGCACCACCTCCTAGCTCCATTCTCTCTGTCTATCCGTCTCATTGGGCCTTATTTGCCTCTAACAAATGGGCGTACACCGACCGATCTCTCGCTATACATATAGCCAGCTAGGTCCTTATAACTCCTTTTACCCACACATCGATCGATCTACCTCATTAGTTGTGTCTCTCCTTCCTCCAACAAACAACAATTGATCTACCGATCTAGTTAGGTTTGCTTACCAAACACATGGTTCCCCTTCATCATCCATGGATGCGTCAGACAGATCTATCACGCACAAGCACACACAGAAACACATCCCCACTCTTATTGATAACATTGCAGTTCCACCCTCGGTTTGTCTAGTAGGCCTCTCCCAACATCTCAGAAGCAACTCCATCACCCATCCAGCACTCTACCCTCTCCCTCCCCTCCCTCCCTCTCTCTCTCTCTCTCTCTCTGTCCCATCATATTTCCCGTCCTTGATTATGTATGGATGTCGACCGATCTCCCTCATGACATAGCTGGGTCTCTCCTTCTCAACACATATCTGAGTCGTTCTACCTCTATAGTTAGGCCTCTGCCTACCCCTCCCCCCACACACACGATACATCAAGCGCTCTAGTCATGTCTCCTGCCACACACAAACTTGACATGTGCCCTCTAACGTTCCAGTGGGCCAGTCGCCCTATATCTTTGACTTGCACACACACACACAATTTCGATGGCTCTCTTCATCGATCTACGCACCCACCCGTGCTTGATCCTCTCTTGACTCTATCGATAGCTAAGACCCCTCCCTCTCTTCTCGTGGATTGCCCGACCCTCTATGTATGATATGGATAGGCCTCCATTTCACACACATTGCATGCAAAATTTTGTTTGAGATGTCATCGACACATATTCCCACAAATAATTCACGAAATCAACCCCCACCCCACCCCACCCCACCACAAAACAAAAAACACTCACGAGCGGTTTGTATCTCACACACACCCACGTGGGTGGGGGCGTGCCGAAGAGAAGAGGTGCATGCACGGTGCACGTACTCCGTCTCTTTCCCAACCACACCAGCGGGTACACGGTGGAGCTCATTTCATGCGAAAAAGGCAGCCACGTGGTAATTTGGCACGTGTCTTGGTTGTCCACTTGGTGGAGGAGGATCGTCTACCACGGGTGAACAAACAAATTGCGACTTGACGTTATGTTAAATTAAAAAGAGGCAAACCATGTGGGGCCTACCTTAGAGGCAAGGCTCTATACACTGGAGTACTTTTGATGTGTCCCATCAACTCATGAGCGAGGAGAAGCTTGCTTAGTCGCCGTCTCCCCGCCCAGGCGCGGTGGCTCACAGGATGAGGTGAAGCTTGCTCCTCCCTCGCCCATGCCCGCGGTGGCTCGCAGGACGAGGAGAAAAATTTACTACTCCCTCCATTTACTCCTCGTCCCTACTACCTTGGTTATAGAGATTATATCATATTGTTTGGAATATATATGTCCTTAGTAGATTTCAATATGAACTACTAGTACATACTCCAAACACGATGTATATAGGCGTATTTTAGAGTGTACATTCACTCATTTTGCTCCGTATGTAGTAGCACTCTCCCTCGCCCTCGACCCTCGCCCATGTGGTGGGCGTGCAGCAATTCATTCGGTCTCATATAGCGAGCGATATATCTTTGCACTACCATTATTGCTCGACTTCCCAAAGAGGCAAAGAGCCAATCGCAAGGTTAATATTTTGGAGATGCCAAGCGCAAGGTTATAGGAGAGCAGTAGTAGGTGCGCGTCATTTATAAATAATTTTTTTTCTTGATGTACGTCGCAATATGATAGGTTCATATGGAGAGAAAAAAACGCTCCACTATATACATAGTCGGGACGGGCCAGCCTACGGTTGCTTGTTGGGGTTGCTCTCTTCACACTCTCTCGCACAAAGCATTGTGGCCACATCTCTAACATCCGGCGGATCACGTCCGCTTGGGGAAGGGTGGATGCTTAGTGTAGATCACGGTGTCCGTCGCCGACGGCGAAACCTTGTCGGCACGTCCGATCGGGGTCCCGCCGTTCTCTCACAAAGCCGGTGAGGTTGCCTTCGTCCCTTGCTCACTATCCGCGGCGTGGGCAGTTGCCGCCTCCGCCGCCCTCCTCAAGGTTGAGCTCGTCCCTCGGTACAACTCCTTTACAGCCGGCTTGCACCTGCTCCGGCTGCCCACATCACTCCTGTGGATATTTCTCTACTTCTTTGCCCCGCATACACGATACCTCTCTGGCTTCTATGTCTTGTATTTGTGATGAGTTTATGTCTCATCAACTAGTCCTAATAATCTTATTCTAATCACGCTTCTTCAATTTCTTTGCCACAGGGATGCTCATCTCGATTTTGGTGAAACTGCACAAAATGATCCGATGGTCAAAAGGTTGCAAACTTCATTTATTAGGAAGCTCGAGCGTTGCCGACAAATTGAAGCCTGGTCGGGGTTCACGGTTCAAGGGCTAGGGACTGCATGGATCGTTTTTTTAGCTGCCTCTGTTCCAAAATAAGTGTCAACTTTAGTAGTAGTACAACTTTGTACTAAAGTTTGCACAAAGTTGAGACACTTATTTTGGAGCGGAGGAAGTACTATATTGCTATGATTTGTCAATCATTGAGATGCAATAGCATGCATGTTAGTCTCCTTTGTATTTGATGAAATGTTGCAGCGGGCAACCTTGGGCATAAGATACATGTAATAGGAGCTGGAAGCTTCATAGCATTGTACAAATTTATCTCGCTGATAAATTATAGTGCGATACTAGTACTATACTAGTACTTCCTCCGTTCCTAAATATAAGTCTTTGTAGAGATTTCACCATTAACCACATGCGGATGTATATAGATGCATTTTAAGTGTAGATTCATTCATTTTGTTCCGTATGTAGTTCACCTAGTGGAATCTCTACAAAGACTTATCTACTAGTAATAGCTAGCCCCACTACTAGGAATTCTCTATCCTCTCCTTGAGCCACATCATCAAAATTAGCGTGGCAGTTAGATGAAGTAAATCAGTCATAATAGCCGTATGATCTAGACGTTGAGAGGCTCAGCACTAAGCCACATGCAAGCATGCAGAAATACTGTGGCACATGCATGGTAGTGGGTTTTAAATCACATCAACATGTCTGCATGCAAGCATGCATCGGTAGCATGCATGTAAGTGTTTTCACCTGCTCTTGCACTCCAACATTGTAAGAATGGGGAAAATTGTAATCTACTACCTCCTTCGCTTGAAAGCATGGGACATCCAAGCAGTCCTACCACCTCAGTAATAAAGACCAATGAGCCGTCAAATCACATAGACCCAGATAAGTTGGACGGATGAAGCAACCATCACTCTTGCGCCCGGTGAGAGGTCGCGTCCGCTCTGCCCGGGCATGAATGCGGCACCGATTCTTTGGAGCGCCCGACCGTTTGAGGCGGGAAGCTTGTGGCGGTGGAGGGGCTTTGGGTGGGCCAGGCTGGTCGAGGCGGGCGTGGCTGTCGCATGTCCCTACGGACACGCCTGGGAAGCGAGAGGATGCACCGACTCTCATGGCTAAAATCGTACACTACACACCATATCTCTGTAGGAGTAGATCGATCTGTCGCACTCTCTAACACACACATGTTATTAAACACACACACACTGCACGCACCTTGGTCCGTTGCACCTTCTAATGTGACTTATTACACCTAGATGGAGGGAGTAGTAAGTATCGAGATCTGGTGGCACATTGACTTAAGTCGAATACAAGTGCCCAAAATTTGTGTGCATGTTATAATAAGGATTCACTTAAAATAGTGCATTGAGCGAACAGAGGATCAATTGGACAGTGTTCGAGCAGTAGCGAGATGTGTGAGTAGTAAGATACACATTGGCGCTTTTAAGTTTTCTTATTAATTTGTTTGTTTCACCCTCATTGGTGGGACCCAGCATTACTACGTGGAGAGAGGTAAGGTGACTAAGGCTGCATTATTTCTGCACCCTTGTGGATAGTCTTACCACCAAAGCCACATGACATGATTATGATTGAAATCCTAATGACTCCACACACACACACAAAAAACACGGCATGCACTTACACGAATGCAGGAATGTATAAAGGTTATTTTCCTCTCGTTGAACATAACGGGAGGGTTGTGTAGCTAGTTAGCTGTTCGCTCATCAAACTTGAGGTCTCGGGTTCGATAACTACACTTGAGCATAATTTTTGCGGGAGGATTCTTTGGTGGTCAAAATGTTTTCTAGGGTTTGCACGCTTCACACTCTCTCTCAGTATATATATACTTTGGAGCCTCGGCTTGTGATTGCTCTCTTCACACTCTCTCGCCCTCTCCAGGAGCTGGATCCTCGGCGCTTGTAGTTTCTCTCTTCACACTCTCTCGCCCTCTCCCATTTGGGCTCGATCCTCGCGCTTGTAGTTGCTCTCTTCACACTCTCTCGCCTCTCCAGATCTAAAGAAGACTTCGTTGGCCTCTCTCCCCTCTTTGCTGCTCAAAGAGCGGCAGGATCCGTCCTTGAGGAAGGAAGGAGGCTTAAGCTGTCGCCGTCGGCGAGGAGGAATCCCTACCGCGCTGCTGTTCACTTTCCACCAGTGGCGGCGGGAGGGCCTCGACCCTTCTTCTTCGCCGCCGTCCGTCGCCCACCGAACCACGCCCCAAGAACCTTAAGGTATATTTTACTTACTCCACATGCATTGCTCTAGCTGCATGTATACCATGAATCTAGGGCGTGGTTCAAAGAGGAAAGGAGTGGGGAAAGTAGTGGGAAAAGTTGTATATAGCATGAATCTAGGGCGTGGTTCAAAGAGGAAATGAAGGGGAAAGTTGTATAGCATGAATCTAGGGCGTGGTTCAAGAGGAAAGGAATGGGGAAAGTAGTGGGGAAAGTTGTATCGCATAAATCTGGGGCGTGGTTCAAAGAGGAAAGGAAGGGCGAAAGTACTAGTTCAAAAAGGAAAGGAAGGGACAAGGCTGTAGAGTTTGAGCAGGACTAGATTTCTTTGCGCTCACATAGGAAAGGTGTCTAAAGATAACAAAGCTGGGACCAACACAAATATGCTCCTTGGTTGTTTGTTCTTTGTTGCAACAGACTATGCATGACCACAAGTACATCGGTAGATGCACATGGTGCTGGTCGTCCTTGTCCGTGCAACTCATTAGTTGTTGTTAATCTATGGCCTGTTTGGTTAAAAACTCCCTAGACCCTACCTGCTTGGTTCCAGGGACTAAACATGGACTAGAGGTTAGGGACATGATAAAAGACCATGTTACCCCTAGTAATGAACTAATAGAAACAAGGTGCGATGCGTGGCAGGGGCAAGCTGTTGGAAAAAGTCCCAAAAGACTCCCTCGGGGTCTTCTTTCTTTAGTCCCAAATGCCCACTTTTAGTCCCGAAAAGTCCCTCCTGTTTGGTTTAGATGTGGTGACACGGAGTTTTTAGTCCCTACACCAAAATGTCCACGTAAACAAACACCCTCTAATAATGCATTTGGAAAATTGATGCAATGCCATAGTTAAAAGCAAATTACATGTTTAACAATTTTATTGTTAATATAATCTCTATGTTAATATTAATCAATGCCACCGTTTGAGAAATGCTCTTGTCTTGCTTTCTTTCCCATTTAGATAAGGTAGATGCTTCTTTTTGTTGGCTTACATGTCATCCACCGTTATTGACCACTAATTGTTTCCTTTGCACCTCTGTGTAAGCAGGGTTATCTACTTCACCTTGTTGCCATTGTGACCTTTTGTTGCCTTTGCACAAAACACTTTTGTTTTAAGAGTGTTTTGTGCAGTTCAACAAAATATCACACCGATAACGTTGCTTGATTGCTTGATCTTAGTGGAACTGCACAAGAGGAGATCTTACTTCCTATCCATTAAAGGCGAATTTGGTTCAGATCTTCTTCTTGTGAGTTGTTTGAATTCTGCATCATGAGAGGTCGATTACTAGCCTTCTTTCACATGATTCTGCGGTGTGCTTTCATATGTTGTGCTACTTATGCGATAATGTTGCTTGATTTTAGTGAACTGCACAAATGGAACAAGACTTCCAATCTGTATGTGCCTTCGTAATATCCCATTGAGGTAAGATAAGGATATTTCTGGCTGTTGGCCTGTATTTTGCCACTTTCATCGAGAAAATTAAGTTTAGTACTATACTTGTGCTCCCTAATTGACATGCCAAATCTTACATTGAAAGCGAAGCTTGTTTGTTATTGAACCAAGTGATGAGGGGAAGAACAAGCGGAAGAAAAACAAAATCAACTCGGTGTCTGTAATGAAGCCTTTGGAACTGTGATGACACAAGTAATGATATAGTTTTGCATCTTAATTTATTGCTATGGCTGGAGCGAGCAATTTTTTTGCCACTGATTTGATGCCATACGTAATTATTTCTACTTGTGCAAACAGGGATCTTCTTTGAAGATACCATATATTTTAGTGGAACTGCACAAGAAGATGTTGGAAACATTAAACTAATCGAGGAGTATATAGTAAGCATGGCCACCCCGTAGATAGCAGCAGATGGTTCGAGAAGTGCTTCATCTATATGCTCTACACAATCAGCCTCGACAAAGGTTGGTACTAGCCCACTGATTTCATCCATATGATTGAGCTTTGTCATCTCTATTGGTGTTGTGCTCTTGTTTAGATCTTGTCATGAAAAAGTGGTATTGTCCTTGGGAAGTGCTTCATCTGTGTTGTTTTAAATATTTCCTTTCCTTTTTTCGAGCAAACATGGATGCTAGCATTTAGTAGTCCTCTTGTCTTTGCACAACAGGATCATCTTCCTCTGAAGAAGAATATGGATGCGTGAAGTGACTAGTTCGATTATGCGAGGATGAAGAAGCTGTCTATCTTCTCATCGGAAGGAGCAGTTGAAGGATGGTTACATTACTCCCCACAAGACCAAACTAACTTCAGCTCGGAAGGGTGACAAATCTCCATTTTTTTGTTGTGATCTTGTGAGTACAATGTTGTTCTAGGATTCTTTCGGGGAGTTCCATTTTTCTAAAAGTGTGCTCTACATGGACCATGTATGTCCTGTTGAAGCTGTCAATTCATAGTACAGTTTGCTTTATACTAATCACTTTTTGTATTTGTGCAAGCAGGGTGCTCGACTTGATTTCAGCGGAACTGCACAAAATGTTCATGAATACATCGAATCATTCATTTCCACCACAAGAAAGGAGGTGCCCATAAGTTCAAGGCGTTGCAACATATAAGGGCGAAATCATACAAGCTACGCGAATTTGGTTGATTTTGGTGGGCGCACAAAAAGAACAACTGGTTTATTTAGCACGAGTTGCCATGTCAATGTCGAACGATGGCAAACCCTGCCCATTCCACAATCGTAGGCAATTGATATTTTGGAATGGGACAACCTTGTCAAATTTTGCTCATTGATTTTAGCAAGATATCGTTTGATATTTTTGAATGGGGCGCCCTTTCTTTGTCGGCGGCGATCAATTTTTCTTTATTCTTTAGTTGTGAAGTAAATATTGCCTCGACATGTGAGTCGTTGAGATGCATAATCATCGATTGTTTTGAATGTTCTCTATGAATTGCCAGAGCTGTGTGTTTGATTGCAATGTCTGAAGCGCTAAAAAGCTGCTCAAACTCTTTGTACTCATACATTCCTTTTACTTCGCACATTGTGAAAGTGCATACTTTTTGTATAAGATTGGTCAAAGTAGAGATACTTTGATTTTGAGATAAAACTTATATGCAGACTAGAAAGGACCGGAGGAGTACATGTGAAACTGCTGCAAACATGGTGATCACCACAGGAATAATGCTAGTACGTATTGTTTTGCATGTTCATCCAATGCAGTGATACTGAGAATTGAACTAATCAAAATAAATTCATTCATACGGTCGGATTTCATATAAACATGCGGATTTCATTACATTTCATACATTCTTCAACTAAAAGGGGTGTTTGTGGCGCATGCATCTCCCGGATGCGAGAGGCGAAGTCATCCTCCTTTTGAAAAAAAACTAAAAAGGGTGCTGCTGGAGGTATAATTAATTAACGAAGCTACCCACTGTGTCCCAGGCGAGCAGAAGCTTGGTGACTTAGCTGCGAGTGCGATTGCGTAAGCGACATGTGGCCTGTTGGGCCCACGTGTCGATCGACCAACTACACCGGCGATTAAGTAGAAGCATCGTTCTTCTCGGTAGCAGTTCTCCAACTCCCGTCGCCGCCAAGAAGCTAACGGCCGTCAATGGTCAACCCGCCTAGCTTGGCTTCAACGAGTGTAGCAGCGGTGGCCTTACTTGGACCCGGGCGGCGGCGACCTACCGTGTTCTACTCTTCCTCGTTTTCTGTGTGGCGCGGCCTTGTTGGCAGCGGGGCGGGGCCTCGGCGGAGCCGCGGATGCCTCTGTCTCATTGCCGGCGGGCGGCGCCTCAGCAGAGCGGTGGAAATCCGCCCCCACGTTGCCGGCCTGGTGGGGCCTCGGCTGAGCCGGCGATGTCCTCTGCCTCGTTGTTGGCGGGGCGGGGCCTCGGTGGAGTCGGCGGTGTCCTCTGCCTCGTTGTTGGCGCCGCGGGGCCTCGGCGGAGCCGGCGGTGTCCTCTGCCTCGTTGTTGGCGCCGCGGGGCGTCGACGGAGCAGGGCGTCGTCGACACCGGTGGAGCGGGGACTCGTCAGAGCCAGCATTGTCCTCTGCCTCGTCCTCGGTCTCGCCAAACAACGCCTCGCCCGCTTCATCACCCTCTGTGCTAGCCTCTTTGTAAGCGGCCGCAGCCTCCGCCACCCGCATGCGGTACCGCCCGGCCTTCGGCGGCCCTTGCGGGCGGGCGGTGCACGGTCGAGCAACGCCTCTGCTCCGCCCGCTCGCGGCGATCTGCTCCTCCGCTGCAGGTGCTCTGGAGGAGATGGTGGTTGTGGCGGCGTCGCCTGCGCCTCCGGAACTGCTCCTCACGCATCGCCTCACCCCGCCCATATATTGAGCACGGGCCTCGCCGATAGTCATGGTGCAATGCACCGCGAGGATAACGGAGGAGGGGTTGGCGCGGATCGTCGACTACCATGTTCTCCATTGGGATGTCGTCGTCCTCCGGCTGCTGCCCGGCCAGCGGTCGGCAGCAATAGCTGCTATCTCCTTGTGGTCCGTCGTCCGCCCGTCTCAAGAGCGCCGGGCGCGAGGAAGCCATGGTGGGCAGTAGTGGTGTGGACAGGAGAAAGGCAGCGGATGAGGATGCTGCGGCTATGGCGGACGCAGCGCTTTATATAGCAATGGTGGGCAGGCGGAGGGGCGGACGTGTGACACGAGTAGCCGCCTCGGCAACGCGTATCATTAATGTGTGCGGCAGATGGATGGACGGACGACACTTGTGTCGTTTGAAAGCGAGAAATCGCTGAACGGGAAGCGGGCGGCGGCGCTGACTATTTGAGGCGGAAGCGGGCGAGGAGATCACTTTACTTGGATAGGATGACAATGGGGACCCACCAGGTCCATAGCCTCACGTACGCAAGTGCCTCCTTATATATATATATAACTATAATTTATTTTGCTTCCTCCTGGTTTCCTGACATCACGGTCCCACACCATTGTCTACCTATGTACTCCCTCCTTTCCGGTTTATAGGGCTTATCTCAAAATTTTAGTTTTTCAATTTTATAATGCTCAATATGGTTGTTTTCCATCACATGTTCAGATTCCAAGGTGCATTAAATCATTGCATGCAAGTATTAAGAGAAAATTGACCAATGCATGTACTTTATGCATGCATGCATTGCAATTAATGCATTGATAAACATAATTTTTTGAGGATAACAAGAGCATTAATTAGGTGCTTTTGCAAAACTAGAAAAAGTATTCCACCACTCACCATCTACCTTGATTGGTGAGATTTTTGAATGAGCATTATAAACCGGAAAGGAGGAGTAGTCAATAAGCGAGAGAATTGCACAAGAAGCGGCCGACAATTTGGGACCAAGCAGCTCGAGCAGTATTTGTGTTTTGAGGTGTGAGCACTGCAGAGTTTTTTGATGTTTACCCCAAATATTAATTTTTCTCATCTGAACAACAACGAAAACATCGCTGCGGTATTAGCTGGGCGGGCCGTGGCCCGTCTAGCCCGAACCGATATCCAGCCCGGATATTAATTTTTTCAAGCTGAAAATGGCTAGCCCAGCTATACTTTTTTAGGAATACCGAGCAAGGTCAAGTTGTTATTCTCCGCTCATTGGCTGCAAATCTTTCCTAGGAGGGATGCATTAGGCTTAACAAGAAAATGGGCTTTAAGAAATAATAAATGGGATGTAATTATAAAAACTGGGTAGTAACTATAAAAAATGCACCAAACAATGATTACTTTATAAAATATTGTTTTTGGAATATTGAAAATTTTAATTTCATTAATTGTTGCGAGCGGAATGTTTCGTTGGATTTTTACGCAATATAAATTTATATTGAAATTGTATTTAATTTGACTAAAATTTGGGATAAAATATTGGATCCCATCAAAATGTGGGTAATTTTATTGAATTCTGTTTTGAGCGGTTGGTTGAAATGGGCTGTACTTTTAACAAAGCGTAAATGGGCTGATCCATTTGAATTCAAAAATGGGCTACACATTCTTACAAATCTCAAATGGGCTATAAGTTCTCTCGCCACACACTTACGGCCTTACTAAGTTGACGCGTCCCTAAAAAACAGAGTTGGCGGGTATGCAAGGCTTTGTCAACTTATAGTCAACACACAGTTCTAGCAGCGGTGGCGTTGGATGTCCATCCAACGGATGCCGTGCCTCTTCTTCAATCTCGGATATTCTAGCTTCACCCGCCCAAAAAATGATTCATCCCCGACATCCGGGCGCACCATTTGGAAGCTGACACTGTGGGCCTACTAAGTTGGCGTACCAAGGGCTTTGTCAACTTAGTCAATATAAACGATTCTAGCTGCAGTGGTATGACGATGTCCATCCAACGGCCGTCGTGCTTCTTCAACCTCTGGTCTTCTTGCTCCAGCCGCCCAAAGCAGCGCCGGTCGTGCCGCCTGCTCCTGCCTCCGTGGCCGGCGGTGCTGCCGTGGAGGCCTCACCGCCCCTACTACTCCCACCGCTGGCAGGCCATCCCTCCACTCACCCATCGACCCACACCCGTTATTCTGCGGCGGCAAAGAGCCAGCCGAACCAGTGAACCCTCGTACTCCTCTCCGCGTGTACATCCACTGCCGCGTCTTCCCCGGCTCCGCGTCGTCCCCTTCCTAGGCCTCGCCATCGTCCACCATCGTGGTGCTCTCAGCGCGGCGTGGTCAACGCGGTCAAGGAACGATTTCCATCAGACGTGGACTGTATGTGGAGAGGCTGACAACTGGTTCCACGGCAGCCGCAAGGAAGTGCCTCCTTATTACGCGCAAAATAATTATTCCTCCACCTGACAGCGGGGACCCACCGGACGGGCCACCGTATTTCGCGAAAAAAATGATTCGCCCCCTGACTGCTGGGACCCACGAGCTACATCTTCGCACGCAAGGAAGTGCGTCCGGAAAAAAAATGATTCGCCCCCCTGACTGCTGGGACCCACCAGCTACATCTTCGCACGCAAGGAAGTGCGTCCAAAAAAAACGATTCGCCCCCCGACTGCTGGGACCCACCAGCTACACCTTATACGCAAGGAAGTGCGTCCCGCAAAAAAGCGATTCGCCCGACATTGCTGGGACCCAGCAGCTACACCTTCGCGACGCAAAGTGCGTCCAGGCAAAAAATGATTCGCCCCGGCTGCTGAGACCCGAAGCTACACCTTCGCACGCAAGGAAGTGCGTCCGGGCAAAAAAATGATTCGCCCCGATTGCTGGGACCCACCAGCTACATCTTTGAGCAAGGAAGTGCACGCGGTCAGAACCACCGGTCGAAGCGTCGTGGCGTTGTCATCCCGGTCGCGAATGTGTGCGTACATCTTGGTTGATGTAGAAGCGCGCGACGTGTCGTAGTAGAGGCGCGCACGTGTCATAGTAGAGCGCGCACGTAGCATGTACTGCGTATGTCTGGCGGCGTGGTGCAAGAAAGAAAATACGGTCACGTATGTGTACATCTGGCGGGTCTCAACGCCTAGTCGCGCATACCGCAAAGCGGAGAAGCGGACCTCCTACGGTCAAAGCGGGGTCCTGTTGATCGGGAGGGTGTGGTGTACGCAAAAGCGGAGAAACGGACCTCCTCACGGTCGAAGCGGGGTCTGTTGATCGGGAGGGTGTGGTGTACCGCCAAACGGAGGAAACGGACCTCCTACGGTCGAAGCGGGGTCCCTGTTGATCGAGAGGAGTGCGCGCGTCGCATAAAGCGGATTTAAACGGACCTCCTATGGTCGAAACGGGGTCTGTTGATCGGGAGGGTGTGGGGTACCGCAAAACGGATGAAACGGACCTCCTACGGTCGGCGGGGTCATGTTGATCGGGAGGGTGTGGCATACCGCAAAAGCGGAGGAAACGGACCTCCTACGGTCAAAGCAGGGGTCTGTTGATCGGGAGGGTGTGGCGACTGCAAAAGCGGACGAAACAGACTTGTGTTGGGCGCCACGGTCGAAGCAGGGGGACGGGTGTGGCGCATCGCAAGCAGGACTCCACGGATCTGTTCATCTCCACCGTCGACCTCCTCCGGCCACCACGGGCTACCATCGACCTCCTCCGGCCTCCACGGGCTCTGTTCATCCAGCCTCCACCACGCGCTTACTCCACCGCTCTTGTTCAACCACCCTCCACAGGCACCCTCCACCGTCTCTGTTCATCCAGCCCTCCACACCACGGGTCTGTTCAACCACCCTCCACGGCCACCCCTCCATCGTCTCTTGTTCATCCAGCCTCCACACCACGGGTTCCTGTTCATCCAGAGGCAACGCCACCGCTCACTCTTCATCAACCCCCCCCTCTTAGCGCTCACTAGCAGCATGAGCGAAGAATCGCTCCATCGGGTTCGATTAACACCATCGATCTATCGCTCGGGTTCGATGAAGCGTAGCCTGCAATGCGATCGCTTTCGGGTTCGATTAGAGCCCAACGCCGCACACTTTTGCAGCTGCACGCACGAGAGAAAGCGCGATCGCTCCGCCCCAACCTCCCACCGTAACCGCAACTCCCGAAATTTTCCTCCCCTCGCTTCTACCACGGTTTTTTCGGTCATGGGCGGCCCAAAGAATGTCATGCAGCTGCATCTCCGGCCCGCCCAGACGAAAAGCCCATTTCTGTCATGATTTTTGTCATAGAAGTAGGAGCCCACCACATCTATGATGATACCGGGTTTTGTCACAATTATCGTCATAGAAGTGTCATATGTATGACAGAAAAAAAATTCTTTCGGCCCAAAATGTCACGGATGTGTCTTTTTTTTTGTAGTCTTGAAGTGCAGTGGCCTTCCTCGGCAAGGATCTTGCCGAGGATAAATCAATCTTCTAATCCTCATCGATCTTGAATATTGAAGGAAATATGCCCTAGAGGCAATAATAAAGTTAATATTTATTTTCTTATTTCACGATAAATGTTTATTATTCATGCTAGAATTGTATTAACCAACAACTTAGTACATGTGTGAATACATAGACAAACATAATGTCACTAGTATGCCTCTACTTGACTAGCTCGTTGAATCAAAGATGGTTAAGTTTCCTAGCCATATACATGAGTTGTCATTTGATTAACGGGATCACATCATTAGAGAATGATGTGATTGACTTGACCCATTCTGTTAGCTTAGCACATGATCGTTTAGTATGTTGCTATTGCTTTCTTCATGACTTATACATGTTCCTATGACTATGAGATTATGCAACTCCCGTTTACCTGAGGAACACTTTGTGTGCTACCAAATGTCACAACGTAACTGGGTGATTATAAAGGAGCTCTACAGGTGTCTCCAAAGGTACATGTTGAGTTGGCGTATTTCGAGATTAGGATTTGTCACTCCGATTAACGGAGAAGTATCTCTGGGCCCTCTCGGTAATGCACATCACTTAAGCCTTGCAAGCATTGCAACTAATGAGTTAGTTGCGGGATGATGTATTACGGAACGAGTAAAGAGACTTGCCGGTAGCGAGATTGAACTAGGTATTGAGATACCGACGATCGAATCTCGGGCAAGTAACATACTGATGATGAAGGGAACAATGTATGTTGTTATGCGGTTTGACCGATAAAGATCTTCGTAGAATATGTGGGAGCCAATATGAGCATCCAGGTTCCGCTATAGATTATTGACCGGAGACGTGTCTCGGTCATGTCTACATAGTTCTCGAACCCGTAGGATCCGCACGCTTAAAGTTCGATGACGGTTATATTATGAGTTTATGGGTTTTGATGTACCGAAGGAGTTCGGAGTCCCAGATGAGATCGGGGACAAGACGAGGAGTCTCGAAATGGTCAAGACGTAAATATCGATATACTGGACGATTATATTCGGACTTCGAAAAGGTTCGGAGTGATTCGGGTATTTTTTGGAGTACCGGAGAGTTACGGGAATTCGCCGGGGAGTATATGGGCCTTATTGGGCCATACGGGAATAGAGGAGAGAGGCCAAAGGAAGGAGGCTGCGCCCCCTCGGTCCGAATTGGACAAGGGGTGCAGCCCCTTTCCTTCTCCTCTCCTCCTCTTTCCTTCTCTCCTACTCCAACAAGGAAAGGAGGAGTCCTACTCCCCTTTGGGAGTAGGACTCCCCCTGGCGCCCTCCTCCTTGGCGGCCGCCTCCCCTTGCTCCTTTATATACGGGCAGGGGCACCCCAAAACACAACAATTGATCCTTGAGATCTCTTAGCTGTGTGCGGTGCCCCTCCACCATAGTTCTCCTCGATAATATTGTAGCGGTGCTTAGGCTAAGCTCATGACGTAGAACATCAAGATTGTCACCACGCTGTTGTGTTGACGGAACTCTTCCCCGACACTTTGCTGGATCGGAGTCCGGGGAACTGTTGGAAATATTCCCTAGAGGCAATAATAAATTAGTTATTATTATATTTCCTTGTTCATGATAATCGTTTATTATCCATGCTATAATTGTATTGATAGGAAACTCAGATACATGTGTGGGTACATAGACAACACCATGTCCCTAGTAAGCCTCTAGTTGACTAGCTCGTTGATCAATAGATGGTTACAGTTTCGACCATGGACATTGGATGTCGTTGATAACGGGATCACATCATTAGCGAATGATGTGATGGACAAGACAATCCTAAGCCTAGCACAAAGATCGTGTAGTTAGTATGCTAAAGCTTTTCTAATGTCAAGTATCATTTACTTAGACCATGAGATTGTGCAACTCCTAGATACCGTAGGAATGCTTTGGGTGTACCAAAGCGTCCTGGCGAATCGGGTTGCTATAAAGGTGCACTACTGGTATCTCCGAAAGTATCATTGGGTTGCACGAATCGAGGATGGGATTTGTCACTCCGGTTGACGGAGAGGTATCTCTGGGCCCACTCGATAGGACATCATCATAATGTGCACAATGTGACCAAGGGGTTGATCACGGGATGATGTGTTACGGAACGAGTAAAGAGACTTGCCGGTAACGAGATTGAACAAGGTATCGGTACACCGGGCAAGTACAATACCGTTAGACAAAGGGAATTGTATATGGGATCGATTGAGTCCTTGACATTGTGGTTCCTCTGATAAGATCATCGTGGAACATGTGGGAGCCAACATGGGTATCCAGATCCCGCTGTTGGTTATTGACCGGAGAACGTCTCGGTCATGTCTGCATGGTTCCCGAACCCGTAGGGACTACACATAAGGTTCGATGGCGCTAGGGTTATAAAGGAAGTTTGTATGTGGTTACCGAATGTTGTTGAGTCCGGATGAGATCCCGGATGTCACGAGGAGTTCGGAATGGTCCGGAGGTAAAGATTTATATAAGGAAAGTTGTTGTTGGGTTCCGGAAAAGTTCGGGTTTTCGGTATTGTACCGGAAGCTTCGAGAAGGTTCTGGAGGATTCGGAGGGTCCGGAGGTCGGAAATTGTTCCACCACGTCCAATACAGCAGCATGGGCTGTAGGGGGCGCCCTAGCCTTAATGGGCCGGGGCACCAGCCCCCAAGGCCCATGTGCATGGGAGAGGAAATCCTATGGGAGGCCTCCACTTGACTTGGGAGGCACTCCTCCCCCTTGGTCGCCGCCCCAACCCTAGATGAGATCTAGGGGGGCCCCTCCCCCACCTATAAATAGTGGAGGGTGGGAGGCAGCGGCACCCCAAGTTTCGGCGCAGCCTCCCCCTCCCAAGTACTCCTCCTCTCCCCCGGTGCTTGGCGAAGCCCTGCAGGATTGCCACGATCCTCCATCACCACCACGCCATTGTGCTGCTACTGGATGGGGTTTTCCTCAACCTCTCCCTCTCTCCTTGCTGGATCAAGGCATGGGAGACGTCACCGGGCTGTACGTGTGTTGAACGCGGATGTGTCGTCCGTTCGGCACTAGGATCTCCGGTGATTTGAATCACGACGAGTACGACTCCTTCAACCCCGTTCACTTGAACGCTTCCTCTTAGCGATCTACAAGGGTATGTAGATGCACTCCTCCCTCTCTTATTGCTAGAATCTCCATAGATTGATCTTGGTGATGCATAGAAAATTTTGAATTTCTGCTACGTTCCCCAACAGTGGCATCATGAGCTAGGTCTATTGCGTAGATTCTATGCACGAGTAGGACACAAGTTGTTGTGGGCGTTGATTTTGTTCAATATGCTTACCGTTACTAGTCCAATCTTGTTTCGACGGTATTGTGGGATGAAGCGGCCCGGACCGACCTTACACGTACACTTACGTGAGACAGGTTCCACCGACTGACATGCACTTGTTGCATAAGGTGGCTAGCGGGTGCCGATCTCTCCCACTTTAGTCGGATCGGATTCGATGAAAAGGGTCCTTATGAAGGGTAAATAGCAATTGACATATCACGTTATGGTTTTGCGAGGTAAGAAAGCGTTCTTGCTAGAAACCCATAGCAGCCACGTAAAACATGCAAACAACAATTAGAGGGCGTCTAACTTGTTTTTGCGGGGTATGCTATGTGATGTGATATGGCCAAAAGAATGTGATGAATGATATGTGATGTATGAGATTGATCATGTTCTTGTAATAGGAATCACGACTTGCATGTCGATGAGTATGACAACCGGCAGGAGCCATAGGAGTTGTCTTTATTTATTGTATGACCTGCGTGTCACTGAATAACGCCATGTAATTACTTTACTTCATTGCTAAACCGTTAGACATAGTAGTAGAAGTAATAGTTGGCGAGACAACTTCATGGAGACACGATGATGGAGATCATGATGATGGAGATCATGGGGTCATGCCGGTGACGATGATGATCATGGAGCCCCGAAGATGGAGATCAAAAGGAGCAAAATGATATTGGCCATATCATGTCACTTTTTGATTGCATGAGATGTTTATCATGTTTATGCATCTTATTTGCTTAGAACGGCGGTAGTAAATTAGATGACCCCTCATTAAAATTTCAAGAAAGTGTTCCCCCTAACTGTGCACCGTTGTGAAAGTTCGTCGTTTCGAAGCACCACGTGATGATCGGGTGTGATAGATTCTTACATTCACATACAACGGGTGTAAGCCAGATTTACACACACGAAACACTTAGGTTAACTTGATGTAACGCCCTCGATGCGGCTATATCTCCCACGTGTCGAGGCACGACTTAGAGGCATAACCGCATTGAAAGCAATGTCGCAAGTGAGGTAATCTTCACACAACCCATGTAATACATAAGGAAAAAGATACATAGTTGGCTTACGATGCCACTTCACACAATACATAAATAAACATCCATCATTGAGTACACTCAAGGTCCGACTACGGAACCAAAATAAAAGAAGATACCCCAAATGCTACACGGATCCCCGATCGTCCCAACTGGGCACCACTACGATCATCGGGAAAAGACACATAGTAACGACCACGTTCCTCGTCGAACTCCCACTTGAGCTCGGTTGAGTCACCTGACCGCATCATCGGCACTGCAACTGTTTTGAAGTATCTCGTGAGTCACGGGACTCAGCAATCTCACACCGCGAGATCAAGACTATTTAAGCTTAATAGGAAGGACAGAGTTGTAAGGTGGAGCTGCTGCTGTTTAACTAGCATATATGGTGGCTACATTCGCAAAAGAGAGCGAGAAGAGGAGCAAAGCACGGTCGTGAAACTAGTAGCGATCAAGAAGTGATCCTGAACTACTTACGCCGGACATAACTCCAACACGTGTTCACTTCCCGGACCGCCGAGAAGAGACCATCACGGCTACACACGCGGTTGATGTGTATTTTATTTGAGGTCAACTTCGGGTTTTCTACAACCGGATATTAACAAATTCCCATCTGCCTCATAACCGCGGGCACGGCTTTCGAAAGATATTACCCTGCAGGGGTGTCCCAACTTAGCCCATTATAAGCTCTCACGGTCAACGAAGGATATTCCTTCTACCGGGAAGACCCGATCAATCTTGGAATCCCGGACTACAAGACATTTCGACAGCAATAAAACAAGACCAGCAAAGCCACCCGACTGTGCCGACAAATCCCGATAGGAGCTGCACATATCTCGTTCTCAGGGCACACCGGATAGGTCAGCCTACGAGTAAAACCAGCCCTCGAGTTGCCCCGTGGTGGCCCCGCGGTCTGCCCGGTTCGGGCCAGCACTCGAAGGAGCACTGGTCCGGGGGGGTTAAAATAAAGATGACCCTCGGGCTCGCGAAAACCTGGGGGAAAAAGGCTTAGGTGGCAAATGATAAAACCAATGTTGGGCCTTGCTGGACGAGTCTTATTCAAAGCGAACTGTCAAGGGGGTCCCATAAATCACCCAACCGTAAGGAACGCGAAATCAAGGAACATAACACCGTATGACGGAAACTAGGGTGGCAAGAGTGGAACAAAACACCTGCATAAGGCCGAGCCTTCCACCCTTTACCAAATATATAGATGTATTAAATTATAGCAGATATATATTGTGATATCCCCAACATGTAAACATGTTCCAACAAGGAACAACATCTCCATGTTCCAACAAGGAACAAACTTCAGCTTCACCTGCAACTAGCAACGCTATAAGAGGGCTGAGCAAAGCGGTAACATAGCCAATCAACGGTTTGCTAGGAAAGGATGGTTAGGGGCTGACATGGCAATATGGGTGGCATGATATTGCAAGTGGTAGGCATCGCAGCATAGGCATAGCAAAAGAGCGAGCAACTAGCATAGCAAAGATAGAAGTGATTTCGAGGGTATGGTCATCTTGCATGCAATGTTCTCGAGTTGTCGAAAGCTTGATCCTCGTAAGCGTTCTCAACAGGTTCCTCGTTCACGTACTCGTCTCCCGGCTCTACCCAAAGCAAGAACACAAACAAAGGAACCACAATAAATCACGGTGCAATGCACAATCAACATGATGCAAAACATGACATGATATGCGGGATGTGATATGCAATGCGTATAAAGGCCGGAAGGTAAATGATGAACCAGGCATCAACTTGGCAAACCAAGTATGCCACTGGAAAGATGAAATGATTTCGGTTGAAATCGATATAAAGATCACCGGAATCGGATGCACGGTTTGAAAATGACAAGCAAAACAAGAATGGCACAAATCTGCCATTAACAGCATGATGCCACTTAGCAAGCAACAATTAATTAAGCTACTGCACCCAAAAGTATCAACAAAGTACATGGCAGTGATCTACACAAGATGCTCGACAAAAGATGAGCACTGAGCTACGGCTAGTTCACATCATAACAGGTTCAAACAAGCATGACAAAAGTGCACAAAATATCAGGCTGGACATGGCAAAAACAGCATCAGGTTGCAATGTTCAGAGCAACAAAACTACATGCTACAGGATCTTAAAATAGCAAAACATGGCATGGCATGAATCTACTCAAAGCATAGAACAGAAGTCCCTTACTGACCATAAGCCAAAAAGGATCAGAAAATATAGTAACACCCATGTCAATATCGAAAGTTTCGTTAACAGATTCAGCAACATGGCATGTCAAAAACTGATAACAAGTAGGCATGTTTACAAGCTCAATGCACTCACTACAGAGCCTTATATGATAAACTAAGCATACATACATCAAGAATACATGGCATAGAAGACATAAATGGCAAGAACAATAACATAGCATAAATGGATCAACCGCAACAACCTAGGCAAAATTGAATAACATGTAAACAACCTGCCAGGAAACCTTTGATAACAAAAGTAGAGCTCGATTGACTCAAGCTATGGCACTCCATAATTGCAAACAAAGGCATGGATAGATAGAGCAAGACATGTTTAACTAAACATCCTTACTGAAGTATCTCAAAATATGCATAGATCTCTCGGTAGCATCAAGTTAACATGGCATCAAAATATCAGCTAAACAGGGCTGAAAACAGCAACATCAGGACACCTACTTTGCATGCTTGTGCTAGTCACCACATAGATCACAAAAATACATGGCATACACCCCTGGAAAGATGGCATGGCATATTACAAAACACATGTAGGACTCAAATTCATAGGGTGCACACATCAATCATGGCAAAAATAACAAAAGTGCAAGTTCTGTTAAGAAACAGAAACCAACATCACATAGCCCTCTTCCAACAGCATTTCGGGCATCAATATGAGCTCAAATGAAAATGATGTAGTGATATGAAATGATCTACTCTTGAGGCGAACATTTTGATATATTATACGCAAAATGGATCTCAGTGCAAAGTTACGCCACGTTGAAAATGCAACAAAATATCACCGAGATTTAAAACTTTGAAGAATTAGAAGGGGGAAGTCAACGGCGGTTCGGATCTGGATCGGCCGATCCGATCGGGCGACGGCGGGCGGGCGGCGGAGAGCTCGCCGAGCGCGGAAGAGGCGGGCGAGGCGGCGGGCGCGGCGGGCGGGGCGGCGGAGGCGGGCGGGCTGGCAAGGGCGGCGAGGCGGGCGGCTGGCGGCGGAGGCGGCGGGAGGCGGCGGCGGCGCCGAGGTGGCGCTGCCGCCAGAGGAGGCGGGCGGCGGGGCGAGGGTGCGGCCGGATGGAGCGGGGAGGGCCACGGCACGGGCTCTGGCGGGCGGCGGCGGCGGCGGAGCCGCCACACGGCGCTGCCTCCCGTTATGGAGCAGCGGCGGCGACGTGTCCGGCGCCGGGCGGACACGTCCGGCGCGGCGCAGAGGAGAAAACTAGGGTTAGGGGGGAAGAAGACCCATAATTTGGAGTGGGGGTTGCTCAAATAGACATAGAGGGAGCTAGGAGAGTCCAAATGAGGTGTAGTTTTCGCCCACACGATCGTGATCGAACGACGGAGAGCATGGAAGTGACTTAGATGGGTTATTGGGCTGTTTTGAAGGGGTGTTGGGCTGCAACTTAAAAGAGGCCTTTGCGAGAGTGCGGTTAACCGTTGGAGTACCAAACGAGCTCCAAATGACCCGAAACTTGACCGGTGGTCTACGGTTGGTATACCAAGGCCACTAGACAAACCTCGGTCCATTCCGAGAAGTTTTAGTACCCGCACATGGAAAAACGTAAAAGGGGCCGCCGGGGAGATAGGAGTGCCGGATTGCAAAACGGACAACGGGAAAAATGCTCGGAATCATGAGACGAACACGTATGCAAATGCGATGCACATGCTGACATGATAAAAAAATGCATGACATGGACAAAATGCAAAATGAAGAAAAACCCAACCACGGAGGGAATATCATATCACAATGCCGAAAATGGCAAGAGTTGGAGTTACAAATATGGACAGTTACTTCCGGGGTGTTACACTTGACGAGCCTAGCATGTACAGACATGGCCTCGGAACACAAGAGACCGAAACATCGAGCATGAGTCGTATGGAGGATACGATCAACATGAAGATGTTCACCGATGATGACTAGTCCGTCTCACGTGATGATCGGACACGGCCTAGTTGACTCGGATCATGTAATCACTTAGATGACTAGAGGGATGTCTATCTGAGTGGGAGTTCATGAGATGAACTTAATTATCCTGAACATAGTCAAAAGATCTTTGCAAATTATGTCGAAGCTCGCGCTTTAGTTCCACTATTTAGATATGTTCCTAGAGAAAATATAGTTGAAAGTTGACGATGAGCGATTATGCGATGTAAGAAAGCTTATGTCCTTAATGCACCGCCTCGGTGCTGAACCCCAAACATCGCCCGTGGATGTTGCGAACATCGGACATACACGTTTTGATAACTACGTGATAGTTCAGTTAAACGGTTTAGAGTTGAGGCACCAAAGACATTTTTCGAAACGTCGCGGAACATATGAGATGTTTCGAGGGCTGAAATTGGGATTTCAGGCTCGTGCCCACGTCAAGAGGTATAAGACCTCCGACGATTTTCTTAGCCTGCAAACTAAGGGAGAAAAGCTCAATCGTTGAGCTTGTCCTCAGATTGTCTGAGTGCAACAATCACTTGAATCGAGTGGGAGTTGATCTTCCAGAAGTGATGTTTCTCCAAAGTCATTGCCACCAAGCTGCTAGAGCTTCGTGATGAACTATAACAAATCAGGGATAGATATGATGATCCTTGAGATATTCGTGATGTTTGACACCGCGAAAGTAGGAATCAAGAAGGAGCATCAATTATTGATGGTTGGTGAAACCACTAGTTTCAAGAAGGGCAAGGGCAAGAAGGGATACTTCATGAAACAACAAATCAGATGCTGCTCTAATGAAGAAACCCAAGGTTGAACCCAAACCCGAGACTAAGTGCTTCTGTAATAAGGGGAACAGCCACTGGAGCAGAATTACCCTAGATACTTGGTAGATGAGAAGGCTAGCAAGGTCGATAGAAGTATATTGATATACATTAAGTTATTGTGTACTTTACTAGTACTCCTAGTAGCACCGTGGTATTAGATACCGATTCGGTTGCTAAGTGTTTGTAACTCAAATAAATGGCTACGGAATAAACGGAGACTAGCTAAAGGTGAGTGACGATATGTGTTGAAGTGTTTCCAAGTTTGATGTGATCAAACATCGCACGCTCCCTCTACCATCAAGATTAGTATTAAACCAGAATAATTGTCATTTGGTGTTTAGCATAGACATGATTGGATTATGTCTATCGCAATACGGTTATTCATTTAAGGAGAATAATGGTTACTCTATTTATTTGAATAATACCTTCAATAGTCTTGCACCTAAAGGAATGGTTTATTGAATCTCGATCACAGTAATACACATTTTCATGCCAAAAGATATAAGATAGTAATGATGGTACCACTTACTTGTGGCACTGCCATGTAAGTCATATTGGTATAAAACGCATGAATAAGCTCCATGTTGATGGATCTTTGGACTCACTCGTTTTTGAAAAGTTTGAGACATGCGAACCAATATTGGTGTATACGCATGAAGAAACTCCATGCAGACGGATCATTTGGACTCACTTGATTTTGAATCACTTGAGTTATGCAAATCATACCACATGGGCAAAATGACCTGAAAAGCCTCGGTTTCAAAGAAGATGGAACAAGATAGCAACTTGTTGGAAGTAACACATTTTGATGTGTGCAGTCCAATGAGTGCCGAGGCATGCAAATGAATATCGTTATGTTCTTACTTCACGGATGATTTGAGTAGATCTTGAGTGTATTTACTTGATGAAACACAAGTATGAATCATTGAATGGTTCAAGTAATTTCAGAGTGAAGTTGAAGATCATCGTGACAAGAGGATAAAATGTCTATGATATGATCATAGAGATGAGTATCTGAGTTACGAGCTTTGGCACGCAATTAAGACATTGTGGAAATTGTTTCACAATAAATACCTACCGAACACCATAGTGTGATGGTGTGTCCAAACATCATAGTTGCACCCTATTGGATATGGTGCGCACCATGATGTCTCTTATCGAATTATCACTATCGCTCATGGGTTAGGCATTAGAGACAACCGCACTCACTTTAATAGGGCACCACGTAATTCCGCTGAGACGACACCGCTTGAACTATGGTTTGGAGAAACCTAAATTGTCGTTTCTTAAAAGTTTGGGGCTGCGACGCTTATGTGAAAAAGTTTCAGGTTGATAAGCTCGAACCCAAAGCGGATAAAATGCATCTTCATAGGACACCCAAAACAGTTGGGTATACCTCCGATCTCGGCCCGGAAGCAAAAAGGATTGTTTCTAGAATTAGGTCCTTTCCCGAGGAAAAGTTTCTCTCGAAAGAATTGAGTAGGAGGATGGTGGAGACTTGATGAGGTTATTGAACCGTCACTTCAACGAGTGTGTAGCAGGGCACAGGAAGTTGTTCCTGTGGCGCCTACACCAAATGAAGTAGAAGCTTATGATAGTGATCATGAAGTTTTGGATCAAGTCACTACCGTGCTCGTGAGGGTGACAAGGATGCGTACTACTTCAGAGTGGTACAAGTAATCCGTCTTGAAGGTCATGTTGCTAGACAACAATGAACCTACGAGCTATGGGGAAGCGATGGTGGGCTCATATTCCGACAAATGGTTAGAAGCCATGAAATCCGAGATAGGATCCATATATCAGAACAAAGCATGGACTTTGGTGAACTTGCCCGATGATCGGCAAGCCATTGAGATAAATGGATCTTTAAGAAGAAGACGGACGTGGACGGTAATGTCACCATCTATGAAGCTCGACTTGTGGCGAAGAGTTTTTCACAAGTTCAAGGAGTTGACTACGATGAGATTTTCTCATCCGTAGCGATGCTTAAGTCCGTCGAAATCATGTTAGCATTAGCTGCATTTATGAAATCTGGCAGATGGATGTCAAAACGAGTTTCCTTACCAGTCTTCGTAAGGAAAGGTTGTATGTGATACAATCAGAAAGTTTTTGTCGATCCTAAGGATGCTAAAAGGTATGCTGGCTCCAGCGATCCTTCTAAGGACTGGAGTAAGCATCTCGGAGTTGGAATGTGCGCTTGGATGAGATGATCAAAGATTTTGGGTTTATACAAAGTTTATGAGAAACTTGTATTTCCAAAGAAGTGAGTGGGAGTACTATAGAATTTCTGATGAGTATATGTTGTTGACATATTGTTGATCAGAAATGATGTAGAATTTCTAGAAAGCATATAGGGTTATTTGAAAGGTGTTTTTCAATAGAAAACCTGGATTAAGCTACTTGAACATTGAGCATCAAGATCTATGAGGATAGATCAAAAACGCTAAATGGTACTTTCAAATGAGCACATACCTTGACATGATCTTGAAGGTGTTCAAGATGGATCAGTCAAGGAAGGAGTTCTTGCCTGAGTTTTAAGGCATGAAGTTAAGAGTTAAAGCTCGACCACGGCAGAAAAGAGAGAAAGGACGAAGGTCGTCCCCTATGCCTTAGACGTAGGCTCTACAGTATGCTATGCTGTGTACCGCACCTGATGTGTGCCTTGCTACATATCTGGCAAGAGGGTACAAAGGTGATCAAGGAGTGGATCACCAGATAGCGGTCAAAATTATCCTTAGAGGAATAAGGATATGTTTCTCGATTATGGAGGTGATAAAGAGTTCGACGTAAAGGGTTACATCGATGCAAGCTTTAACACCTATCCGAATGACTCTGAGTAGCAAACCGGATATGTATAGTGGAGCAACCATTTGGAATAGCTCCAAGTGGAGCGTGGAAGCAGCATTTACAATATGACCTAGAGATTTATGCGAAGTACATACGGATCTGAATGTTGCGCACCGCTGACTAAAACCTCTCTTACAAGCAAAACATGATCAAACCCCAGAATCATTGAGTCTTAATCACATGATGATTTGAACTAGTTTAATGACACTAGTAAACTCTTTGGATGTTGGTCACATGGTGATGTGACCTGTGAGTGTTAATCACATGGCGATGTGAACTAGATTATTGACTCTAGTGCAAGTGGGAGACTGTTGGAAATATGCCCTAGAGGCAATAATAAATTAGTTATTATTATATTTCCTTGTTCATGATAATCGTTTATTATCCATGCTATAATTGTATTGATAGGAAACTCAGATACATGTGTGGGTACATAGACAACACCATGTCCCTAGTAAGCCTCTAGTTGACTAGCTCGTTGATCAATAGATGGTTACAGTTTCGACCATGGACATTGGATGTCGTTGATAACGAGGATCACATCATTAGCGTAATGATGTGATGGACAAGACCCAATCCTAAGCCTAGCACTAAGATCGTAGTTCAGTATGCTAAAGCTTTTCTAATGTCAAGTATCATTTTTAGACCATGAGATTGTGCAACTCCCGGATACCGTAGGAATGCTTTGGGTGTACCAAACGTCACAACATAACTGGGTGGCTATAAAGGTGCACTACAGGTATCTCCGAAAGTATCTGTTGGGTTGGCACGAATCGAGACTGGGATTTGTCACTCCGGTTGACGGAGAGGTATCACTGGGCCCACTTGATAGGACATCATCATAATGTGCATAATGTGACCAAGGGGTTGATCATGGGATGATGTGTTATGGAACGAGTAAAGAGACTTGCCGGTAACTAGATTGAATAAGGTATCGGTATACCAACGATCGAATCTCGGGCAAGTACAATACCGTTAGACAAAGGGAATTGTATACGGGGTCGATTGAGTCCTTGACATCGTGGTTCATCCGATGAGATCATCGTGGAACATGTGGGAGCCAACATGGGTATCCAGATCCCGCTGTTGGTTATTGACCGGAGAACGCCTCACCATGTCTCGCATGGTTCCCGAACCCGTAGGGTCTACACACTTAAGGTTCGATGATGCTAGGGTTATAAAGGAAGTTTGTATGTGGTTACCGAATGTTGTTCGAGTCCGGATGAGATCCCGGACGTCACGAGGAGTTCCGGAATGGTCCGGAGGTAAAGATTTATATATGGAAAGTTGTTGTTCTGTTTCCGGAAAAGTTTGGGTTTTTCCCAGATTGTACGGGAAGCTTCCTGGAAGGTTCGGAGGATTCGGAGGGTCCGGAGGTCCGGAAATTGTTCCACCACGTCCAATACAGCAGCATGGGCTGTAGGGGGCGCCTAGCCTTAATGGGCCAGGGGCACCAGCCCCCAAGGCCCATGTGCATGGGAGAGGGAAACCCTAAGGGAGGGCCTCCACTTGACTTGGGAGGCACTCCTCCCCCTGGCCGCCGCCCAACCCTAGATGAGATCTAGGGGTCGCCCCCCTCCCCCACCTATAAATAGTGGAGGGTGGGAGGGCAGCCGCACCCCAAGTTCTCGGCGCAGCCCCCCCTCTCCCAAGTACTGCCCTCTCCCCGGTCCTGGCGAAGCCTGCGGGATTGCCACGCCTCCATCACCACCACGCCGTTGTGCTGCTATCTGGATGGAGTCTTCTCAACCTCTCCTCTCTGCTTGCTGGATCAAGGCATGGGAGACATCACCGAGCTGTACGTGTGTTGAACGCGAGGTGTCGTCTGCTCGCACTAGGATCTCCGGTGATTTGAATCACGACAGCACGACTCCTTCAACCCCGTTCACTTGAACGCTTCCGCTTAGCGATCTACAAGGGTATGTAGATGCACTCCTCCCTCTCTTGTTGCTAGAATCTCCATAGATTGATCTTGGTGATGCGTAGAAAATTTTGAATTTCTGCTACGTTCCCCAACAGGAACGTCATCGAGCTGAACGTGTGCAAGAACTCGGAGGTGCCATAGTTTTGGTGCTTGATCGGTCGGGCCGTGAAGACGTACGACTACATCAACCGTGTTGTGCTCACGCTTCCGCTTTCCGTCTACGAGGGTACGTTGACACACTCTCCCCTCTTGTTGCTATGCATCACCTTGATCTTGCGTGTGCATAGGAATTTTTTGGAAATTACTACGTTCCCCAACAGTGGTATCAGAGCCTGGTTTTATGCGTAGATGTTATATGCACGAGTAGAACACAAGTGAGTTGTGGGTGATACAAGTCATACTGCTTACCAGCATGTCATACTTTGGTTCGGCAGTATTGTTGGATGAAGCGGCCCGGACCGACATTACGCGTACGCTTACGCAAGACTGGTTCTACCGACGTGCTTTGCACACAGGTGGCTGGCGGGTGTCAGTTTCTCCAATCCTTGAGAAGGTTAAAACATCACTAACTTGATGAACTATCGTTGTGGTTTTGATGCGTAGGTAAGAACGGTTCTTGCTCAGCCCGTAGCAGCCACGTAAAACTTGCAACAACAAAGTAGAGGACGTCTAACTTGTTTTTGCAGGGCATGTTGTGATGTGATATGGTCAAGACGTGATGCTATATTTTATTGTATGAGATGATCATGTTTTGTAACCGAAGTTATCGGCAATCGGCAAGAGCCATATGGTTATCGCTTATTGGATGCAATGCATCGCATCGTAATGCTTTACTTTATCACTAAGCGGTAGCGATAGTCGAGAAGCATAAGATTGGCGAACGACAACGATGCTACCATGGAGATCAAGGTGTCGCGCCAAAGGGCGATGGTGATCACGACGGTGCTTCAGAGATGGAGATCACAAGCACACGATGATGATGGCCATATCATATCACTTATATTGATTGCATGTGATGTTTATCCTTTATGCATCTTATTTTGCTTTGATTGACAGTAGCATTATAAGATCATCTCTCACTAATTATCAAGAAGTGTTCTCCCGAGTATGCACCGCTATGAAAGTTCTTCGGCCGAGACACCACGTGATGATCGGTGTGATAGGCTCTACGTTCAAATACAACAGGTGCAAAATAGTTGCACACGCAGAATACTCAGGTTAAACTTGATGAGCCTAGCATATACAGATATGGCCTCAGAACACGGAGACCGAAAGGTCAAGCGTGAATCATATAGTAGATATGATCAACATAGTGATGTTCACCATTGAAAACTACTCCATCTCACGTGATGATCGGACATGGTTTAGTTGATTTGGATCACGTGATCACTTAGATGACTAGAGAGATGTCTGTCTAAGTGGGAGTTCTTAAGTAATATGATTAATTGAACTAAATTTATCATGAACTTAGTCCTGGTAGTATTTTGCAAATTATGTTCTAGATCAATAGCTCGCGTTGTTGCTTTCATATGTTTATTTTGATATGTTCCTAGAGAAAAATTATGTTGAAAGATGTTAGTAGCAATGATGCGGATTGGATCCGTGATCTGAGGTTTATCCTCATTGCTGCATAGAAGAATTATGTCCTTGATGCACCTCTAGGTGACAGACCTATTGCAAGAGCAGATGCATACGTTATGAACGTTTGGCTAGCTCAATATGATGACTACTTGATAGTTTAGTGCACCATGCTTAACTGCTTAGAATCGGGACTTCAAAGACGTTTTGAACGTCATGGACCATATGAGATGTTCCAGGAGTTGAAGTTAATATGTCAAGCAAATACCCGAGTTGAGAGATATGAAGTCTCCAACAAGTTCTATAGCTAAAAGATGGAGGAGAATCGCTCAACCAGTGAGCATGTGCTTAGATTTTCTGGGTACTACAGTTGCTTGAATCAAGTGGGAGTTAATCTTCTGGATAAGATAGCAATTGACAGAATTCTCTAGTCACCACCACCAAGTTAGTAGAACTTCGTGATGAACTATAGTATGCAAGGGATGACGAAAAAGATTCCCGAGCTCTTCGTGATGTTGAAATCGACGAAGGTAGAAATCAAAGAAAAACATCAAAGTGTTGATGGTGGACAAGATCGCTAGTTTCAAGAAAAAGGGCAAAGGGAAGAAGGGGAACTTCAAGAAGAACTGCAAGCAAGTTGCTCCTCAAGTGAAGAAGCCCAAGTCTGGACCTAAGCCTAAGACTAAGTGATTGGTCACTGGAAGCGGAACTACCCCAAGTATTTGGCGGATAAGAAGGATGGCAAAGTGAACATAGGTATATTTGATATACATGTTATTGATGTGTACTTTAATAGTGTTTATAGAAACCCCTTGGTATTTGATACTGGTTCAGTTGCTAAGAGTAGTAACTCAAAACGGGAGTTGCAGAATAAACAGAAACTAGTTGAGGGTGAGGTGACGATGTGTGTTGGAAGTAGTTCCAAGATTGATATGATCATCATCGCACACTCCCTATACTTTCGGGATTAGTGTTGAACCTAAATAAGTGTTATTTGGTGTTTGCGTTGAGCATGAATGTGATTTGATCATGTTTATTGCAATACGGTTATTCATGTAAGTTAGGGAATAATTGTTGTTCTGTTTACATGAATAAAACCTTCTATGGTCATACACCCAATGAAAATGGTTTTTTGGATCTCGATCGTGTGATACACATATTCATAATATTGAAGCCAAAAGATGTAAAGTTAATAATGATAGTGCAACTTATTTGTGGCATTGCCGTTTAGGTCATATTGGTGTAAAGCGCATGAAGAAACTCCATGCTGATGGGCTCTTGGAATCACTTGATTATGAATCACTTGATGCTTGCGAACCATGACTCATGGGCAAGATGACTAAGAATCCGTTTTCCGGAACAATGGAGCGAGCAACAGATTTGTTGGAAATAATACATAATGATGTATGCTGTCCGATGAGTGTTGATGCTCGCGGCAGGTATCGTTTTTTTCTGACCTTCACAGATGATTTGAGCAGATATGGGTATATCTACTTGATGAAACACAAGTCTGAGACATTTGAAAATTTCAAAGAATTTCAGAGTGAAGTGGAGAATCATCATAACAAGAAAATAAAAGTTTCTACGATATGATCGCAGAGGTAAAATATTTGAGTTATGAGTTTGGCCTTCAGTTAAAACAATGTGAAATAGTTTCACTACTCACGCCACCTGGAACACCACAGTGTAATGGTGTGTCCGAACGTCATAACTGTACTTTATTAGATATGGTGCGATCTATGATGTCTCTTACCGATTTACCACTATCGTTTTGGGAGTATGCATTAGAGACAGCTGCATTCACGTTAAATAGGGCACCATCTAAATCCGTTGAGACGACATCGTATGAACTATGGTTTAGCAATAAACCAAAGCTGTCGTTTCTTAAAGTTTGGGGCTGTGATGCTTATGTGAAAAAGTTTCAACATTATAAGCTCAAACCCAAATCGGAGAAGTGCGTCTTCACAGGATACCCAAAAAGAAAATATTGGGTACACCTTCTATCACAGATCCGAAGGCAAGATCTTTGTTGCTGAGAGTGGATCCTTTCTAGAGAAGGAGTTTCTCTCGAAAGAAGTGAGTGGGAGGAAAGTAGAACTTCATGAGGTAACTGTACCTTCTCTCGAATTGGAAAGTAGCTCATCACTAAAATCAGTTACAGTGATGCCTACACGAATTAGTGAGGAAGTTAATGATGATGATCATGAAACTTCAGATCAAGTTACTACCAAACCTCGTAGGTCAACCAGAGTGAGATCCGTACCAGAGTGGTACGGTAATTCTATTCTGTAAGTCATGTTACTAGACCATGATGAACCTATGAACTATGAGGAAGCGATGATGAGCCCAGATTCCGCGAAATGGCTTGAGGCCATGAAATCTGAGATGAGATCCATGTATGAGAACAAAGTGTGGACTTTGGTGTAGTTGCCCGATGATCGGCAAGCCATATTGTATAAATGGATCTTCAAGAGGAAGACAGACGCTGATAGTAGTGTTACTATCTACAAAGCTCGACTTGTCGCAAAAAGGTTTTTGACAAGTTCAAAGTGTTGACTACAATGAGATTTTTTCAACTGTAGCGATGCTTAAGTCTGTCCGAATCATGTTAGCAATTGCCACATTTTATGAAATCTCGCAAATGGATGTCAAAACTGCATTCCTTAATGGTTTTCTTAAAAAAAAGTTGTATATGATGCAACCAGAAGGTTTTGTCAATCCTAAAGGTGCTAACAAAATGTGCAAGCACCAGCGATCCATCTATGGACTGGTGCAAGCATCTCGGAGGTGGAATATATGCTTTGATGAGTTGATCAAAGCATATGGTTTTATACAGATTTTTGGAGAATCTTGTATTTACAATAAAGTGAGTGGGAGCACTACCGCCTTTCTGATAAATATATGTGAGTAACATATTGTTGATCAGAAATGATGTAGAATTTTTTTCTGGAAAGCATAAAGAAGTGTTTGAAAGGAGTTATTTAAAAGAAAGACCTCAGTAAAGCTACTTACATATTGAGAATCAAGATCTATTGAGATAGATCAAGACGCTTGATAAGATTTTTTTCAATGAGTACATACCTTGATGAGATTTTGAAGTAATTCAAAATGTAACAGTCAAAGAAAGAGTTCTTGCCTGCATTGCAAAGGTGTGAAATTGAGTAAGACTCAAATCCCGACCATGACAGAAAATAGAAAAGAGAATGAAAGTCATTCCCTATGCCTCAGTCATAGGTTCTATAAAGTATGCTATGCTATGTACCAGACCTATTGTATACCTTGCTCTGAATTTGGCAAGGGGTACAATAGTGATCTAGGAGTAGATCATCGACATTGGTCAAGAATATCCTTAGTGAGGACTAAGGAAATATTTCTCGATTATGGAGGTGATAAAAGAGCCCGTCGTAAAGAGTTACATCGGTGCAAGCTTTCACACCGATCCAGATGACTCTAAGTCTCTATCTGGATACATATTGAAAGTGGGAGAAATTAGCTAGAGTAGCTCCGTGCAGAGCATTGTAGACATAGAATATTGCAAAATACATACGGCTCTGAATGTGACAGACCCGTTGACTAAACTTCTCTCACGAGCAAAGCATGATCATACCTTAGTACTCTTTGGGTGTTAATCACATAGCGATGTGAACTAGATTATTGACTCTAGTAAACCCTTTGGGTGTTGATCACATGACGATGAATAAGGCCCATAACTTCCCCGGTGGTTCCGATAACCTTTCCGGCACTCCGATATTTATCTGGTGACCCTCCGAACTATTTCGGTGTCCGAATATATTCATGCAATATATCAATATTTATGTCTCGACCAGTTCGAGACTCCTCGTCATGTCTGTGATCTTATCCGGGACTCTGAACTACCTTCGGTACATCAAAGCACATAAACTCATAATGCCGATCGTCATCGAACGTTAAGCGTGAGGACCCTATGGGTTCGAGAACTATGTAGACATGACCGAGACTCATCTCCGGTCAATAACCAATAGCGGAACCTGGATGCTCATATTGGTTCCTACATATTCTACGAAGATCTTTATCGGTCAAACCGCATAACAACATACGTTGTTCCCTTTGTCCTCGATATCTTACTTGCCCGAGATTCGATCGCCGGTATCATCATACCTAGTTCAATCTCGTTACTGGCAATTCTCTTTACTCGTTCCGTAATGCATCACCCCACAACTAACTCATTAGTCATATTGCTTGCAAGGCTTTTAGTGATGAGCATTACCGAGAGGGCCCAGAGATACCTCTCCGATACACGGAGTGACAAATCCAAATCTCGATCTATGCCGACTCAACAAACACCATCAGAGACACCTGTAGAGAATCTTTATAATCACCCAGTTATGCTGTGACGTTTGGTAGCACACAAGGTGTTCCTCCGGTATTCGGGAGTTGCATAATCTCATAGTTAGAGGAACATGTATAAGTCATGAAGAAAGCAATAGCAATAAAACTAAACGGTCATTATGCTAAGCTAACGGATGGGTCTTGTCCATCACATCATTCTCTAATGATGTGATCCCGTTCATCAAATGACAATACATGTCTATGGCTAGGAAACTTAACCATCTTTGATTAACGAGATAGTCAAGTAGAGGCATACTAGGGACACTTTTTTGTCTATTTATTCACACATGTACTAAGTTTCTGGTTAATACAATTCTAGCATGAATAATAAACATTTATCATGATATAAGGAAA
Organism: Aegilops longissima; assembly: GCA_021605205.1. Taxonomy (NCBI): domain Eukaryota; kingdom Viridiplantae; phylum Streptophyta; class Magnoliopsida; order Poales; family Poaceae; genus Aegilops; species Aegilops longissima. Next base: position 495,416,822 of record CM038679.1, on the reverse strand, counting down.
TATAAATAACAACTTTATTATTGCCTCTAGGGCATATTTCCTTCAGTCTCCCAGTTGCACTAGAGTCAATAATCTAGTTCACATCGTCATGTGATTTTACACCAATAGTTCACATATTTATGTGATTAGTTCACATCTTCATGTGACTAATATCCAAAGGGTTTACTAGAGTCAATAATCTAGTTCACATCGGTAAGTGATTAACACCCAAAGAGTGATCATGTTTTGCTTGTGAGAGAAGTTTAATCTACGGGTCTGCAACATTCAGATACGTATGTATTTTGCAAATTTCTATATCTACAATACTTTGAATGGAGCTACTCTAGCTAATTGCTCCCACTTTCAATATGTATCTAGATCGAGACTTGGAGTAATCTAGAACGGTGTCAAAAGCTTGCATCAACGTAACTCTTTACGACGAACTCTTTTATCACCTCCATAACCGAGAAATATTTCCTTAGTCCTCTAAGGATAATTTTGACAGCTGTCCAGTGATCTACTCCTAGATCACTATTGTACTCCCTTGCCAAAATCTTGCTAAGGTATACAATAGGTCTGGTACACAACATAGCATAATTTATAGAACATATGACTGAGCCATAGGGAATGACTTTTCATTCTCTTTCTATTTTCTGTCATGGTCGGGTTTTGAGTCTTTACTCAACTTCACACCTTGCAACACAGGCAAGAACTCCTTCTTTGACTGTTCCATTTTGAACTACTTCAAAAACTTGTCAAGGTATGTACTCATTGAAATATTTGTCAAGCGTCTTGATTTATCTCTATAGATCTTGATGCCCAATATGTAAGCATCTTTACCGAGGTCTTTTATTGAAAAATGATTATTCAAGTATCCTTTTATGCTATCTAGAAATTCAGTATCATTTCCGATCAACAATATGTCATCCACATATAATATCAGAAATGCTACAGAGCTCCCACTCACTTTCTTGTAAATACAGGCTTCTCCAAAAGTTTGAATAAAACAATATGCTTTGATCAACTCATCAAAGCGTATATTCCAACTCCGAGATGCTTGCACCAGTCCATAGATGGATCGCTGGAGCTTGCACACTTTGTTAGCACCTTTAGGATTGACAAAACCTTCTGGTTGCATCATATACAACTCTTTTTTAATAAATCCATTAAGGAATGTAGTTTTGATATCCATTTGCCAGATTTCATAAAATGCGGCAACTGCTAACATGATTCGAACAGACTTTTAAGCATCAATACGAGTGAGAAAATCACATCGTAGTCAACATATTGGACTTGTCGAAAACCTTTTGCGACAATTCGAGCTTTGTAGATAGTAACACTACTATTAGCGTCCGTCTTCCTCTTGAAGATCCATTTATTCTGAATGGCTCACCGATCATCGGGCAAGTCAATCAAAGTCCATACTTTGTTCTCATACATGGATCCCATCTCAGATTTCATGGCCTTAAGCCATTTCACGGAATCTGGGCTCATCATCACTTCCTCATAGTTCATAGGTTCATCATGGTCTAGTAACATGACTTCCAGAACAGGATTACCGTACCACTTCGGTGCGGATCGTACTCTGGTTGACCTACGAGGTTCGATAGTAACTTGATCTGAAGTTTCATGATCATCATCATTAGCTTCCTCACTAATTGGTGTAGGCATCACCGGAACTGATTTCTGTGATGAACTACTTTCCAACTAGAGAGAAGGTACAATTACCTCATCAAGTTCTAGTTTCCTCCCACTCACTTCTTTCAAGAGAAACTCCTTCTCTAGAAAGGATCCGTTCTTAGCAACGAATAACTTTCCTTTGGATTTGTGATAGAAGGTGTACCCAACAGTCTCCTTTGGGTATCATATGAAGACGCATTTCTCCGATTTGGGTTTGAGCTTATCAGGTTGAAACTTTTTAACATAAGCATTGCAACCCCAAACTTTAAGGAACGATAGCTTAGGTTTCTTGCTAAACCACAGTTCATATGGTCTCGTCTCAACGGATTTTTAGATGGTGCCCTATTTAACGTGAATGCAGTTGTCTCTAATGCATAACTCCAAAACGATAGTGGTAATTTGGTAAGAGACATCATAGATTGCACCATATCTAATAAAGTACGGTTATGACGTTCGGACACACCATTACGCTGTGGTGTTCTAGGTGGCGTGAGTTATGGAACTATTCCACATTGTTTCAAATGAAGACCAAACTCGTAACTCAAATATTCATCTCCGCGATCAAATCATAGAAACTTTATTTTCTTGTTATGATGATTTTCCACTTCGCTCTGAAATGCTTTGAACTTTTCAAATGTTTCAGACTTATGTTTCATTAAGTAGATATACCCAGATCTGCTCAAATCATCTGTGAAGGTCAGAAAATAACGATACCCGCCGCGAGCCTCAACACTCATCGGATCGCATACATCAGTATGTATTATTTCCAATAAGTCGGTTGCTCGCTCCATTGTTCCGAGATCGAGTCTTAGTCATCTTACCCATGAGGCATGGTTCGCAAGCATCAAGTGATTCATAATCAAGTGATTCCAAAAGCCCATCAGCATGGAGTTTCTTCATGCGCTTTACACCAATATGACCTAAACGGCAGTGCCACAAATATGTTGCACTATCATTATCAACTTTGCATCTTTTGGCATCAATATTATGAATATGTGTATCACTACGATCGAGATTCAATAAACCATTCATCTTGGGTGTATGACCTCAGAAGCTTTTATTCATGTAAATAGAATAACAATTATTCTTTGACTTAAATGAATAACCGTATTGCTATAAACATGATCCAATCATATTATGCTCAACGCAAACACCAAATAACATTTATTTTAGGTTCAACACTAATCCCGAAGGTAAAGGGAGTGTGCAATGGTGATCTTATCAACCTTGGAATCACTTCCAACTCACATCATCACCTCGCCCTTAACTAGTCTCTCTTATTTTGCAACTCTCGTTTCGAGTTACTACTCTTAGCAATTGAACCAGTATCAAATACCGAGGAGTTGCTATAAACACTATTAAAGTACACATCAATAACATGTATATCAAATATAGTTTTGTTCACTTTGCCATCCTTCTTATCCGCCAAGTATCTAGGGCAGTTCCACTTCTAGTGACCATTTCCTTTACAGTAGAAGCACACAGTTCCATGCTTGGGTCTAGCTTTGGGCTTCTTCATGGGAGCAGCAACTTGCTTGCTATTCTTTTTTGAAGTTCCTCTTTCTTTCCCTTTGCCCTTTTCTCGAAACTAGTGGTCTTGTTAACCATCAACACTTGATGCTATTTCTTGATTTCTACCTTCGCTAATTTTAGCATCGCGAAGAGCTTGGGAATTACTTTCGTCATCCCTTGCATATTATAGTTCATCACTAAGTTCTAGTAACTTTGGTGATAGTTACTAGAGAACTTTGTCAATTACTATCTTATCTGGAAGATTAACTCCCACTTGATTCAAGCAATTGTAGTACCCAGACAATCTGAGCACATGCTAACTGGTTGAGCTATTCTCCTCCATCTTGTAGGCAAAGTACTGTCAGAGGTCTCATACCTCTCGACACGCGCATGAGTATGAAATACCAATTTTAACTCTTAGAACATCTTATATGCTTTGTGGTGTTCAAAACATTTTTGAAGTCCCGGTTCTAAGCCGTAAAGCATGGTGCACTAAACTATTAAGTAGTCATCATACCGAGCTTTGTCAAACGTTCATAATGTGTGCATCTGCTCCTGCAATAGGTCTGTCACCTAGAGGTGCATCAAGGACATAATTCTTCTGTACAGCAATGAGGATAATCCTCAGATCACGGACCAAGTACACATCATTGCTACTATCATCTTTCAACTTATTTTTCTCTAGGAACATATCAAAAATAAACGGGGAGCTACATCGCGAGCTATTGATCTACAACATATTATGCAAATACTATCAGGTACTAAGTTCATGATAAATTAAAGTTCAATTAATCATATTACTTAAGAACTCACACTTAGATAGACATCCCTCTAATCATCTAAGTGATCACGTGATCCATATCAACTAAACCATGTCCGATCATCACATGAGATGGAGTAGTTTTCAATGGTGAACACCACTATGTTGATCATATCTTCTATATGATTCACGCCGACCTTCGGTCTCGGTGTTCCGAGGCCATATCTGCATATGCTAGGCTCGTCAAGTTTAACCCAGTATTCTCGCATGTGCAAAACTGGCTTGCACCCGTTGTATGTGAACGAGAGCTTATCACACCCGATCATCACGTGGTGTCTCGGCACGACGATTTAACCGTCATAACGGTGCATACTCAGGGAGAACACTTGTACCTTGAAATTTAGTGAGAGGTCATCTTATAATGCTACCGCCGTACTAAGCAAAATACGATGCATAAGGATAAACATCACATGCAATCAATATAAGTGATATGATATGACCATCATCACCTTGTGTGTTTGATCTCCATCTCCAAAGCACTGTCATGATCACCATCTTCACCGGCTTGACACCTTGATCTCCATCGAAGCATCGTTGTCGTGTCGCTAACTATTGCTTCTACGACTATCGCTACCGCTTAGTGATAAAGTAAAGCAATTACATGGCGATTGAATTTCATACAATAAAGCGACAGCCGTATGGCTCCTGCCAGTTGCCATTAACTGTTACAAAACATGATCATCTCATACAACGATTTATATATCATCACATCTTGACCATATCACATCACAGCAAGCCCTGCAAAAACAAGTGAGACATCCTCTACTTTGTTGTTGCAAGTTTTACGTGGCTGCTACGGGCTTAGTGTCACGCCCAAGATGCGACCCTATCCTAAAGGAACTCGAAGGTCCCACCAAGGATAGAAGCGCATCTTGAAGACGCTTTTGCAAGGTGGATATCATTACATCAACATTACATAATAGTGGGGATACATCCAATACATACAATGTCACATGAATACAACAATACAACATACAAGATCAACATCCGACTACGGATGAATCATAAATGAAACTCAAACAATATCCACCACCGCTAGCCCAGTGCCGCCACCGAACCTATCCCCGATCAAGAAGAAGCGGAAGAAGAACTCGAACAAGTAACATCGCTCTCGCATCAAGATCATCGCATAACCTGTACCTGCAACTGTTGGTGAAGTAATCTGTGAGCCACGAGGACTCAGCAATCCCATAACCATGGGTATCAAGACTAGCAAAGCTTAATGGGTAAGGAAGAGGTAAAGTGGTGAGGTTGCAGCAGCAACTAAGCATGTATGGTGGCTAACTTACGCAAATAAGAGCGAGGAGAGAAGCAAGGCAAGCGGTCGTCAACTAGTAATGATCAAGAAGTGATCCTGAACTCCTACTTACGTCAGACATAACCCAGAAACCGTGTACTCCTCTCGATCAACCCCGAAAAGAGACACTCACGGTTACGCACACGGTTGGTGTATTTTAGAAGAGTTTACTTCAAGTTTACTACAACCGGATATTAACAAATTCCCATCTGCCACATAACCGCGGCACGGCTCTCGAAAGTTTAAACCCCGCAGGGTGTCCCAACTTAGCCCATGATAAGCTCTCGCGATCAACGAAGGATATTCCTTCTCCGGAAGACCGATCGACTCAAATCCCGTTTACAAGACATTTCGACAATGGTAAAACAAGACCAGCAAGACCTCCTGCGCGCCGACACCTCGATAGTAGCCGCACAGATCTCGCCTCGTGCCACGACCGGATGAGCACTACGAACAACTAGAACCAGCCCTCAAGTTTCCCGAGGTGGCGCCGCAAGTGGTTTCTAGTTTGGACCAACACTTAGACAAGCATTGGCCCGGGGCTAAAATAAAGATGACCCTCGGGATGCGCGACTCCCAAGGGAAAAGGTAATAGGTGAGGCAAATGTAAAACCAATGTTGGGCCTTCTTTGGAAGAGCTTTATTCAAAGCGAACTGTCAAGGGGGTCCCATAAATCACCCAACCGCGTTAGGGACGCAAAATCCGGGAACATAATACCGATATGACGGAAACTAGGGCGGCAAGAGTGGAACAAAACACCAGGCCTAAGGCCGAGCCTTCCACCCTTTACCAAGTATATAGATGCATTAATAATATATATAAGAGATATTGTGATATCCCAACATGAACATAATCCCAACATGGAGCAATCTTCATCTTCACCTGCAACTAGCAACGCTATAAGAGGGGCTGAGCAAAAACGGTAACATAGCCAAACAACGGTTTGCTAGGAAGGGGGACAAGGGTTAGAGGTTCATGGCAATTTGGGAGGCTTGAGCAGCAAGTGGTAGGTAACGCAGCATAGCAATAGAACGAAGCAACTAGCATAGCAATGATAGTAATGAGATCCAAGGTGACGGTCATCTTGCCTGAAATCCCGCTAGGAAGAAGAACGAGTCCATGAAGAAGACGAACGGGAGTAGTCGAACGAATCTTCACAATCGCAACATTACCGGAACTAAGAAGCAACACCAGAAAGAAACAAACAACATGGTAAATGCACAAGCATAAACATGGCATAATGCACAATCAAGTATGATGCATGTCCGGTTTAATGAGGCATGTCATGGCAAAGTGCAACAAACAATACTACAAGTTAAATGGAGCTCAATATGCAACGAGTTGCATATTGACAAAACACCACATTGACATATTTAGTTTAATCTTGTTTAAGCTACCAAAATATTAAATGTTGTTAAACATGGCAAGGGGTGAAGCATAAGTAAACTAACGATTTAGGCAAATTTAAATGAGGCCGGAAATAAGAAACAACAATTCCGGAAAATCCTCATATGCATATTTTGAATTTGCTACTGTTCTGTCCTAAAGTAAATTTAGTTGTTGTTAAACAGGAAAATAAAGTGCAACATGTTAAACTAGGCATTTTTCCACCCCATTTACATATAAAGTTTATTTAAAACCGAACTACGGTTATTTAGTTATGAAATAAATCATCTTAGCATGGCATTTGAGCAAATTTAAACAAACAACATTTTAAACATTTTAACATGGGATGAAAATGGCATATTATTAAACTAGATGAAAAACTAAGCATTTTTCATATTTAAAACATTTTAATCCGATGCACGGTTGTGGAGTTATTAAATGCATGAACATGAGGGTGCAATCTGTAAACATGCAGTTTTCTGGATAAGGTTAAATTCGCAGAGTCTAAAAAAAACAGAACTGGGCCGAATCTGGATCGACTGGGCTGCTCACATTGGGCTTTGAGGCAGGTCGGTGGAGAGGGAGGCTGGAAGGGCCTGGCACGGCTGGGCCTTGGGGAAGTAGGCCGACAGCAGGAGGTGCGCTGGGCTGCGGGGCGCACGACCCACCCGGCAACGAGGCAAGTCAACGCAGGCGCTCTCTGGCTCGCTCGATCCTGGAGCAGGGAAGCAGAGGCTGGTCGGGACTTGGCGGGCGACGGCAGGGCTCGTCCTCGCATCGTGAAGCAGGCGACGGCAGGGCTTTGCTGGTCCGGAAGCAGCGCAAGGACGACGGGGAGGAGCTGCGGCGAGCTTGAGGCGGATCCGGTCCCTGGCCATGGATCCGACGGAAAAGGGAGGCGCGGTCATGGAGCTCCAAGCGGCGGCGCCATGGTTCCCTGAGAGAGAAACACGACGAGGGGGTGGTCAGAGAGAACTTCAGCGAAGAAGATGAAGGGAAGGGAGAGGGAGGAGGAGCATGGGCCTGGGCGCTCGCGAGAGGAGGCGGAGCTCCTGCAGGGGGACGTGGCTACCGTTGGTGGTTGGCTGCGGCTGCGGCTCCTGTGACGCGCGGACGAAGGCAGATGTGGGCGGCTGGACTCGTCGAGGAGACATGGGAGGAGATGGCTGGGTGGATCGGTGCACTGGTAGGTGGAGGCGAAGAGGATTTCGAAGAGAGGTGACGGCGCCTTCGGGATTGGGAGGAGGCTGCCGGTTGCGGTGGTGAAGAAAACGAGGGGCGCTGCGGATGGATGGATTTGATGGGTGGCGGCTGCGGCTAATCCGAGGAGGAAGGAGGCTGGCTGCAAGATGGATCTGGGAAGATCCCGAGGTGGAAGAGGACTGGTGGCGGCGGCTGGGGGATGGGACAAGGCTCCTAATTTCTAGGGTTGGATCTCAGGTTAGACTAATATATATAGCGAGTGGGTTAGGTTAGGGGTTAAACCGGTCCGTCCGATCAAAATCGGGCAGACGAGAATAAATAGATTAGGGAAGTCCAAAGAGAAAACGAAGATGTTTTATAGATGTTTGGGGATGATCCGGATCCAACGGTGACGACTGAGCGGGTCGGGTTCGGGCAAGTTTCGGACGCGCACACGAGGGGTCTGAGAGAGGTCGACGGAGGCAAAGAGAGAAAGGGCAACTGCGAATGACTACGAGTTTTATGAAAACATGCAGATGCAATGCGCATGATGTTATGAGATGAGATGCATGACATGAACACAATGCAAAACAAAAGACAAAACCCAACCACGGAGGAAATAACATATCACATCTCCGGAAAAGGCAAGAGTTGGAGTTACGAATATGGAAAGTTGTATCCGGGGCGTTACAACACTCCACCACTACGAGAGGATCTCGTCCCGAGATCTAGGATGGCACCGGAGAAAAACGGAAACGGAACAGGTAAAACAAAGTTGCTTCTTCGACAAACGAGTGAAACCATGAACCTTAAGAGGTTGAGCAAAATGAAAGAAAGAAAACAACGAAGATGAACAAAGTTGAAAACACTCCGCTAGAAAAGAGGAACAAGGATCTGACGAGAACCAAGAGGTTTAGTGATAAGATAGATATTGAAACCACTTGGTTAAAACTAGATAGAGAAGGAATAAGATTGAGATAATTTGGGCAGCACTCCGACTGAAAGAAGAAGGAAAACTTGATAAGATGAAAAGAACTTGAAGAGATGACGCAACACTCCGGTTAAAAGGATAAGCATGAAAAGAACACGGTCCTCACAATTCGAGATGATGAGTGAAGAGAGCAACATCACCATGCCTCCGGAAGAAAGAATAGAAGATAGATCATTGGAATAACAGAATGGAGTAAAGAATGCCAACTTCTGCCACAAATGAGCTTGGAAAGCACCCTTCCAAGAAGGTTATAACGGAGTTGTTGGAAAACCAACAATGAAAATAATAAGCTTGTAGTGGGCTTATGGAAACATCTCAACACTTGAGGTGAAATTATGCCACTAACGAAAAACAATTGCTTGTTTGAGATCAAAGATGAAAACTTTTTTCACGAGAGGATAGGAGAAAACTCGGATCATTGATAAGCACCACAAATAGCAACATTCCTTAGGGAAGGCTTTAAGTGAAATCTATACCAAGATAACTCCAAAGAAGAGATTGATGGATTTAAAATACCTCATTCTTGACAATATGTGAATCATGAAGCACGAGGAGAAATTGCCAAGGATGACATAACACCATCTCAAAAGATAAGGTAGAAAGAATTGCACTTTGGAATGCAAGATGAAGAATACTTGAGCTCACAAAACATGTATTGAACACCATGTTTATTTTAGAGTATAGCTTGGCGGATCATAACTTCGAGAGAAATCTTGAAGAACAAATGAAGAATGAAAAGAATCCTTGACGAACCATCATGTAGAGCCCCCATGAAGAAATCCGGTAATAAAAGGATGATAAAAAGAAAGAGAAGTTGAAGACACAAGGTGAAACCTTGCAATGATTTAGATGGAGCTTCGTGATTATATAACCGAGAGGACTTGGAACTCCGGAAAAGAAAAGATGAAAACACTAGAAACGAGAATTACTTCATCATGAACAATCTCCGGAAGAAAAGAATTGAATCACCTCGAGTAAATAAGAATAAGATTTATTATATGCTTATCCTTCATCAAATTATATTGATGACAAGCAATGGATTTGGCATACTACTTATTCCCGTAGAAAGGATTAAGAGAGATATAGCGCAAACTTGAGAAGGTATTGATGGAACCACCGGTGGAATTTGGAAACAACGAATGAATTAATATGATAACGAAGGAAGTGAAATCTTGAATGAACCACCATAAGAATTGAAAATGAACATAGCAAAGGCACAATTCACCGGGAAGAATTGGAAAACGAATGAAGATGCTTGAGAGAATTTAGATACAAGAGAATGAAGAGATCAAGAACTGATTAGAGGATATTTGAACAATTCACCGGTAACATTTGGAGAATGATAGCTACACGCTGAGAATGAAGAATTATGACATGATGGCCTTCGGAGGAAAGAAATGGAAACAACTCATGAAATGGTCCGGATGGGTGAAAAGAATTCCCACAATCGAAAACAATTATGAGAGAATGACATCAAGCTAGAACCATGAATCTTGAAGAGAATGGAGCAAGATTTAAGAGAAACTCTTCTTCGGTCTTCAAATGTTGAGAATGACGATGAGAAACATCACCATGAATTGTTGGGATACTCCGAGATGAAAATTAGAAAGGTTGAACCAATGATGAAAAGAATTTGGAAGATCTTGGAGAAAGACATTTGACTGATGATAACTCATTCTTACGTCAAACTTTGAAAAGAATTTTAGAAGCTCCGGAAAATTAGAAGAGTCGTAAGATCCTCGAAAAGACACGTGGGTTAGGGCCCACTCAAAAGAAACACCGTTGAACGATTGCTTGAAATAAAGATTGCACCGGTAGAATTAAATGGCTTGAATGAGATAGCACCCTCAAAAGAACTTGAGTGAATTGAGACTGGAAACTTGAATCTTCTGAGATATCTTCAACACTCCGAAACAATTGAATAGCGACAAGTGGATGATTAAAAAGTGCACCGGTACGAGAAAAACATTAGAAACGAGGAAAGGAATATGATGACTATCGAAAGCTTGAATTGGATCCACCGGAGAAGAAACAACAATGAAGGATGATGAACTTGAAACTGTTGAGCATCTTGAAGAGGGATCACTGGATCAGAACATTGATTGAAAAGAGTGAAGAGACTTCACATGAATAAATGGATACTTGATTAAAATATATAAGTCCTTGCAGAAAAGGGGTGGGAGGGCGGGAAAACAAAGACAACTTGGGATGGATGAAACAAACACCGTCGAGAAAACTAAGAATTGATCTTGCAAATGTTGAAATGATCGGATCCACTTAAAGAGAAGCACGCCGGTTTGGAAAGAATTGACATCACAATCTCGATAAACAAGAAGGATTAGCACTCTCATAGAAATGTGAGAACACCGCTTGAAAGGTATGGAATCGACACTTGACATCGAAGCAACTCGAATACCACAAATAAAACAAAACAAAGGATTTGGCTTGCAGAATAAGCCGGAACAAATACATATGATAGAGATTTACCCAATCCCATATCATGCATCTGTCGGAAAGATATTCTAGAAGCTACTTGAATTCCCACCTATAAACTCCCGAAACTTTCTAGTTATGCAATCTGGTGTTGGGGATCAGGGGACACAAAATATCTCACCCAAACTAACAATACCTAGATCCAAATTGTATCCATCCTTCAACACATAACCAAGAAAACTCCAAAATCGTGTACCTCAACCTTCAAAAGCATCCGTTATCTGAGTTATGGCAATACCCGAACTCCCAAGATGGGTGGCGCCGAGGTTATCTCACCAACAACTGCATAAAAGAGATTTTCGTGTCGGCAAAACTCGTGTATTTCAGAACTGCAACGATAAAATTGTGACGACAACACCTCGGAGCTCAACTCCCGTGACACCGCCACAACCCCTAAATGTCGAGGCACCAAGAACAATGTTCTCGTCACAAGAATATCGGAACGATCCCAAGATACCAGCGTGATCCTAAAAAAAATTCGTGAAATTTGAGGAGAGGAAAGACAAAACATCTACGCGGGAGGCCTCACCAGAGCGCTGACGAAGGACCGAGGAGTAAAAGAATCCTACTCACGATATATATAATCCTAAGACTCAAAATAGTTTTCTTCTAGACTCAACAACGGCCAACAAACAAGGGGCTCCTATGGTCGGTCGAGGCTCGATACCAACTTATCACGCCTAAGATGCGACCCTATCCTAAAGGAACTCAAGGTCCCACTAAGGATAGAAGCGCATCTTGAAGACGCTTTTGCAAGGTGGATATCATTACATCAACATTACATAATAGTGGGGATACATCCAATACATACAATGTCACATGAATACAACAATACAACATACAAGATCAACATCCGACTACGGATGAATCATAAATGTAAACTCAAACAATATCCACCTCGCTAGCCCAGTGCTGCCGACCGAACCTATCCCCGATCAAGAAGAAGCGTAAGAAGAACTCCGAACAAGTAACATCGCTCTCGCGTCAAGATCATCGCATAACCTGTACCTGCAACTGTTGGTATAGTAATCTGTGAGCCACGAGGACTCAGCAATCCCATAACCAGCGGTATCAAGACTAGCAAAGCTTAATGGGTAAGGAAGAGGTAAAGTGGTGAGGTTGCAGCAGCGACTAAGCATGTATGGTGGCTAACTTACGCAAATAAGAGCGAGGAGAGAAGCAAGGCAAGCGGTCGTCAACTAGTAATGATCAAGAAGTGATCCTGAACTCCTACTTACGTCAGACATAACCCAGAAACCGTGTTCTCCTCTCGATCAACCCCGAAAAGAGATACTCACGGTTACGCACACGGCTGGTGTATTTTAGAAGAGTTTACTTCAAGTTTACTAAAACCGGATATTAACAAATTCCCATCTGCCACATAACCGCGGGCACGGCTCTCGAAAGTTTAAACCCTGCAGGGGTGTCCCAACTTAGTCCATGATAAACTCTCGCGATCAACGAAGGATATTCCTTCTCCCGGGAAGACCCGATCAGACTCGGAATCCCGTTTACAAGACATTTCGACAATGGTAAAACAAGATCAGCAAGACCTCCCGCGCCGACACCCGATAGTAGCCGCCGCGTATCTCGCCTCGTGCCACGACCGGATGAGCACTACGCATAACTAGAACCATCCTCAAGTTTCCCGAGGTGGCGCTGCAAGTGGCTCTAGTTTGGACCAACACTTAGACAAGCATTGGCCCCGGGGGCTAAAATAAAGATGACCCTCGGGATGCGCGACTCCCAAGGGAAAAGGTAATAGGCTGAGGCAAATGTAAAACCAATGTTGGGCCTTCTTTGGAAGAGCTTTATTCAAAGCGAACTGTCAGGGGGTCCCATAAATCACCCAACCGCATTAGGGACGCAAAATCCGGGAACATAATACCGATATGACGGAAACTAGGGCGGCAAGAGTGGAACAAAACACCAGGCCTAAGGCCGAGCCTTCCACCCTTTACCAAGTATATAGATGCATTAATAATATATATAAGAGATATTGTGATATCCCAACATGAACATAATCCCAACATGGAGCAATCTTCATCTTCACCTGCAACTAGCAACGCTATAAGAGGGGCTGAGCAAAAACGGTAACATAGCCAAACAACGGTTTGCTAGGAAGGGGGACAAGGGTTAGAGGTTCATGGCAATTTGGGAGGCTTGAGCAGCAAGTGGTAGGTAACGCAGCATAGCAATAAAACGAAGCAACTAGCATAGCAATGATAGTAATGAGATCCAAGGTGACGGTCATCTTGCCTGAAATCCCGCTAGGAAGAAGAACGAGTCCATGAAGAAGACGAACGGGAGTAGTCGAACGAATCCTCACAATCGCAACATTACCGGAACTAAGAAGCAACACCGGAAAGAAACAAACAACATGGTATATGCACAAGCATAAACATGGCATAATGCACAATCAAGTATGATGCATGTCCGGTTTAATGAGGCATGGCATGGCAAAGTGCAACAAATAATACTACAAGTTAAATGGAGCTCAATATGCAACGAGTTGCATATTGACAAAACACCACATTGACATATTTAGTTTAATCTTGTTTAAGCTACCAAAATATTAAATGTTGTTAAACATGGCAAGGGGTGAAGCATAAGTAAACTAACGATTTAGGCAAATTTAAATGAGGCCGGAAATAAGAAACAAAAATTCCGGAAAATCCTCATATGCATATTTTGAATTTGCTACTGTTCTGTCCTAAAGCAAATTTAATTGTTGTTAAACAGGAAAATAAAGTGCAACATGTTAAACTAGGCATTTTTCCAACCCATTTACATATAAAGTTTATTTAAAACCGAACTACGGTTATTTAGTTATGAAATAAATCATTTTAGCATGGCATTTGAGCAAATTTAAACAAACAACATTTTAAACATTTTAACATGGGATGAAAATGGCATATTATTAAACTAGATGAAAAACTAAGCATTTTTCATATTTAAAACATTTTAATCCGATGCACGGTTGTGGAGTTATTAAATGCATGAACATGAGGGTGCAATCTGTAAACATGCAGTTTTCTGGATAAGGTTAAATTCGCAGAGTCTAAAAAAACAGAACTGGGCCGAATCTGGATCGACTGGACTGCTCACATTGGGCTTTGAGGCCGGTCGGTGGAGAGGGAGGCTGGAAGGGCCTGGCACGGCTGGGCCTTGGGGAAGTAGGCCGACAGCAGGAGGTGCGCTGGGCTGCGGGGCGCACGACCCACCTGGCGACGAGGCAAGTCAACGCGGGCGCTCTCCTGGCTCGCTCGATCTGGAGCAGGGGAAGCAGAGGCTGGTCGGGACTTGGCGGGGCGACGGCAGGGGCTCGTCCTCGTCATCGTGAAGCAGGGCGACGGCAGGGCTTCGGTTGGTCCTGGAAGCAGCGCAAGGACGACGGGGAGGAGCTGCGGCGAGCTTGAGGCGGATCCGGTCCCTGGCCATGGATCCGACGGAAAAGGGAGGCGCGGTCATGGAGCTCCAAGCGGCGGCGCCATGGTTCGCTGAGAGAGAAACACGACGAGGGGGTGGTCGGAGAGAACTTCAGCGAAGAAGATGAAGGGAAGGGAGAGGGAGGAGGAGCATGGGCCTGGGCGCTCGCGAGAGGAGGAGGAGCATGGGCCTGGGCGCTCGCGAGAGGAGGTGGAGCTCTGCAGGGGGACATGGCTGCCGTTGGTGGTTGGCTGCGGCTGCGGCTCCTGTGACGCGCGGACGAAGGCAGATGCGGGCGGCCGGACTCGTCGAGGAGACATGGGAGGAGATGGCTGGGTGGATCGGTGCACTGGTAGGTGGAGGCGAAGAGGATTTCGGAGAGAGGTGACGGCGCCTTCGGGATTGGGAGGAGGCTGCCGGTTGGGCTGGTGAAGAAAGAGAGCTGCTACACAGACGACATATTCGGACGATTTGCAGACGATGCAGGGCATCGAGCCATCCATGCGTAGTCCAAAAGTGAACATCACCGTTGAATCCTCCGGTCGTTCACGGTTCGGCTGGTTTATGTCGTCCGTACAGCAATTTCGGTGAAGAAAACAAGGGAGGTGGGGTGGCGCTGCGGATGGATGGATTTGATGGGTGGCGGCTGCGGCTACTCCGAGGAGGAAGGAGGCTGGCTGCAAGATGGATCTGGGAAGATCCCGAGGTGGAAGAGGACTGGTGGCGGCGGCTGGGGGATGGGACAAGGCTCCTAATTTCTTTGGTTGGATCTCAGGTTAGACTAATATATATAGCGAGTGGGTTAGGTTAGGGGTTAAACCGGTCCGTCCGATCAAAATCGGGCAGACGAGAATAAATAGATTAGGGAAGTCCAAAGAGAAAACGAAGATGTTTTATAGATGTTTGGGGATGATCCGTATCCAACGGTGACGACTGAGCGGGTCGGGTTCGGGCAAGTTTTGACGCGCACACGAGGGGTCCGAGAGAGGTCAACGGAGGCAAAGAGAGAAAGGGCAAGCTCGCGAACGACTACGAAGTTTTACGAAAACATGCAGATGCAATGCGATGATGCTATGAGATGAGATGCATGACATGAACACAATGCAAAACAAAAGACAAAACCCAACCACGGAGGAAATAACATATCACATCTCCGGAAAAGGCAAGAGTTGGAGTTACGAATATGGAAAGTTGTATCCGGGGCGTTACACTTAGCAAGAACCGTTCTTACCTATGCATCAAAACCACAACGATTTTTCGTCAAGTTTGCCGTTTTAACCTTCAACAAGGACCGGGTGTAGTCACACTCGATTCAACTAAATTTGGAGAAACAGACACCCACTGGCCACCTGTGTGCAAAGCAGGGGGGTAGAACCAGTCTCATGAACGCGGTCATGTAATGTCGGTCTGGGCCGCTTTATCCAACAATACCACCGAATCAAAGTATGACATGTTGGTAAGCAGTATGACTATTATCGCCCACAACTCTTTGTGTTCTACTCGTGCATATAACATCTACGCATAGACCTGGCCCGGATGCCACTGTTGGGGAACGTAGTATTTCAAAAAAATTGCCTATGATCACGCAAGATCTATCTAGGAGAAGCATAGCAACGAGCGGGGAAAGTGTGTCTACGTACCCTTGTAGACCAAAAGCGGAAGTGTTTAGTAACGCGGTTGATGTAGTCGAACGTCTTCACGATCCAACCGATCCAAGTACCGAACGTACGGCACCTCCGTATTCAGCACACGTTCAACACGATGACGACCCTTGAGCTCTTGATCCAGTTGCGGACGAGGGAGAGTTCCGTCAGCACGACGGAGTGGCGACGGTGACGATGAAGTTACCGGCGCAGGGCTTCGCCTAAGCACTACGATGATATGACCGAGGTGTTAACTGTGGAGGGGGGGCCGCACACGGCTAGGAACAATTGATGTGTGTTCTAGGGGTGCCCTCCCCATGTATATAAAGGAGCAAGGGGGAGGCCGGCCGACCCTATAGGGCACGCCCAAGGGGGGCAATCGTACTCCTAGTAGGAGTTGGATTCCCCCTTTCCTAGTCGTACTAGGAGAAGAAGGAAGGAGAGGGGAAGGAGAAGGACGGAGGGGGCGCCGCCCCTCCCCTAGTCCAATTCGGACTAGGCCCATGGGGGGGGGGGCACGACCAGCCCTTGGCTGCTCCCTCTCTCTCTCTCCCTTAAGGCCCAAGAAGGCCCATAACTTCCCCGGTGGTTCCGATAACCCTTCCGGCACTTCTTTATTTATCCGGTGACCCTTCGAACTATTCCGGTGTCCGAATATAGTCATCCAATATATCAATATTTATGTCTCGACCATTTTGAGACTCCTCGTCATGTCCATGATCTCATCTGGGGCTCCGAACTACCTTCGGTACATCAAAACACATAAACTCATAATACCGATCGTCATCGAACGTTAAGCGTGCGAACCCTACGGGTTCGGGAACTATGTATACATGACCGAGACCCATCTCCGGTCAATAACCAATAGCAGAACCTGGATGCTTATATTGGTTCCTACATATTCTACGAAGATCTTTATCGGTCAAACCGCATAACAACATACATTGTTCCCTTTGTCATCGGTATATTACTTGCCCGAGATTCGATCGTCGGTATCATCAAACCTAGTTCAATCTCGTTACCGGAAAGTCTCTTTACTCCTTCCGTAATGCATCATCCCGCAACTAACTCATTAGTTACATTGCTTGCAAGAGCTTATAGTGATGAGCATTACCGAGAGGGCCCAGAGATACCTCTCTGATACACGGAGTGACAGATCCAAATCTCGATCTATGCCAACTCAACAAACACCATTGGAGACACCTGTAGAGAATCTTTATAATCACCCAGTTACGTTGTGACGTTTGATAGCACACAATGTGTTCCTCCGGTATTCGGGAGTTGCATAATCTCATAGTTAGAGGAACATGTATAAGTCATGAAGAAAGCAATAGCAATAAAACTAAAAGATCATCATTCTAAGCTAACGGATGGGTCTTGTCCATCACATCATTCTCTAATGATGTGATCCCGTTCATCAAATGACAATACATGTCTATGGCTAGGAAACTTAACTATCTTTGATTAACGAGCTAGTCAAGTAGAGGCATACTAGGGACACTTTGTTTGTCTATGTATTCACACATGTACTAAGTTTCCGTTTAATACAATTATAGCATGAATAATAAACATTTATCATGATATAAGGAAATATAAATAAAAACTTTATTGTTGCCTCTAGGGCATATTTCCTTCAGATGCATTACGTACTGAGTAAAGAGACTTGCCGGTAACGAGATTGAACTAGGTATGGTGATACCGACGATCGAATCTCGGGCAAGTAACATATCGATGACAAAGGGAACAACGTATGTTGTTATGCGGTTTGACCGATAAAGATCTTCGTAGAATATGTAGGAGCCAATATGAGCATACATGTTCTACTATTGGTTATTGACCGGAAAGGTGTCTCAGTCATGTCTACATAGTTCTCGAACCCGCAGGGTCCGCACGCTTAACGTTCGATGACGATTGGTATTATGAGTTTATGTGACTTGATGATCGAAGTTTGTTCTTAGTCCTGGATGAGATCACAGACATGATGAGGAGTCTCAAAATGGTCGAGACGTAAAGATCGATATATTGGAAGGCTATATTCGGACATCGAAAAGGTTATGAGTGGTTCGGGTATTTTTCGGAGTACCGGAGAGTTACGGGAATTCGCCGGGGGAAGTATTGGGCCTTCATGGGCCTTAGTGGAAAGGAGAGAAGGGCCACAAGGGGAGGCCGCACGCCCCCTTCTTTCCTTCTCCCTCTCCTACTCATTCCCTCTCTCCCCTCTTGGAAAAGAAAGGGGACTCCACTAGGATTGGGAATCCTAGTTGGACTCCTCCTATAGGCGCGCCCCTCCTAGGCCATCCTCCTCTTCCCCCCTCCTTTATATACGTGGGAGGAGGGCACCCCAAAGACACACAAGTTGATTTCTTAGCTGTGTGCAGTGCCCCCCTCCACATTTTTCCACATCGGTCATATTGTCGTAGTGCTTAGGCGAAGCCCTGCGTCAGTAACTTCATCATCACCATCACCACACCGTCGTGCTGACGAAACTCTCCCTCGGCCTCAGCTGGATCTAGAGTTCGAGGGACCTCACCGAGCTGAACGTGTGCAGATCGCGGAGGTGTCGTGTGTTCGGTACTTGATCGGTTGGATCGCAAAGACGTTTGACTACATCAACCGCGTTACTTAACGCTTCCGCTTTTGTTCTACGAGGGTACGTGGACACACTCTCACCGCTCCTTGCTATCCTTCTCCTAGATAGATCTTGCCTGATTGTAAGAAATTTTTGAAATACTACGTTCTCCAACATGTTATACCCTGTATTCATTTTCTATTAGCCTTTGTTTGGCAAGATGTTGTAAGTTTCCAAAGCAGTCTTTCGTACTATGTCTGTCGAGATGAATGATGTATTAATTGCAAATTCCAAAAAAATGGGTACTTGACATATCTGTGCTGGAAAAAAAACCTAATAACAGCTTTCTTTTGAGCTTCGTTTCATCCATACACTTTGTATGTGTGTGTTAGTGTGTAGTGGTTTTTTTCTACCATATGGGCAGCTGGTGGTTTTGTTGTTGACTCATCCATGTGAATCGGTGCTACTTAACATGCAAATGTCAAATGGAGTACCTCCTTAGGTCATTCATTTTGGTAAACTAAGTCATGCTAAACAATGCTTAAAGCAAAAGGCATATCTGATCCTTAGGTGATGCACTAGCCTAGAAAATGCATGCCAATGGTGATTTTTTGTCTCTCTTTGAAATGGTGTATTTACTTGTAACGATTTCAATGATTTTGATTGGGCACATGTATAATGGCATGCATACAGATGTCCTGAACTTCCCTTTTTCAGTAAAATTTAATGGTTCAAGTTATATTACAAGGACTTTTTTAAGTAGCAGTTTTATTTAGGTGCTACAGTGATGAGTAATGCACCCGAATTTCTTGATTATTTAAGCATACAACAAGGATAAGGTGTATAATGTTGAAATAGAAGATATAGATACGGATACGTACATAGCATAAAATTAGGTTATTTTGTCCATCACGTGGACGTAGGTATATATCTATATCTAGATAGTTCATTGCCCGTGACTAAGTTTGAGTTAACATTTTCGCATTATGACTAGCCACGAGTGGTATGTTTAAGTGCATTGTTTCTCTTTTCTTGTTAGCCTTACAAAAATTGAAAGCCCCGATGTGCCCTAACACCCCAACCAACACGTGTCATTGAATATGCACATGTCATTACATTAAACTATAGATTTTGTGTCAAAAGTTTACTAGAGCAGCATATACTCGAAAAAACAAACACTTCACATGTGTCTTTGCTTGAATACTTGGTTTAGATTTACATATTAAGACGTTGTTTCGACACTTGTGAATGGTAACGGGATAGGATTGGAAGTGCTTCCTACACAACATTTTCCTGGAGGAATTTGACGGCCATCTCACACGGAACCAAAATAAATTATGTCTTTTTATTCTACGTCTCTCCTTGATTTTTGGTTGTGTGAATATTAGGCCTATGGAAGAAGTTGGGGAGAGTGCGGCTTATAGGAGAAGCCGCCAAAATAACTTGGCCATCATGTTTGAATGGACTCGTTATTTTCTACACAATAAAATTTTGTAGTTCCATTCCGTTGAATGAACTAGAGTTGTACTCGTCACGTGACATGTGGTCATCATGAAGCCAGAGTTGTCATGTAGTGCTATTTTTTGAGAAATATTAATGATGATGTATTAGATGTTTGTCTCTTTTTTAAAATGAGAGAAGACGATTGGCCTTTGATGTTGCATCCTATGAGATGCTTTGGTAGTTTTTTTTTTCTTTGACCACTAAACACGAAATGACCAAAATTTAACTAATTAGAAGAGACATAAAAAATCTTAAACTATGTAGAGCTTGACCTTATCGTGTGAAGTTATTGTCAAATGGCCAACATTACACCACTCTTCATGTGGAAAAAGGTGCATCTACCATTAATAATGAGCTAGGAGTAATTGATGGAAAAATATATTTAGGAATCAAAGGTAGCTCAAGTCTATGGTCAAATGCATGAACTAGTCGGAGCTCGTATGAGAAGAATTGGTTTAACCGCCTTAAATATGACAAAATATCTCCGAGATGTTAATAACCAATGCATGCTTTTATTTGTCAATAATATCTTTCGTTTTATTAAAGCGGGATCAAAGCTTTCCTCTTTTTATTCAGGAGAATGCCCTCCAGAGTGGGTAATCAAGCTACTCTTAATGGGCTCTTGCAAGAAAGAACTATTTATAATAAAAAAACGGATCTATAACTTTGATTCAAGTTGTTTATGCACCTACAAATGATTTGACCGACCCTGGCCCTCCCATGACATTTAAATATTTGGATAACTTCTATTTAACAGTGAGCTTCTGTGAGATGGGTTGCGCCACTTTGGTGAATTGTCCCTCGTGTGAAATATGGTCTAAGGTGGCTTCTGGACTAAATTGGGTTGCTTCCATTCGGCGAATTGGCCGTTGAGCTCATGGATGTGAGACATGTCGTTGCATCTCCAACTTCGGGGCGGAAATATGACAGACCCGCAAAAGAAGAAGCAGGTTGCCTCGATGTTCTTCCTCCTCCCTCTAGGAAGGTGAATTTTCCAACATTGGTGACAATCTACCATTGATATCCTCTCAACCATCTCCCAACACAAGATATCCTCCCAACCATTGAGAATGAAGTTGATCTTTGGGTAAAGGTAGGCCTCGACACCGTTGTAGCCGGAATTGACAACACACATAGTTCATGGGGCGTGCTACGCAGCCGGGTCGTGAGCCATCAGATTTGCCGCATCAAGCGATCGAGCGCGCCCCACCATTGCAACACAAGTCTTGTCATAGAATTATTTCCGCGACACAAGTCTTGCTGCAGAATTTTTTTGTAACAGTTGTTTTGTTGCATTTTTTTGCAACCGAGTTCTTGTTGCAAATTTTCTTTTTTACAACCGATGTCTTGTTGCAGAAAAATTTCGCAAGAGAAGTTTTGTTGCAGAGTGTAGAACCATCATAGACCACAACACTACATATATTTTAGAAATATACCTCATATTGCAGAAGCGCGTTCGACAAAGGATGTTATGCAGGCTCTCACTTGGACACGTGTAATGCCGGGGAGGTGGCGGCCGCTGCCGCTGTGATCCGCCGGGTGATGACAAGAGTTTCCCACAGTTCATTGTTTTTGTTAGTTAGCTGTAACCCAAATGTCTTGCTCGTCTTTTTGTTCTTCTTAATGTGTAATGTTCGGGTTGAATTTTCCGCGATCACCCGCTGGCAATAGATGGCTTGCCAAGGCCTTGTTTGACCAAAACAATGGATTGTACTTTCTCAGTTTGTGTTTATAAGTCTCCCTTGTATTTTGGTCAAACTTTGAACATAGATTTGATTAGCCAGATATAAGTTATAAACCACAAAATCTATATATTTGGACTTGTATATTTGAAATAAGTTTCAAATGATATTATTGTTAATAAATAAGACATATATTTTATTAATTAAATTTACGTTCAAAGTTTCACACAAAATACAAAGGGACTAATAAACCTGGACGAGGAGAGTAGCAAAACAAGCTAATTGAACTTTTGGTAACCGCAAACTTCATAATGGCACCCCGCAGAATGAACAATATAGATATTTTTCTTCTTCTTCATACTTCAATTGTTTGGCCGGGTTTATGTTGCTAGGAGAAAATACTCCTCAAGTGGATGAGCTACAATAATTTGGTTCATTTAATGATTGTACTCGAGTTTATCTCAAGGTGGTCCAGCAATTTGTTGTTTGCATATGCCCACAGGTGGTAGGTATAGTACTCCGGAAGAAAAGATTCGGCGATGGCAACGCACGTCCTTCCGTCTGCTGCACGCCTTGTCCGAAATGAGAGCTTCTTCTATATTTCCTTGTCACTGTCGATTTGCAGGCGCATTTTCTTAATAGGTTCAGGCATTGCATTTCTTTCTCTGAATTTTCTACCCTGATTTATTCTTGGACGCCGATAACTGCCACACATGTGGCAGTTAGGTGGGTCGGCCCGCACGTCCTGTTCGGTGCGGGGACTAATCCGCCCGCACGACGGCGTCCGGCCAAGACGAAATACACGACCAAGACGTCCGGTGTGTGGCGCGAACGCCCACACGTCCGGCAACCCATCCCGCTGCCGCGACAACCCGAACGCAAGGCCGACGCCGTGACCTACCGACGAACCCTATCGCATCGATCTACATCGCTCCTACCTCTCGATCCCATCACGTGTTTCTCTGGTTGCCATGGCAACCAGACTAGATCTATAGCGCACCCACCCCTCCATCCTATCCCAACCCCTTGACACCACCACTCATACACCCCCGCCCCCACCCCCACCCCGATCGATGAGCCCGCGGCATGCATAAAAGAGGAGCAGGTCAAACTCCGATCTCATCGTCTTTCTGGTCCTATTTCCACCCCTACTAGTTGAACTTTCTGATTGCTCACGAAGCGGGCAACTACATCCACAACTACATGGCAATTGCCACACGGATCTAGTGTTCACTAGAAGCATGGAAGGAATGGATGGGGTGGATTTGGGTGGCAATCGAAATAGAGAGAACTAGTTGCCGCTCAATTTTACGTTGGTTGCCGCTTTGTCTTTGCAGTTAGTGGCCACCATGGTGTTTAGTCATTGCCATCTTCTTGTGTTGCTCATCGCCATCGGTTGAAAAACGACACTTGGCGCCCAGATTTTAGAAAATGGGATAACAAACGTGCATATCATATTTGCCATCGTGTAATTGGTTGTCTACGCAATAATTGTGATGGGATTGCCGTGTTTTTCTTGTATGTACAAAAAAATCAGCAGAAAATGCAGTTTCATGTGTCTCTTGTTTGTGCAGTGACTAATAAACACAATGGGAAAAGAGGCGGAAGAATGAATCAGAAAGATGGCGCAGATCATTGGTTTTCTCAAAACCCGGCAATGCAACCTTGGGATGCATCGAGTACAATCAACTCATTTCCGCGGGACCGTTGCTGCCACTTTTAGAGCAGTATGTGAGCATGGGTACGGTAAATGATCAAAAAAAAGGGACAATTGCCATGTTATGGGGGGCGTGGGGAATGGTATTGTACTTATGTCCTACCATGTTACTTTTTCGAGGGTCAAACTCGGGGTGACTTGGCAAGTTCAAACACAGGCGCTAACGCTGATGGATGTACGCTCGACCATTTTCAAGTAGCCAATGTGGCAAATCAAGGTAACACATATCAATAAAACCATTCAACTTTTGCGAAAAGATGAAAAAAAGACTTGAAGAGATGGAAAATACTTACAAGTTTTATGGTGGAAACGCAGGACCGTCATGTAGCACGTGGCAACCGCCAAGAATCGGTACCGCCATCGACGCCAAACACAGGTGAGTAGTATGAAGTGATTCGCTGACAATGCAACATCGGAGGAATTATATGTGACATTGCTGCTTGTGTGTTGTATTCGCAAAAAGTGTAGTTTGTCATGTATGATATGAATGCATTTGCCATGTGTAGTGAAATGCATTTGCCATGTGTGATCAACTGTGGTTGCCATGTGTGATCAACTGTGGTTGCCATGTGTGATCAACTGTGGTTGCCATGTCTGATGTACTGTGGTTGCCATGTCTGATGAACTACAATAGCCATGGATAATCAACTGCAGTTGCCATGTATTACCAACTGCTTTTGCCATGGACAATCAACTATGGTTGCCATGTACTATCAACTATGGTTGTCATGCGTAATAAAAAATGTCGTTGACATGTATAGAAAAAATTGTGGGTGCCAAAATATGAACAAACCGGATTATTCTGCACACTATGATTGATGTCATGCCAGAAATCGGATGCAGATGGTTTTTTCGGTTATGAAACAAAACTGCCATTCAAACGAAGATTAAATGCATGCTTTTTTTCTTTTTTCTGCAGGACCTCCAACTATACTAAATGGCAGCGCGGGGGCATCTCATGCGGGTACCTTTGAGCACACGGGAGGGACATCACAACAGCATGTCGCCGATGATGCCACAAACAATGAAGAATTAGTGTCGGGGCTGGCAATCGTTGAAGCGACTACGACAAGCACACTGTGGGGGTGACCTCATCACCACTTTTGACCGACCGGTAGCACGATTCCGTGGCGGTACCTCCATGAAGTCATCGTCATCGTCCCGATGGTCGCCATGAGCCATTGTGCTACAAAGAGCAACAAAAACACACATCAAATGGAGCAACACGTATTAAAAATACAGAAATGTAGCCAAAGTGGGAGAGCAGAAAATGCAGATACATGGCAACAACACATGTCTCGCTTCTTAAATGATTCGGTTGTCGCGCAAGTGTCAAACTGCAATGCAGCTAGATTCATGTTGCCATCGGTGGTGGCGTTAACTAAAGGGTACTTCAAAAATAGGCGACATATGCTAGATTCATGTTGCCATGTTAACAAAACAACTAGTTGTGGCGGATAAAAGGCACTCCATCGACATGGTAAGCGACACGATTGTTTGAAATCAGTTGCCATCGGTGGTGGTAGTTGTTAAAATTGTCATGACAATCATCCTCAAACACTTTGAAATGCACCTAAAACGGTATCCAACAAAAACCAAACAGTAACATTCTTGTACTAATCGACATGGCAACTGACACATTTGTTTCAGAAATTAATTGCCATCAGATGTGGTAGTTGATGAAATTCACATGACTTTCATTCTCAAACACTCTGAAAATGTGCCTAAGATGCACCAACGACATGGCAATTGACTCAATTGATTCAAAAATCAGTTGCCATCGGTGGTGGCAGTTGTTAAAATTGCCATGACAATCATTCTCAAACAATTTGAAATGCACATAAACGGTATCCAACAAAAACCAAACAGTAACATTCTTGTACCAATCGACATGGCAAGCTGACACATTTGTTTCAGAAATTAATTGCCATCGATGTGGTAGTTGATGAAATTCGCATGACTTTCATTCTCAAACACTCTGAAAATGTGCCTAAGATGCACCACTACATGGTAACGACTCAGTTGATTCAAAAATCAGTTGCCATCGGTGGTGGTAGTTGCTGAAATTGCCATGACAATCATTCTCAAACAATTTGAAATGCACCTAAAAAGTAGATTCAAACAAAACCAAACAATAATAAAGTGTCGTACCAATTACATGGCAATGAAACAATTGTTTCGAAAATTAGTTGCCATCAGAGGTGGTAGATATTGAAATTGACTTGACTTTCATTCTCATACAATCTGACATGCGCCTAAAATGCACCACTGACAAGGCAACTGACACAGTAATTTCAGAAATTAGTTGCCATTAATGGTGGCAGTTGTTTCAAATTGTCATGGCAATCATTCTCAAAACTCTGGAATGTGCCTGAAATAGATCTAGGGTCCGTCCACAATTAGCATAACATCAATTTCATCAACACAAACGCCTCGACACTGACGGCAATAGCATTTCATGAGCAACATAATGAACTAAACAGCATCAACATCGCCATCCCAAAAAGCAGTTGCGAGAGCACATGCGGTTGGGGATTCGGCGAGTCTCGCCGGCTTGACGGCGAGAGAGACATCGACGAGACCATAACAAGCTACCGTGCGGGGAGGGGTGAGCAAAACAACCGACTCTCGCCGGCGGCAACACATGCTCACCGCGAAAACGCCGGATCTCGAGAAATCGGCGGGAAATCGAGCAAGCACAGAAAGGGGACATGAATCGCGGGGGAATGGGTGTGACCACGGCGGAAGGCTTACCTTCGGCTTGCAGCTGCTCCGGCGACGACGTCCCCGCCCGGCGAATCCCAACAACCGCCGCGAATGCCGTCGACTATTCCGCCACCGCCGCCGCCTTCTCCTCTCGACTCCTCCCGAATCGATTGGAACCGCTGCAGAATGGGTGGGTTGGGGAGTAAATGGGGAGGGAGCGAGAGATCAACAGTGCGGGGAGGGGTGAGTGGTGAGTCGTGCAATATGGCAACCACGCGTTCGAGATCGTGTGCGGGCGAGATGGCAGTTCCACCGCACGCGCTGACTATGAAAACCGTCGTCGTCGGGGCAAAACGGCGTGCGGGCGAAGTGGCATACATGCCACACACTTCGCTAGTCCTACGTGGCGGTCCGGCATCCCAGCATCATGTCAAGATTCATGCGAAATGCAGTGGACGACGATAAGCGTGTGTGATCGAGTTGACGCCATGCCACACGTGTGGGCGTTAACATTTCCGTTATTCTTTTTACCTAAACAGACACAGGAGGCACAAATGCTCCGGTAACCAAATGGAGACAGGAGGCACAAATGAAGCTTTCACGTGCAACCTTATTATAATCGGCAGAAATGAATTAAAAACTGGTGGAAACTAACAAGAAAATAGAAAAAAAAGGATTTATTCAGGTCTTCAACTCCTCATTGTACGGCGGCGTCACCAAGATCGGAACATCACGTGCAGTTGGTGTCAGCCGGGGTGGTCTGGGGCTGGCGTGGCCGGGCGCTTCGCTGCCAGCTCCGGTCATCCCGTGGTGATCGTGGCGGCAGCCCATCCTCCTGGTGGTGCGGCGCTTCGCTGCCAGCTCCGGTCGTCCCGTGGTGATCGTGGCGGCGGCCCATCCTCCGGTCGTCCTTTCGCGGTTTCTTCGGTTGTTTTTTTAAAAATGCATGTGCCAACTTTATAAATAAAGCCATAAGGCAGGTAGCAAAGACACATAGGTTCGAGCCACACAACCAGCCAGACCCCAACCATGGGTCATACGAGGGAAAGTTAAAACAAAGATACATAGCTCCCTAGCCAGTACACGGCACGCATGCCGGAAAGTTTACTGCCCAAAAGAAACTAGCCAGTGACGCGCAAACCAACTAAGCATCTTGCTCTTGTCTGCATAGATTAGACGCCAAGGCCTGAACTTTGAAGATCAACAAAGATAGTGCATTTTGATCGTCCACCTTAGTCAATGATTTCCACTGCTACAAGAGAGCACACGATTTAAACAAGCAATCAACAGGTTTAGCCGGAAACACATGATCAATAGTAAATTTGTTCCTAATCGTCCAATGAGACCAACATAAAGCTCCCAGGCCCACCCAAAAGATACGTCTGGTACGCCGGACAAATTATTATCCAGAGCCCGAAGCTCAGAGAAGGAAGCAGGGTCCCAGGCTACATGAAGCCACTCTCTAACGCAACTCCAGATGAGCTTAGCCAAGACACACTGGAAGAAGATATGAGCCGTATCCTCCAAATCACCACACAAAGCACAGAACTGTGAGCCCGGACCATTCCTCTTACAAATTTGGTCAGCCGAAGGCAGCCGGCCCCTGAAAGCTTGCCGTAAAAAATCTTAACCTAGGAGGGATCCGGGCTTTCCAGATCTGGGAGAAACGGTTAGTAGGAGTGCCACCAATAAGCTTAGAATAAAGCGATTTTAACCGAAAAGTGCCCAGAAGCAGTGTGCGGCCAAATCACCGAGTCCAAATTCGCCGAGAGCGTGAGGAAGAAGGCAGTAAGACGTTGCCAATCTTCAAACTCTTCAGGCGACAAGGACCGGCGAAAGGCCAGGTTCCACCCATGGGCAGCCAGCTCCGTAATAGAGATATCCGGGTCAGGGCAGTAAGAGAATAAGGTGGGGAAGGTCACGGAGAGCGGTGAATCTCCACACCACCAATCCAGCCAAAATCTAATGGAGGAGCCACCCCCACTACAAACTTAACGTGCGCCTGGAAAAGAGGCCTAACTTTCACCAAGGCCTTCCAAAACTGAGAACCACCATGTGAGTTAGCAAACATCGGGCTAGAGAGAGGAAAATATTTGGCCTTTGATCCCCACCACTCATAATTTTCCACCACCATTTAATCATAAGACATTGGTTCATGATGGTAGTGTTAATAATACCCAGCCCTCCAAGGTTTTTGGGTCTGCACATCAGCTTCCATTTAACGAAACGATATTTGTGATGATTATCAGCAGCGTTCCAATAAAAAGCCCCACGGTGCTTATCAAAGCCAGCATGGGTACCTCTCGAGAGTAGATAAAAGCCCATCAAGAACATGGGAAGGGAGGTCAGACATGCATTGATCAATGCCACTTTACCCGCGTTGGTATTGTATCTCCCACGCCATGGCAGGACCCTGTTGCCTACCTTGGTTACCACCAAGGCAAAGTCCTTCGCATGAAGCACATCCGGTGATATGGGGAGGCCCAAATACTTGAAAGGAAAGGACCCTAGCTTACAGTTAAGAAGATGAGCCATCCGCAGGGCTTCATTGTCATCCACACGAGTTACAATAACCTCATTCTTCGCAAAATTGATCTTAAGGCCCGACATAGCTTCGAAGCAGAGGAGGATGAATTTGAGATTAGCGAGGCAGGAATCATTCAAATCGACCATAATAATTGTGTCTTCCGCATACTGAAGGTGGGTAATCCCTTCAGGGGTAAGATGAGAAATGACCGGAGAGATATGCCCATGGTTAGCTGCTCTGGAGAGGATACGAGATAGGGCGTCCGCCACAAAATTAAACAAGACGGGAGATGCAGGACCGCAT
This sequence comes from Aegilops longissima, assembly GCA_021605205.1. NCBI lineage: Eukaryota > Viridiplantae > Streptophyta > Magnoliopsida > Poales > Poaceae > Aegilops > Aegilops longissima. The sequence goes on along the minus strand of CM038679.1, from coordinate 495,387,402 downwards.
TGCCTTAGGCCCCTACCATTGGCAAAATACTTACTAACCTCGCCGTTCACAGAAATGGCAGTGTGGCCTCCCGAGACCATCTGCATGATTCTGTGGACAAAGGGCCCCTCAAACCCTTTAGCCAGAAGAACCCTTCTCAAAAAAGGCCAGCTCACCGAGTCGTATGCCTTCTCAAAATCAAGCTGTAGAATCATGGCTTTCGACTTATGAATTTTGAGGTCGTGCACTATTTCATGCAAGCAAAGGATCCCATCCAAGATGAATCGGCCTTTAATAAAGGCGGATTGAAAGGGGCTGATGGTACGATGAGCAATGGGGGAAAGGCGCGTGGTGAACCCTTTTGCATGGAACTTAGCGAAATTGTTAATGGGAGCAATAGGCCGAAACTGCGTGATCAAGTCAGCTCCTTTGACTTTAGGAATGAGAGTAATGACAACATACTTAAGACAAGAGATATCCACCGTCCCCAGGCAGAAACTTTCGATGATCTTACAGACGAGCTCCCGCAACTGCGGCCAGAATTTTTTAAAAAAGGGAATAGAGAAACCATCTGGCCCCGAGGCAGCGTTCGTGTTGGCCGAGCTAATCACCTTCCAAATTTCCTCATCAGATAAGGGAACCATCAATTCCGCATTTTCACCAGAGGATATCCTACTATTAGCATCCCAAAAATCAGAAGAAAAGGTAAGGCCAGAGTCTTGTTTGGGCCCTAGAAGAGAAGAAAAAAACCCAACAATGTGGTTAATAATGAGAGATTGGTCCATAGTCCTGACACCATCAATGATAAGGCTATCAATGAAACACCTCCATCTCCTACCATTAGCAATCGCAAAGAAATAGGCCGTCATAGCGTCGCCTTTCAAGGTCCAGTTAAGGGAGCCGCGCTGGCGCCAGTAGATTTCCGCCTGTTGATGCAACTGCATCAAGGCTTCTTCCAAGGAATAACGAGTGGACCATTGAGAAGCACTAAGCCCAGAAAGATCTGCAGAGTGGTCCAAAGCCCGGAGCTGAGATTCAAGAGCATCTTTTTCCTTGCACTGATCAGCTGCCCTATTACGGGACCAGCCTCTTAAAAATTTGCGCAGCTCATATGAGCATTTGTGCCAATCATCCATGGGGCTAAAGGTCCGGCGGGGATTATTTAGAAAGTTAGAAATCTTGGTGGCCAGCATATCAATAAACCCATCCACAAGAAGCCAGGAAGCATCAAATTGAAAGCGGGATGAAGTCAGAGAGGAATTAAAGCTCGCATCTACAACCAGGGGAACATGATCAGAACCAACCGCGGGTCTATCTTTCAACAAGGCACGAGGGAAGAGGGAATCCCATCTATCACAGACAAAGACCCGATCCAGCACCGACCGGACAGGATTAATCTGATGATTTGACCAAGTCAAACAAGCCCCCGCCCTAGGAAGCTCACGAAACACACAATTACTAATGAAGGCATTAAAGGCATTGGCAAGAGGCCAGGAGAAATTGAGATTATTTTTATCGGCCGGAGAACGCAAGAGATTAAAATCACCACCAATCAATAAAGGAATATTACAAAGACTCGATCTTATTAGAAAGCTCATCAAGAAAAATAGGCGCAAGTGAATGATCAGTGAGGCCATAGACCACTAGACATTCCCATAAAGTATTTAACTGGCGATGGTGAACCACCACACTAGCCCAAAATATGCCATGGTCAAAAGTAATGAAGTCAAACACATCCCATTTAGACCCAATCAAAATACCCCCAGAGTGGCCCGAGGCAGGAAGAAAATGCCAGTCAAATATGTCCATGCCTGCAACCGCAGACAGCTCAGAGGGAGAGAAGGATTCCTCAAAAAGTCTCAACTAGCCCTAAAATTTCAATGTTATCCCCGCAACCAAATCATGAATCTGGTCTCGACGCCCCCTAGCGGTGAAACCCCTAACATTCCAGAAAAGTGCTTTCATTTATAGGAAAGATTTTTAATGCGGAGACTAGACCCGCACGGGGCCAAACAGGTTTTAGATTGCTTGGCCGGACCCTTCTTCACTTGGGTGGGTGGGTGGGGGCGACTGGCCACAACCTTGTGCCGCTCCATCATCCCCCACCAGCCCCTGGGCCGCAACGGCGCTAGCAGAGGCCGCGGCCTCCTTGGCCTTGGCAATAGCCGCTTGGGCAACTTCATTTGCCCTAATGACAGAGAGAAAACGAGACGGAGAGCCAAACCCCGGGTCGACGGACCCACCAACGTCCGACAAGATGCGTAACAAGTGATCATCCAAAAGAGCAGGTAAAACGAGACGAATGGGGGAAGAAGGAGGTGGGGAATGGGCAGGCGTACCTAAAGCAGGAAGATCCCTGGCCGCAGCCTGCCTTTCAGCCTGCGCCGCCACCGACTCGCCAGATTCACGCACGCGACGCCCCTTGCGCGCCATGGATGCGGGCGACCGCAGCATCGGAGAGCGCGGAACTAGCGAGGCCGGACCCTAGCCGGAACCCAAAGCAGCCCCCAGATCCTTGTCGACAACGAACCAGGCCCGTCATGGATTGCTTTGAACCAGAAGAGGCCCTGCTCTTAGCTGAGAACTTTTTGACCGAGGTTTTCTTCTTCTTCTTAGATGCAAGTCTAGTGGAGCGAGGAGGAGACAAAGGTAGATCTTCAATCCCAGGAAATGAAGGTGACTGCGGTCGAGCAGGAAGGTTGGAGCAAACACCAGAGATCGGTGTGCCTTTGCTAGCAGGATTCCCAAGGGGGGCCTTGTCCATCGCCTGATTGGCACCCGCATCCTTCTGTGCTTTATCAACCGGGGCATTGGCCTTAAACAATTCCCGCTCTTTAGGCTCCAGTCCATCCCATTCAGACTGGGTAAAACGAGGATCGGTACCTCCACTTGGGTTCTGCCCACCAGCCAAACCATCTCCCTGCTTATCATCAGGATCAGCCGAGTTGGAAGGAGGAGGCGGAGGTGGGGCCTGGGAAGCATCAGCACCTTTGACCCGAACCTGCAGTCGAACACCCTCAGAAGACGGGAACACATCCACAGCACCATGCACACAGACAGGATCAATGCACCAAATACTGAGGCGCACCGGGCCAACCTTACCCAAAGATTCAGAATCAACTTCCACACGCTTGCCAATGAGAGTCCCAAACGCCATCATGAACTCAGCCGATCACAAACCCACTGGCACATCATCTACTAGCACCCACGTCTTGGACAGAGGACCAACCACCTTCGCACCACATGTGGCCGCCTTAGCAGAGACAACCAGCTGGTTGAGAGGTAAAGTGAAGCTCGTACACGAAGAAATCATCCGTAAACACTCCTTTGAGGGAAACACCACCGCAAATTCAAACTCCGAAAGCTGGCGCACCTGCTAGTCCCATCCCTCCTCATCCCAAATCCTCAAACCTTCCAAAAGAGTCCGCGGAGAGATCTTTTGGTCGCGGACGGAGATGATAGCCGCATTAGAGAGCGAGGGCGCAGCCACAACCACAGGCACATCAGAATCAAGGGCAAAGAAAGAACATCCTGGAAGACTGGTCCCAAAATGCACGAAGGAGGGATTCTTGGTGCGGTTGTGACAATCAACAGTCAGGTGTCCATCTGAGCGGCAAATGAGACAGAAGGGCGGATTGAAGCATCTAGGCTGGAAATGGCCCGGTCTATGGCATGCAAAGCATGTAAGAGAAGGAGATGGGTTTGGAGCAGCTGAGTGTTGGCGGGGAGGAGGAGGCGGGGGAGGGGGAGAAGACCATCTCCAAGGCCGGCGGAAGAGGAGCCCGGACCAGAAGGCGGACCACGACGATCTCGACTGCTGGAGGAGAGCGAGCCAAAGCCAAGGCGGAGGGAGGCGCCAAAGAAGAACAAAGGCGAGGCGCCATGGCAGAGCCACCGGCCCCGGAATGAGCTCGACAAGGCGCCGACGAGGAGGAACCACCACCACCAAAAAGCAATGGCCTCCCACGGATCCGGGCCGCCGCAGCTGCGCCACTCAGATCAATGGCCGATCCGCGCTTTGCTCGTGGTGGAGCCACTCCGCCCACCCGCCACGCCACGCTCGCGCTCCACCTCGCGCGCCACGCGGCCAGCCTCCAGCTTGGAGCGAAGCTCGTCCTCGTACGCCAGATCCACCCCAGATCCCGATGAATCATCACAACAACGCTTGCTACCCGAGAGGGCCTCGTTGGAGGATCCCCTGGACTTGTTCATGGAGAGGGCCTCTACGAAGGACAGGAGGAGGGGAGGGGGAGGAGAGGTGGATCTGAGGAAGTTGCGGATGGGACGACGTGCTCTACGAATGTCAGCGGCGGAAGCCGAAAACCCTAGGAGGGGGAAGGGAGCCACGCCGCACCCGTAAATACCCAAAGCAAGCCAGGCCCAACTGGGTCGGATCAGGTAATTGCGCCGGGGGGAGGGAGCGGGTGGGGCAGTGGCCACGACCAACTACCCCGGGGCCATGGAAAGGAGGGGGAAAGATGCTAACGAAGAAAGGATCGGCAGCCCAGACGGCCCAACCCGTTCCAACCCAGGAGCAGCAAGGCCCACCAAGCCCCGCGCCCCCACGTCAGCCACAGACTGAGCCAGATCTAGGGTTTTCCCGACGCACACCACCGCACCCATCGCCGAAGCAGCTGCCGCGACCGAAGAGGTGGAGACGGGGCAGCGACCTCGGGCGGAGACCCCGGGCCATCACCAACCACCGCAGCGACGGAGGGGAAGGAGCCAAGGATGCCACGAGCAGGAAACGGGGACGAGTACCTACCAGCTTTGCGCCGACGATGACCGACACGCAGCCACCCCAAAGACCCAACCGGCGAAGCCACCAGCCTACCCCGGCCCCCCGGAGCAAACTTCCGAACACGGCCCGGCGCCCGGACGGCCGGCACCACCGACGCCACGACGGACTCAACGACCCCCTCCGAATCAGAGTCCAGATCCTCCGCATCCCCCAAAGCCCAGAACCGGGACCCAGAGAACTCCGATGACACCACCAGGCGGCCCGGCGCGGTCGAAGATCCAGGGAGCCACCAGCAAGCCAAGCGACGAGGGGGTCGACGGAAGAGACAAGGAGGAAACAGGCAGCGAAGGGGATCCATGGGGGGAGGCGGGATCTAGGGAAGAAGAGAGCGGGGAGCGGGGAGGAGAGGGGGAGGGAGAGAACCCATCAGAGGTTTTCGTATGCTTCTTCCATGGTTTTGCCGCCGGCTGCGCGTCGACGGTCGACGGCGTCGCTGTGCCGTGCGCTGCTAGCATCTGCTGGTTGGTTCGTGAGCGGCACCGCCTAGGTGCCCTGGCTCGTGCGCCGTTCGTCGAGTGGCGGTCGTGAGAGCATTTTGAGCTGGACCGACCTCTTCAAATTGCTCCATTTGTTTGGAGATGGAGAGTTCACACACTATCCAAACATTCTTATCGGACGCTATAAACCTAGTGCAATTGTCTGATATGTTCCGCGCCTCAAATCAAAGCTCATACGTGAAGCAGAAATGAAGCGTTTGGACGTGTTCGTCACGTCGGACCCGACACATTGAACCCATCCTCCCAAATAGATCCTCACCCCCTTTGCCCCAGGCCCGCCCTCTTGTTCTCTGCTCTTTCCTTGTCCGCGTCGCACCCTGCCCACCCTCTACCCCAACTCCGATATTTTCCCCCGCTTGCCTTGAACACGATCGCCACCCTGGTATGTCCTACCCCGTCTGCCCTACACCTTTCCCACCATGTGTTTGAGGAAATGTCCAAGTTTTTTTTAGTCTTTTTGGTACTTTGTAGGGACAAGATGGATTCGCTGGAGGATGAGTTTGTTCACCCCGAATGTTGAGGAGTTCATTGAACTGTTGTCGGTGGGCATCGATGATGATGGCTGTGAAGAGTTGATGATGATGAGCATCCTCGAACAAATATGGTATAACTGGAGATGTCGTTGATGAGATCGTTCAGATGGGAGTGAGCACATGCATCGACGTGATGGTGAGATTTGTCTTTGTGGTGGTGAAGGTGTTTGGATCGAAGTACTTGAGAGAACCAAATATCAAGGATACAAAAAGACATTTAGCAATTGGAGCAACAGAAGGCATTCCTAGTATGCTCGGTTTAGTTGATTGCATGAGGTGGCAATGGCAGAAGTGGCCGATAGGTTTGTGCGGGCAATACCAAGGTAATACCAAGTATGTCATCATCAGACTTGAAGTTGTGGATTTGACATGGTTTCTTTGGCATGTCAGGATCTTAGACGACATCAATGTGCCTTAGCGATGTGCTGTTTAAGAGACTTTGTGATGGGATGCTCTGTTGTGCAATTACGCCATCAACGAGCATGGCTACACCATGTGGTACGACCTTACCGGTGGTATCTATCCTTGATGGGCCGAATTTATGAAGACTACTCTCGAGGCCCAAGGTAACAAAATGTCTCTTCGCACGAACGCAAGAAGCTGCTAGGAAGGATATGGAGAGGGAGTTTGGTGTGCTCTAAGCTCGCGAGACATTGTTGGATGTGATGACTTTTTGTGTATTTTTTTTGTGAATAACTTTTTGTGTGATCTTTTAAGAGACTTTGTGATGGGATGCTCTGTTGTGCAATTACGCCATCAACGAGCATGGCTACACCATGTGGTACGACCTTACCGGTGGTATCTATCCTTGATGGGCCGAATTTATGAAGACTACTCTCGAGGCCCAAGGTAACAAAATGTCTCTTCGCACAAACGCAAGAAGCTGCTAGGAAGGATATGGAGAGGGAGTTTGGTGTGCTCTAAGCTCGCGAGACATTGTTGGATGTGATGACTTTTTGTGTATTTTTTTTGTGAATAACTTTTTGTGTGATCTTGAACATGGTTGTGGAGGAGGATGGTGACATTGCTCTCACCATACTTTTGATTTTGAGAGGCCTTGAGTACATGTCCTGCTCACTTAACAAGATGTAGAGCAAGTTGTCAACTTTCTAGAGATGAATCGACAACTTCGAGATCAATATGTGCATGTGCAACTACTCAATGATCTTGTGAAGCATATGTGGGTTCATGTTGTAAATCACTAGTTTTATGTTTGAAGTTTATTTTTTAAAAATTTGAAATATTTATTTTTGAATTAGTTCGTGATATTTTCATTGTTTGAATTATTCCTATCATTGAATGATCTATGTACATGGGAACACATGGAAATAAGATTTTGGATATGGGAGGCAATATTGCTCGGGCGGACAAACGAGGCTCGGTCGGCTCCTATCCGTGAACATGTCTGAATGTGTTCGTGAACATAGAAGTAGTCAAATTAGCCCAGTCCAATTGGTTGAAGATGCTCTAAGTGGCGGACTTAAGATCTCACTTCCAGAGTGCCACAGTTTACATATATGATTTATAGACAATATAATTTCAACACATTGGTTCGAAATGTGTAAAAAATACAATACACGTAATATTCTTAAGAAACACAGTACAAACGCAAATGCTCACAATATGCAGGCACATTCATCTCTAGGAATGCACACACGCATATACCTCTATAAGCATCTCCTACAGAATGTGTCGACAAATCTTGAGATTGTAGAACTAAGCACCTCAGTTGTGGTGGTTGGGTGATGCTTTATGCTTATCAAAAAGCATCTGATTTTATGTAAAAATTATCCAAGCATAAATGAATATCGTCCGGTTTGTTTAAATATCCATAGAATTTGTTCACTTTCGTTAGATTTCTTTTGAAATGTAACTGAATATATGTGGCTACGGTTAGATGGCCGGCTCCCGCATCAGTATCCGTGAACTTATCCCTAGTCCGCGGACGAATGCAGTGTCTGGTTTAAAGGTTAGTGTTGGAGATGACTTTATGTTGCGACCGGCAGGGGATGTAGCGGTGTACGGTGGTGCACCATTAAGGATGCGGGTGGCGCATGGTTCCGAAGCCGGCGGTCAGGACGTCATCAACTTGCTTCTCTCCCAAAGCAGAAGCATCGAACTCCTCCATTCTTTGCAGAGTTGGATTTCTCTTTTTTTGGAGGAAATTGTGTCTTGTACGATTGTGTGGATGGCATCGGGCCGTTGGTTGTGGTCTTGTCTTGAGTGCAAAACCTTATAATCGGCAGAAATAAATAAATAAATACATGTGGAAACTAGTCTGAAAATTGAAATAGGAAAAGGATTTGTCCAGGTCGATCTAGCAATATGTTCATCTAGGACAGTCTTCAACTCTTCATTGGACGGCAGGGTCACCAAAATCTCAACATCACGTGCGGTTAGTGTCAGCAAAAACTCCTCCCGATTAAGTAAAACCGGGGGCTGGGTTTCATTTCACATCGATCCATCTGTCTGTACAACATCCCCTGAGATGGCAGTTTACTTGGTTATGAAAGAAATTCATCGCTGTCAGCTATTGTTGACATGACAGGAACCCTGAAAACTCTAGGAGACCGGGACGGACAGACAGTGACCTAGCTTTAAACTAGAACTAGAGCTAAAACAAGAACGGGGAGTCGTTCTGAAAAGAAAACTAAAAGAAGATACAATTTGCAAGTCAGAGGGATCTTTCTCAGCTCTCTCGTGCTACTATTGTACTATAAGTAAAACCGGAGAAGCTCTCCCTCCGGTTTCAAAAAGGAAAACCCCGGCCAAGTTCATCTAGGAGTTGGCCAGTGTATATATAAGTAATCTTCTATATAAACAAAAGTCACGAAGACAAGTTTGGTTTCGTCAGTGAGAGTTGTATCTCGCGACAAAATACAACAAGCATCCATGGTTTGGTGAATTGGATATCTTTTTTGAGGCTCAAAGATGTGCTTACCATGCATAGGTATCTCACTGGGCAAGGATAGGTGGAGTATTTATGCAGGTTTATCTATATGCAGATCGGGATCTACGTGCTAGCTCGGCACCTCACATGCCTTCCACCGCGAACTTGCTGTGATCGACACGCGCGCGGCATGATTCCGCCGGACTCGTCACCTAACACATGCCGCTGCGCGCATGAACCGCTACAAGGAGAAAAATAATGGCGAAGAAGAGAAAAAACAGTGTGGTCTCCAACTCCAAGCTGTTCGTTTTCCCTGTAGCTAGCTAGTAGGCCTGCATTTTTCAGCTCAGCATCAAAAGGATGTAATCTCTCAGGCTGCTAATGGCACATACAGTGGATAAGATACGCATCGCCTCCTCGATCAAACGGTGAAAGAAAAGTTTTGGCGCTTCTCTGCTGCGATCGAGCAATACGGGGCGATGGAATCAAATGGAGGGCCAGAATTACCCAACTTGGGCTGAGCGGCCACTGTCCGCTTGTCCATTTCTGCCTGTTCTCTTGCGCTTTTCTTCGCTGCCTGCAAGCCTGAAACGATGGGATCCACAAGCAAGAAAGGAGAGGAAGATCGGTGAAAACCTCTAGCTAGTGGTAGTATCCGTGGACACGGCGGCGGCGATACCCACGCAATGTGCGTCACCGCGCAGATCCCAATCATATGAGCAAGAGGCACGGACGACGCATCGCCGGTGCACCACGCGCGCATGAGTCCAACGCATGCAGTTGCAGGCCCGTCTGATGGATGTTTTGCTTCCTCATCCTTCCTCTTGTTCCGACGCTGGAGGGAAATTCCAATTCTGAAAGGGACGCGTGACGTTGCCGACTGCTTTTCCTGAGACGCAATTTCCAGATATACGATACGACCGTAGTGCTTAGCGTTGTGCGATGTTTTGGTATCCTGTGGCTCAAGGCTGCCTCATAAACGGAAGGCAGTCTGAAGAGAAGATGTGGATTACTGAGTAGTTGGGGTGCAAATCGACCGGCAAGGCAATCAAACTGAAAGCATTGTCTCCTTTCGCATATGTTAACGTTTTCTTCTGAAACAGATACCTTGACGTTTAGTCTCTGAATCGAATCTTTGATGATATGGTTTCTTACTGGATTCTTGTGCAGAGTGTAGTACTAGCGGTTGTCGCCCACCGCTGTAACTTGAATCAAGATAAGAAGGGCGCATGTAGCACGGTCCCTTTCGGCCCCACCAACGGAGACAAGGAAAATATCTGCTCCTGATTTTATTTCCATTTTCTTACAGGATGGCCTCATGAGTCATGGCTACCTTAAATAAAATCAAATTACAATTGCATCGTCTGCTAAAGGTTTAAAAATATAATCAGGCGGTGCCTCCACCCATTCAGCAGGGGTGTTAGCACTGCCCCCACTGGCGGAGCTTCAGCAAGGCTACATGGGCCATGGCCCGCCCAGCTTTGCAGCATGTCTCCTATTATAGCCGGCCCATGGGCTGAAGAAATACCAATTTCATGCAATTTAGCCTACCCAGCCCGCCTAGGAATTTGTTGCAAGCTCCGCCACTGACTGCCCCATTGATGTTAAGCCAATTTTGAAAATAGAAGAATGAGACCTAAACACTAGCGGCCTCGCTCAGGCATCTATAACATGGGCCCTCAAATAACCCGCAAATATAGGTGTCCAGACGCTGCAAGTTGTTCATACACGAACACGTCAACGTGTACCCTCAACGCTAGAGATGGACAACAACTCACGTCAACGTGTATACCCGAAGCCCTGCTTGCCGAGAGGGACCCCGTCAGGGCTCGCGGCGGATATGGGATGCTCCAGGTCGATTCGCTCCCCCCTAGAGCGTCTTGAATCTGCAGCCCTCCGGCGGGGATGACTTACGAAGGAACGAGAAACATGATAAAAAGGTAGAAGAAAAAAATAACAAAAGTGTAAAAAAATGAGAGGAACAAAAGTGTAATTGATAGATTGAATTGGTGTTGTTCAATCGATTGTCACCTCCTGCATATATAAGAGGCGGGTGAACTTTTCGTAAAAGCAAATGACTCATCTAGGCTTTCCTTACAAAAAAATACATTAATTCACACCCTGTAGCCCTAGCTCTAGTCTAACTCTAAACTTAGTTCAGATCTGTCCCATACTTCTGTCCGGCTCCTTGTTTTGGCCGTCGAGATTGCATACGAACTCCAATCGAGATGGTCCAAGCATCAAATTTGTGCACTCGACGAGACAAACAATTCTTATGTTTATCGCTTTTTCATATAAGACAATCTTGAACAATTCTCGAAATTGGTCAAGCGGCAGGCTGGGATGTTTGGTTCTTGTCATGACTTTGTAGGTTGCATACTAACTCGAATCATGCTGACTTCAAAAGCAAAGTTGTACGTCTCAATGATACACATAACTTCCGTGTTGAGCACTTCTTCGTTTCACGCAATCTTCAGGGCGTTCTAGTACAGGTCTTCATATATTGTCCTTCGAGTCCTCGAGCCGTCAGCACGACCAGCTGGTTAGCCCGATTGTGGTATGGCTCGGTGCTAAGCATGATGACTTGCCGAGTAGGTATAGCAACACTGTGAGGAACACGGCGGCCTTCATACCGACTGGGCATAGCAGTAGTCGGATAGAACCTGTTAGCTGAGACATGGTAACATGCCAACTGGAACATGGAACATGTCGAATCGATGAGCATGTCGATTGAGACATGGAATCTTGGGGCTGCAAACGAGTCGAGCTCGAACAAGTTGGAGTTGGCTCAGTTCAACTCATATGAAAATCTGAGCGAGCTCAAACTGAGTGAAGCTCATAATCAAACTATAGAACATGACTTGTGCTCAGCTTGTAATGATCTCGAGTCGATCTCGAGCTAGTTTTGAGCTAAATGAGATGCTAAAAATTATAAATCTATGGATAAAAAACAAAAAAATTAAGGTGAATATGCTGGGAACCTTTGCCAAAAATATAGGATATTGAACACATAGTCGACCACGTGCCATAATTAGGCCTAAATTCTCTCTGCACTTAATTAAGTTTTCATGTTCGTTGATAATAAAATAAAGACAAATTATGGACAACATATATGGTAATAAATTATCTTATTTCCGTTAACATATGATCATTTAACATAATGATATTCTGTCGAGCTATCGAGCTAAAAACGAGCGAGCCAACATTGGCTCAAGATCGGCTCATTTCTCGGTCGAGCTACATAAAGTGTTCAAACTCAGCTTATATTTCTTTTTAGTCGATCTCGAGTCGAGTTAAAAAACGAGTCGATCTCGAGCGGCTCACGAGCCTCGAGCTTTTCTTACAGCCCTACTTGTTTTTTTTTTGAAACGAGGCAAAAGACTTGCCATTTTCATTGATTAAGAAGAAGAGAATTGCCTGGTTAATTGACGGGAAACCGGGCTAAAACCGATACAACACAACCCACATGACATGGGCACCACCGCCAACCCGCCACCGACATGGAATAGAAGCCACGACGGCACATGCCAGCGGAAGGCCACACTCGCAAGCAACCGACAGCTCGACATTGATGACAAGCAATCCTCTCGGCGCCAACACCGTTGCCAAGCGAAACCAGCGCCCGCCTCAAAGAACCCACGCTGGCGAAGATGCCGCCATTGACGGCGAAGATGCCATCATCCTCCAGTCTCTCAGTCGTCGCCGGCTCCGAGACGATGCCCCCAACGAGGAGAAAGACGCGAAGACGCCTCCATCGCCCGATACAGCCCTACTTGTAACACCTTGGGAAGGCTAGACTTGGTCACTCTACCCCGTTTGCGCGTCTTGCACCCAAGTGTTTCCTATGTGTTTTTTGCCTCTTCTTCACGTTTCGGGTACTTCCTCGAGTGCGCTCACCCGAGTCGCCTGTCATGGCAGGAATGTCACGTTCGGCAGGTGGCTCGTCAAAAACGAGTGTGAACACAAGTCATCCAACGTGGTGCCCATCGGTCGGATCCCGCAAACCGGAGTTAAATTAGGGCAGCTTTGCGGACGTCTGGACCGTCGCCATATATGCGTGTGACCGCCAAGTCTCACCCCAAAACCCTCTCCGTCCAAAGCATTCTCTTCGCACGAAGTGGTCGGCGCACGTTCATTCCGGTCAGGCAGCTCCAGAATGGACGTGACTACACGCGACACTGATGTCGGCCAAGGCGACACAACCGGACGAGCGGGCGGGGCCCCTTGCTGACGGAACAACCGAGAAGCCTGCTCCGCCACCGCTTTGAAGCCGGCTTCTCGCCCGTTCGCATGGACTCGCCTATTTAAGCACAGCTTCGGCGCCCTTCACATCGCGCCACTCCTCATCTGTCCGCGGACAAGTAGAGGCCGCCATCTGACCATCACTATTGGAGGTGCCCTAGACTCTGGACCCTTTGCAAATAGATCGATCTCTACATTTGGAGTAAAACCGTTGGCATCTTGCAATTGTACACACGTAAATCCGCAATTACAAGAACAACCACCAAGAGAGTACGTGTATCTCTGCATCTGCCCGTCACCACCTCTTTGATGCTAAGAGCAACTCCAATAAGGCGACCCATTTCGTCCGCGGCTGTCCGTTTGGGTCGGCGCGGATAAAAGAGGCGGCCCAACCCACGGACCCATACCCAAATCGTGTCCGCTCTGCGTCCGCGCCGACGCATTTGCCGCCCAAATTTGCGCCCCAAATGCGTCGGACGCCGAACGGATGCCTCGCGCGCCTTCTCGCTGTCCGCCGTGTCTCCACCTGGTGGCCGTCCAACTACCCTCTGCCCACGCGGTCAGCTTAATTTATGACTACGGGCCCATGCGTCAGCGAGAGCGGTCGTTCTTTTTTGAGTCCGGCGTGCGGCGGGGCCGTTCTCATCCACTACCACTCGCCCTCGTCCCATTTTGGCCACCCCTGCCCCCACGCCGGTGACAACCCTAGCCACCGCCAGCATGGGCTTCTTCTCCGGCATCGGCAGCAGCGGCAAGGGCAAGGCCCCGCCCTCCCAGCGCCGCCACGCGCTCCCCGGCAGAGGCAGCGCATCAATGTGCCGGTGCACCAGGCCGAGTGACACTGGCAGCACCGCGTGCCTCTGCCGTATTTCGACGCGACGCGCGCGCATAATCGCATTTGGATCGAGAGAGGATCCGATGCGGCGGCGCCGCAGACGGCGAGGGCCCATGCGGAGGAGGTGCGGCGCCGACGGGCGCTGGCGACGCCGAGCAGTATGACGAAAGACTCGTCGTCGACTTCGCCTGGCCCAGGCTCGATGGTTCGCCGAGCACGAGGAGGCGGCGACGAGCGCGTCGCATGGCGTCGACCACGACCGCCGCCGCCCGTGCTCGTCATCCGCGGCGAGACCAGAAGCGAGCCGCCTACCAAAGCGGCCATTAAGGAAGCGAGGAGGAGGAGGTGGAGGAGGCGGAGGAGGCGGCTTTCGAGCTGCCATGGCGGAGGCCATGGCCCTCTCCATGGCGGCGTACGTCGTCGTGTCGCAGTGACCGCCGTCCGCCTAAAGCCAGCGGAGGAGCCAACCCCCCTTGAACGCTACTCTTGGGCCGGAGTAGTGCGCGAGTGGGTCAGCGCTCCGCCGATCTGGCTCGGGGCGACGAAGGAGCCGGATGCGACCTACCTCGACCACTGGCGCCGCGTTCGGCTGGCCGAGGAGCGCCGGGAGGGCGAGCGCCTGCAGATACTCGAGCGCGAGGCCGAAGAGGAGGCGCGTCAGGCCCAGGCAGAGGCGGCGCAGCCCGACATCGCCGCCCTCTGGAACACGGCGTTCCCCTGGGCCGGCCCTGCGCTGACGCTGATCGATCTCACCGGCCCCGACGCAGACGCTGACGAGGACGCCTAGGGCTGCGCATCGTCTAGTTTTTTTAGTTTTTTTATGTTAATTAATGTAAATGTGGATTTTCGCCGGCCTACGTGGCCGGCTTTTATGTTTAATTAAATGCATATTACTTTTGTTTTGGCGCCGACAAGATGGGTCGAACCAATGTTGGGCGTTCGTGCCGACTCAAACACAACACCGGACATTTGTGTCCGCCGGTCCGACTCAAACGGACAAAAAGCGAATAAAAGCGCCGTCCGTTTGGGTCGGCCCGTTGGGGTTGCTCTAACATTTCAGAGACGTTGGTGACTCGTTGTGTGTGTGCGTGTGGGTGTGTGTTTTGAGTAACACACGTTGTGTGTTGTTGAGGAGGATGGAGGCCCCCTGGCTGCGGCTGGCTTGCTGAGGAGGGGCTGCAGCGCCTTCACCACGGTGGTAGTCATGTTGCTTGTTGGGCCGGAAGTCTGACTCATACTGCACGCACAACGCCGTCATCTAACATGCATATTCCAGCTTGTAAACGTCTATGATCTATGGCAGAATATTATGATCGAGAAAGAGTTCATGAGCCTTGGGTGGATAGTCGTTCCCCAGCTTGGGATCCACGCACTGGTTCACCTTGTCCTCGCTCAGCCTCGGCGACGCCTTCATGCGTTGTTTTTGTGCGAGGAGAAGAAACATTTACAGCAACTCAGTACGAACGTGGCTCGATCTTGGTTGGTGTAAGAGCATTTACCACCGGACCTCTCAAACCCGCTTCATACTGACCGGCACCCTCATATTCAGCCCAAATATGGAATGAATATGGGGACGCCTGGGCGCGCCCGCCACGTCCCTGGTTCTGACAGCAGGTCCCAAGCAGAAGCGCTCGGAAACCCGGCGGTCCAACGGACGCCGCGGTGTGAACGCCGCTTCGGCTCGCCGCCCAAGACCAAATCCGGCTATTTAAGCCGGCCGGCATCCCGCAACCCTAACCCATCCACCTTCCCCCTTCATGCCGCCAGTCTGAGCCCATCCACCTCCTCCCTCTCCCGCTCCGACGCCCCGCCAACGCTCCGGCACTCCGCCATGGTCCGAAGCAAGATCACCTACTACGCGATGCTGACGCCTGAGCGGCGCTACGAGATCAGCAGGAGATCCGGGCAAGGCAAGCCGCGCGTGCCGCCAGCATCGATGCCGAGTTGCCTATGGACTCGCCGGAGCCGGAGGAGGAGGAGGAGGAGCCGGGAGAAGAGGAGAAGGAGATGGCTCCGATGAAGGTGAAGGAGGCAGAGTAGCAGGAGCCGGTGCAGCAGCTGCCGGGCTCCAACATGGAGCAAAGTGAGGCGGAGTTCGCGCCGCCTTGATCAAAGGAGATGGCGAGCAGCAGGAACAGTGCAAGAAATTGCCGGGCTCCAACATGGAGCAGGCGGAGGCGGAGTTCGCCTTCGCCCAATCAAAGGAGATGGCGGAGCAGCAGGCCATCCTGGAGTCCATCCAGGATGAGGCCTATGTGGAGGTCAACCAGTCGTTCCTCCGGCGGGAGCAGGAGGAGTCTGACGCACTCTTCGTCAAATTTGACGCGGAAATAGAGGCGGAGGGGGCCGGAGCGGAGGCGCCGGAGCTGTAGTTGTCGCCCATGCATCTCCGAGGACGAGTAGCCAGGTGATTGACGTAGTACGTAGGTTTATTTTAGTTTGCATATCTTTATATGGATTTAAAAATTTAGTATGAGATGTCCGGCTGCAACTGTGAAAATTTAAAGGGTATCAGGTCAGTGCCCGCGAGCGCGTCTGTAGGCGTTTAAGGTACCGGATTTGTCAAAGTCCGGTTGTAGATGCTCTAAGACACGGGAACAAACAAATGGCCGTAGGAGCCTTCTCCGACCAGGGCCTTCTGCTGAAGTTGCCGGTGATGCTGTTCAGCTCGCCCGTGTAGACGGCCAGGCCAGCACGTCGATGGACTGGACCTTGGGCGGCGCGTCGCTGCTCCTCATCGCATTGCAGCGAGCATATCAGTTGTTCGCTCTTGCTGGATCACTGAACTTACTCGCTCTTGCTGAATTTTTGCAAAAACTACGTGATACAACAGATAGCAATCTGCACTCAAAACAGGAGGTGGAAACGGGGAATCTGACCAGGTTTGGACTGCGCGGTGGGTGTCGGGTGCTGGCAGCCGCCTCCCTCGAATGCCTATCCAAGCACCCTGGCAACGCGCAGCCTGAATGTCCGGTCTGATCCGATCGGCCGGGGAGCCTTCTGGACGGCCGAAACTGCGATGACTGTATCACATTATGACGAGGACACCACCACAAACGGTGCATGGAATGGAATTATCAGAGGAAAGGAACCGGACCGGACGGGAGGCAGACCCGCAAGCTTTCGACTTTCAAGCCAACCGCCGGCCGAGGAGGCGGTCGGCAACGGCGTAGGAGGTCAAGGCCGTTGCACGCAGATGCAAACCCGTTCTATGTTTCGGTAGAGGGACATGACATGCCAACCAAATTGGATAGCACAATGCGGCAATTGTATTTGCCCATGCAGACGTTAGGAGGTGCCTCTGGATCAAATTTGTTTCAGCGATTCTCCAAGATTGAACTCCCTCCGTTCCTAAAAGCTCAACTTACTTGCAGACTACAGTTGCTCAACTCGTGTGCAAAAGCATTTGAGCATCAGCAATCTGGCATGATATCAGCCGAAGAGTGGACAATCTGAACACAGCCAACTCCTGCCGAGTAGCCTGGATGCAGAGAGAGGAAACCACAAGGGTTCGCAGAAAGATTACCAACCAGTCAAGAATTAAACAGAACGCAGAACAAACAGAGGAGATACGGCAAAATTATAGGTTTGCTACCATATACCAATACTGTCAATTATCACCACAACGATAAGAGGCTGAAAGCAAAGTAAAATAAGGTTCAACGACAACGAGACAATAATAGCATAGACTCTTGACACGGCGATGGATTCAACCGGTCCATGAAACTGACTAGTAGCACTCTAGTTCTTGATCTTCTTCTTGGGCCTCAGCTGGTTGCTGTGGCCACACTTCTTCTTGCGGCAGTTGACAGCCCTTGGGTGCAGGCGCGCATAGCATCTGCAGGTAAGTAAGAACATTATAACGTGTAAGATCATAGTGTTACTGTATTAGACTAGAGTGTACACAAATGTTAATTTACAGGTGGCTTAATTTATCTGTAGAAGGCAATCAAGGAAGTAAATAACCAGCAGAATTGAAAAGGGCAGACAAAACGACCTAAAACCCAAACATTATCAATCAGAATTCAGCATGAAACAAGGATTCCATTGAGGCTCTCAGTGAAGGCCAGTATTTTCCACATGGGAAGATCCTTCAGAAGAGACACCTCCCGCCTCCAAGTTGATGCTCCCCAATCTCAGCGTATCCTTCTACCTCAACCTCTAGATGAAGAACAAAGTTGCAGAAGGAATAGACTTCACAAGGAACCACGGAGAGAGAAAGACCATACAGTAAAAGAGGGAAGGAGAAATCACTTCATCCAGTCTTCAAATTCGGTGTGGTTAAAGCAAGAGTAGTCATCATCGAGCCAATAATTCATTGTCATGAATGCCAAACTCTGAGCAGCAATACATGCAAGAGCCCACAAGAAACGCCCACTTGAACTCTTCTTAAGGCTATCTCATTACAATACCCAAATCCACAAATATAACAAAAGGACATGATATAAAGTACAAGTTTACAAATAAAACAGCAAAAAGAATAATGCAAGCGATGGGTATAGATGATTGAAGTGAGTGCTACATCTAGGTAGCTAAAGAGTACATTATGGGGTTTATTTTACCAATTTAAAAGTCAGCACAGCATAATAAAACCAAACTAAAACTATATACCCTGACGCATCATGCTGCCATGACTAACTCATTTCCAAAAGTAGAAATAGCTAAGAGGAGTTTATACGATGAAAACGTGGGCTCAACCGAAGAATCGGACATATTTCTATTCTTACTCTTGAAAACAACTGCTGTGCAAGGCATCTAAAAACACATTCTAGTGATATCAAATCTCACTATATGTAAATCATTCACAAGAGATGTTTTACATCTAACAGAGAGATAATTAATTCTGAAATGATATGCGGTCAAACGTAAAGAAACGAGCTGGCATGTCAGACGACTGCACTTACTTGCGGCAGATCATCTTCTCCTGGTTGTACTTGCGGGCAAGAGCCTGCAGGGATGGCTCGATGATGCCTCCACGGAGCCTGAGGACGAGATGGAGGGTCGACTCCTTCTGGATGTTGTAGTCGGCAAGGGTGCGGCCGTCCTCCAACTGCTTGCCGGCGAAGATCAGCCTCTGCTGGTCCGGCGGGATCCCTGCCGGAACAAAACAGAGATTAGCCACGGCGGCCGGCAGAAATGAAAGAAAAAGGAAAGAAGAACATCTGAGAAGAAGATACTCACCCTCCTTGTCCTGGATCTTGGCCTTGACATTGTCGATGGTATCGCTGCTCTCAACCTCGAGGGTGATGGTCTTCCCCGTCAGGGTCTTGACGAAGATCTGCATTTTGGCGAAGGGGGTTGAGGCGGCGGCGGCGGCGGGTGAGGCATTTTATAGGGGTCTGGGAAGCTAGGGTTTGGTCTGAGGAAGAGAGGAGTGCGGGGAGTGGGCTGGGCTGCTGAACGGGGCTTCGGAACCGGAGAGTGCGGCTGGACTTGTGAATTCATTGTTCTACCGAGGCCCAGTGAGTGGGTGGCGTCCTGTGTCGAGTGAAGAAATGGACTCCCTCAAAAAAAAGGACTGGAGAAATGGACAGTCTCATTTTTTTCTTCTAAAAAATGGACAGTCTCATGGAAACAAATCTGCAGAAGCGTGGGCCGCAGGCGATTTTAGGTCGGGCTGGTCCTTGTAGCGTTGAGGCTGGGTATCTATGTATCTAGTTTTTCTCATCCCTATAAAAAAAATGTATCTGTTTTTTCTCAAAAAAAAACATGTTTCCAATTAAACTCGTAAAATCCGCCAAAAAGTTAAACTCAAAAAGAAATCTCTCAAAAAAAACTGAAAAATAAAAGGAAAATGTCACGAATCAACCGACTCATCCACACTTTCGTCAACCGTGTAGCGAGCAGTTGGATCGTTTCAACAAAGGGACCATGTGAAGTCGGAGCAGACGGAATGGAAGCTTCGTGAAACCTTATCTTCTCTCCAGTTCTCTCCTATCCTGGCACTGCCATCCTTATCCCCTCACTTGTCATGCTCATTTTTCTTTCTACGATTTCCACCATGGCCATATGTGTCGATGAGCTCTCAGCCCTCTCTTTCTAGTAGCTGCATAAGTGTCTCTCATCGTGTCTCTTTTTCTATTAGTTGTTGCACATGAATTACCTCCCATCCCCGTGTGGTCGCTTGGTCTAGGTCAAGGTCTAGAGATATCTCCCCAAGTCTCTCCATGATTGCAAGGTCGACAGCTGCTGCAACAACCTTATATCCAGTGATGTGGCCATCGATGTTACAAGGTGATTGTGATGCAGACATAACATTGTCTATGTTGCGGAGTGCTAGTGCTTGTCGGCGGGCCTAAACAACTACGAGTTGCAACGTCGTCCATGCTGCGGTCACAACGCCGTCTGTGTTGTAGAGCGAGTGCAATTGCGGGCAAGTTGCAGATCGACAAGCGCAACATGACCCATGTTGGACTCAGCGAGCGCAACATGGCCAACGTTGGAGTCGGCAAGCGCAACATGGTCTAAGTTGCAAACCCGCAAGTCGCACTGAATGGCTGACGTGGTTAGATCAGACGCATGTCACACACGAAATATTACGGCTTGAAAGCCGGCCAATCTGCTCTTCTCGTGAGACGGCGAACACCTAGCATCGTCCAAAAAATGTGTTTCTTGTTTCTTTTTCATTCCTTTTTTGCTAGGGACAATCAACTGTCATTACTACATGATACCCCAAGCATTGTTACAGAGGTTTTGCAATGATAATTGATGAGTTGATAAATTTCTAAAATCGTGAAAAAAAACTGAGACATACCACCACACTACAAAAAAATACACTTCCGTGATGATACGTGTTTGTCACAGTAGGTCACGTTTTCTGTCATGCATGTACATCCATGACGATTTTATGACAGAATCAAGATAGTCATACATGCGATGTCGTAAAAGTGTTCCATGCCATTAGCAACATTATCATCACGGAAGTGTCCACTTCCATGACGATAAATCACACGTCATAGAAGTGATTTCGTCAAGGGTGACCGACACATGTCATCCACCGTAACTGGTCGCTGTTAAGTTATCGGGTTCCGGTTTGGATCCGATAACCCGTTAACAACCCCGACCAATGACGATTTTCCACGTATAAAATTCTCATTCGCCGACGAACTACGTGTCGGCTTAGCGTTGGGACAGATGTCAACCGTCCATTTGACAAGAATCACCAATGAAACGTTGACACGTGGGATGGCCCAATAGAGGCCCATATAAGTCTAAAAGCCGGCCCAGAAACAGGCCCACAAGATTTCGTCAGATATAATGGGCTGGCCCTTTAAAATCCTAACATTTTTTGGACCAAATTATAGCCCACATCAGAAACGGGCCGTTAAATGACTGCAATATTCTGGGCCTAGTTTACGGTGTCGGATCACGGGTTCCGGCAAAACCCTCAATGTTCGAACACTGGGGTGCGCACAAGATTTCCCCCTACCGATCCACGTCCTAGTTTTGCTAAGATCTTGCGGACGAACTCGACGAACTCACAACACAGGGGACACAAGATTTATACTGGATCGGGCCACCGTTGTGGTGTAATACCCTACTCCAGTGTGGTGGTGGTGGATTGCCTCCTGAACAGTACAAGGGGGAAGAACAGCCTCCTGAGGTTGAGGTGTTCTTGTGCTTGGCGAACTTGTGTGTGTGAGGATTCGATCAACTCAGGCCTCTGTCCTCTTCTACTGTGGCGGCTAGTCCTATTTTTAGAGCCCCTGATCCTCTCCCCAAATATTGAGCGGGAAGGGAGCCAACAACGACCAATTTGAAAGGGGACAGCTAGTACAGCTTATACTGACAAAAGTAGTCTTCGCCTGCAAAAGGCTCTGGTGGTGACGCCGCCTTGGGCTCCATGGTGACCTCCATCTTGCCGTCATGCTGGTCTTGGTCTCGTTGCACTGATATGGAAACCTTTGCTTGATGCCTCGGTACTCCGTGCCTGCGCTTGCCTCCTTTGCACCAAAGAGGAAACAAGGACGCTGCGCGTGCTGGCGCCCGCCTGGTCTCGATCGTCATGGCTCATGTCACGAGAACCTCGCGAGGTTTGCCTTGCCTTGATCTCTCCGCCCCTCACGAGCCTGCCTGGCGAGGCCGCTCCTGAGGAGGTCTTGCGTCGTCCGCCTCGCGAGGGTCTTGGATGCCTTGTTGATGAAGATGGGTCGTACGGACCTGCTAGAAAAGCCACGCCGCGGGCCGTAGGCAGGCAAGTCTGGGGACCCCCGTTCCCAAAACACCGACAGTAGGCCCCGGGTCCAAGGCGCGCTCGGGCTTGGTTTCGGGGCGAAGCCAAAGGTCAAGTACGGAGCGCCGCGGGCCCCAATAGCATGCGGCCTTGGTCGACGCATGGCGGTTGATTGGACGTGGGCGTCTCCGCTTCCCCACGCTGCCTCGGCAACTGCCCGACTTGACAAAAAGGCTGGCGTGGGCAGCGCTTGTCTTCACTGCTTCCCTTCGCCTTGCTCAGATCCCCTTTCTTGTGCCCTGCCTCCAAAATCCTCAGATCTGCTTCCATCTTCTCCCGCATCAGCGACTAATGGCGCCGCGCAAGGTCAAGCCCTCCGCGTCGGCGGCTTGGTACGAACCTGCTCTCGACGCGTCCAACGTCTCGGAGAAGAGCCTCGCCGCCACGCGCTTGCTGGCGGCGAGGGAGAGCAACGAGAGGGGGAAGACGGAGCTCCGGGTTGCCTCCGACGTGCTGGAGCCCAAGGGAAGCACGTTCTTCCCCTTCTTCACGAGCAGCATCGCCGCAGGGTTGGTTCCTCCCTTCTCTGATTTCTTCTATCAGGTCCTCGACCACTATGGGCTGCAGGCGCTGCATCTCCATCCCAACTCCATCCTTCTCTTGTCCATCTTCGCCTACTATTGTGAAGCGTATCTGGGCGTGATGCCATCCGTGGCTCTTCTGCGCCACTTCTTCTTCCTCCCCGTCAGCGAGGGTCACATCTCCGGGTGCGCCAATTTCATCACGGCCGGCAAGGCCAACTGATCTCGAACACCGGGAAGAAGGCCGACAACCTCAGGGCCAAATGGGTAATGATGGGCGCCAAGTGCGTCCATCCGCGCTTGGCGCTGCCGACGGAGATGCCCAGTCCGACAAGGGGTAGTCTTGTGCGAAGCTTGCTGATGAGCGGGCATCGTCGGTGTTGGAGCAGATGAAGGTCAACTTGAAGCCGGGCAATGCGAGGGTGGCCAAGGTGATAGGGGCCATGCTATTGAGGGAATTCTTGACGCTGTGTGTTGCTCCTCTTCAAGCGCATGCGCGCCCCTTGTGGAGGCTTGGAGACGAAGAGGACAAGATTCGCCTGAGCCCGGAGGCCTTGCCCGACGACGAGTTGTCCGCAATTTTGCGCCTCTTGGTCGGAGACAACCAAGAGTACCCGCCGAGCGCCTTCGTTCCTCTGTTCCACCACAAGGACTGGGAGCAGATCGTGGCCTCCTCGCAAACTTTCGACAGTCGCGGGCTGGTGCCACTGGCGCCTACCGGGGTCTATGCGGCACCGAAGCCGGTGGAGCTGTCTTCTGACGAGTCCCGGCAGGGAGGAAGAGGGGGAGGAGGAAGACTCGGAGGTGACCCCCGAAGGGACGGGGGAGACCTCCCCCTTGAGCAAAGCCGACATCCTCCGTGCCCTGCCTGATGATGCCGAGGCCGACACCCGCCAGGAGAAGGGGGAGCTGCCCGTCATCTCGACAAGGGGCAGATCGTCGCTGGTCTCTCGAGATGTTACTCCTGCCGTGGTGCCGTCTGGAACTGCTTCCGGCCCCTCCGCTGTGCCAGGTCCTGCTCTCGGAGCCAGCGCGCCCGTACCTCAAGCCTCGAGTCTCTCAGGCTTTAAGCTCACCAAGCAGAGGGTGGACTACGCCGCGGTGGACCAGTAAGTGATCTAGTCTTTGCCTTGTCCTTGCTTATGCTGATGCTTCCTGACGTTCGTCCTTGGTTGTCCAGGCCGCTGCCTTCGGCGAAGAAGAGGAAGGGGGATGCTGCGGCCGCGCCCCCTCCACGGAGAAAGGAGGCGACAGCACTCGTACCTCCTCGGCCCGGTCGCCCTCGCGAGACCAGGAGGAGCATCGTCACGAGGAGTCAGCCCCCGAGGTCCCAGCTGGCTCTGGAAGTGCCGATGTCCGGCTCGGCTGCCGAGGTTCCAAAAGCTCAGGAGCCCTTGGTCTCCCAGGCTCTGGTGACGATGCCATCTCCTCCTCCCGCTGCACCACTACTCCCAGGTTCTTCCGCCTCATCCGCTATCTTGGAGCATGCCCTTTCGGAGATGACCCAGCTGCGGGAAGATTTCCTGGGCGCGGACCCGCGCCTGGTGGCCGGGCGCCTGGAGCTGGCCTCTGGCTGGCTTCATTCTGACTCGGTGGTTCGACCGACACTGGGCCAGGCCGCGACGGCCTTTGAGAAGGAGAAGCAGGCTGCCGCCAAGGCTGCGGCTGATCGCGAGGCGGCGCGGAAGGACGCCGAGGCCGCCCACGACCGCTGTCGGGCACTGGAGGACGAGCTAAAGAGCGTGCGCGACCAGCTCGCGGAAGAAGCTCGTGGCCGCCAGGCTAAGGAGGAGGAGATGACGGCTCAGGAGGACGCCATCAAGGACCATGACGCCGAGTGGGGAGTTAAGCGAGCCATGAGCGCAGGCCTTGGCCGGAGGAGTTGGAGCAGAAGGTGAAGACGAAGGAGGTCGAGCTTGGCGCTAAGGTGAAGGTCCTGGCCGAAGAACGCGCAGCCTTCTCACTCCTCGAGGAGAGGTCCCGCGTGGCACTGAAGGCACTGTACGAGAAGGGCTTGGAGAGGCCGCTGACCACCGACAAGGATGGCCTTGCTCAACTGCTTCCCTTCTTGGTGAAGGCGCTCGAGGAAGTCGTGGAGGGCATCGGTCCCATGGCGGAGGCAGAGGCTCGCGTCCTTTCTTCAGGCCTGACGCTGGTCTTCACCACTGCACCTTCATTGATTCAGCAGCTCGTCTTGACGAGCTCTTTGGCCTCAGAGTGATGAACACTACATGGTTGTTGCCGCAGCCGTGAAAGGTCAGGTGGAGGCCCTGCTGAAGAAGTTCTGCGGCTTCACTTCCACGCCTACGACCGAAGGTGCCGCCACTCCTGCAGCTCCGGCCGGCGGCCCAGACGAAGGCGACGCCATCAAGGGAGGAGTGCCTCTTACGGGCGTTGATGGTGTTCAAGGATGACCTGCGGCTCCTTTCATGTTTTATTCCTGCGACATGCACCATGCCTCATGGAGGCGTTAAACTTGCGTTTGATATTGTGAGAACAATATATCTTGTAATATTTGCTTTGAGATTTTGCGGTTTTCTTCCTATTTTGCTTTGTGTTCTGCGTCGGCAGAGCCCGGCCCCGCGCATACCTCAACCGCCGTTGGGCCGACCAGAGACCAGGACGGACCAAGGAGTGAGGGGCTACATGACCAGTTAGGCTCCTGAGTCGCGATGCTCAGGAGTCCCCCTTGACGCGCAAACAGCTTATAGGAAGGAGACGCGAGGATAGGTTAATGTTCTTCGTCGGCAGAGCCCGGCCCCACGCATACCTCAACCGCCGTTGGGCCGACCGGAGACCAGGACGGACCAAGGAGTGAGGGGCTACGTGACCAGTTAGGCTCCTGAGTCGCGATGCTCAGGAGTCCCCCTTGACGTGCAAACAACCTCCATACCTTTGCTCTCGCCGAGGCTCGGCTCGGGAGGGGCGTGCGACGACCATGTCCGAGGGACCTGGTTGGGTGGCGTACGCTTGGGCGTGACCCGAGCGCAGCCCGTGCCCAGCCCTGGCGGCTCTCCCGAGGGGAGGCTTTGCGGTGAGGCCGGACACTGAGCTATGGGGCTCCCTGAGGTTGGTACGATCGTGAGGCCACCCTCAATTGTTTATCACCAGCGCGGAGCGTAGTGCTTCCGCTTGTGCACGGGCATAGTCGCTCCTCGGCAGTGTCGACGGCCAGCGCAGAGCATGGTGCTTCCACTGGTGCGTGGGTGGGGGGATCCCTACTGCGAAGAGCCCCCGGGGCGTGTACAGCCCCGCCCTGACACATGGCTTGCCCGGCAGGACTAGACGAGGTGTATCTGGGCACTCATGAGCCAGCGCGGGGCTCACGAGGCCCTACTGGAGGAAATATGCCCTAGAGGCAATAATAAAGTTTTTTTTCCTTATATCATGATAAATGTTTATTATTCATGCTAGAATTGTATTAACCGGAAACATAATACTTGTGTGAATACATAGACAAACAGTGTCACTAGTATGCCTCTACTTGACTAGCTTGTTGATCAAAGATGGTTATGTTTCCTAGCCATTGACATGAGTTGTCATCTGATTAACGAGATCACATCATTAGGAGAATGATGTGATTGACTTAACCCATTCCGTTAGCTTAGCACACGATCGTTTAGTATTCTGTTATTGCTTTCTTCATGACTTATACATGTTCCTATGACTATGAGATTATGCAGCTCCCGTTTACCGGAGGAACACTTTGTGTGCTACCAAACGTCACAACGTAAGTGGGTGATTATAAAGGTGCTCTACAGGTGTCTCCGAAGGTACTTGTTGGGTTGGCGTATTTCGAGATTAGGATTTGTCACTCCAATTGTCGGAGAGGTATCTCTGGGCCCACTCAGGTAATGCACATCACTATAAGCCTTGCAAGCATTGTAACTAATGAGTTAGTTGCGGGATGATGTATTACTGAGCAGTAAAGAGACTTGCCGATGAATCTAGATTGAACTAGGTATTGAGATACCGACGATCGAATCTCGGGCAAGTAACATACATATGACAAAGGGAACACCATATGTTGTTATGCGGTTTGACCGATAAAGATCTTCGTAGAATATGTGGGAGCTAATATGGGCATCCAGGTTCCGCTATTGGTTATTGACCGGAGACGTGTCTCGGTCATGTCTACATAGTTCTCGAACCCGTAGGGTCCGCACGCTTAAAGTTTGATGACGGTTATATTATGAGTTTATGTGTTTTGATGTACCGAAGATAGTTCGGATTCCCGAATGTTATCACAGACATGACGAGGAGTCTTGAAATGGTCGAGACATAAAGATTTATATATTGGAAGCCTATATTTGGATATCGGAAGTGTTAGGGTGAAATCGGGATTTTACCGAGTACCGGGATTCTGGAACCCCCCGGGGTTTAATGGGCCTACATGGGCCTTAGTGGAGAAGAGGAGGGCGGCGGGGGGCAGGCCACGCCTGGTCCCCTCAAGTCCAAATTGGACAAGGAGGCGGCGACCCCTTCCTTCCTCTCTCCTCCTCCTTCCCCTTCTCCTACTCCAACTAGGAAGGAGGAGTCCTACTCGGTGGGAGTAGGACTCCTCTGGCCGCCTCCCTGGCGGCCGCCTCTCCCTCCCTTGCTCCTTTATATACGGGGGCAGGGGGCACCCCATAGACACAACAATTGATCATTGATCTCTTAGCCGTGTGCGGTGCCCCCCTCCACCATAGTCCACCTCGATAATATCGTAGTGGTGCTTAGGCGAAGCCCTGCGTCGGTAGAACATCATCATCGTCACCACGCCGTCGTGCTGACGGAACTCCCTCAAAGCTCGGTTGGATCGGAGTTCGAGGGACGTCATCGAGCTGAACGTGTGCTGAACTCGGAGGTGCCGTGCGTTCGGTACTTGATCGGTCGGATCGTGAAGACGTACGACTACATCAACCGCATTGTGCTAACATTTCCGCTTTCGGTATGCGAGGATACGTGGACAACACTCTCCCCTCTCGTTGCTATGCATCACCATGATCTTGCGTGTGCGTAGGATTTTTTTTGAAATTACTACGTTCCCCAACAGTGGCATCCGAGTCTGGTTTTATGCGTAGATGTTATATGCACGAGTAGAACACAAGTGAGTTGTGGGCGATATAAGTCATACTGCTTACCAACATGTCATACTTTGGTTCAGCGGCATTGTTGGATGAAGCGGCTCGGACCGACATTACGCGGACGCTTACGCGAGACTTGTTCTACCGATGTGCTTTGCACACAGGTGGCTGGCGGGTGTCAGTTTCTCCAACTTTAGTTGAACCGAGTGTGGCTACGCCCGGTCCTTGAGAAGGTTAAAACATCACTAACTTGACGAACTATCGTTGTGGTTTTGATGCGTAGGTAAGAACGGTTCTTGCTCAGCCCATAGCAGCCATATAAAACTTGCAACAACAAAGTAGAGGACGTCTAACTTGTTTTTGCAGGGCATGTTGTGATGTGATATGGTCAAGGCATGATGCTAAATTTTATTGTATGAGATGATCATGTTTTGTAACCGAGTTATCGGCAACTGGCAGGAGCCATATGCAATCGCCCTGTAATGCTTTACTTTATCACTAAGCGGTAGCGATATTCGTAGAAGCATAAGTTGGCGAGACGACAACGATGCTACGATGGAGATCAAGGTGTCGCGCCGGTGACGATGGTGATCATGACGGTGCTTTGAAGATGGAGATCACAAGCACAAGATGATGATGGCCATATCATATCACTTATATTGATTGCATGTGATGTTTATCTTTTATGCATCTTATCTTGCTTTGATTGACGGTAGCAATATAAGATGATCTCTCACTAAATTATCAAGGTATAAGTGTTCTCCCTAAGTATGCACCGTTGCGAAAGTTCTTCGTGCTGAGACACCACGTGATGATCGGGTGTGATAGGCTCCACGTTCAAATACAACGGGTGCAAAATAGTTGCACACACGGAATACTCAGGTTAAACTTGACGAGCCTAGCATATGCAGATTTGGCCTCGGAACACTGAGACCGAAAGGTCGAGCGTGAATCATATAGTAGATATGATCAACATAGTGATGTTCACCATTGAAACTACTCCATCTCACGTGATGATCGAACATGATTTAGTTGATTTGGATCACGTGATCACTTAGAGGATTAGAGGGATGTCTATCTAAGTGGGAGTTCTTAAGTAATATGATTAATTGAACTTAAATTTATCATGAACTTAGTACCTAATAGTATTTTGCTTGTCTATGTTGATTGTAGATAGATGGCCCGTGTTATTGTTCCGTTGAATTTTAATGCGTTATTGAGAAAGCAAAGTTGAAAGATGATGGTAGCAATTACACGGGCTGGGTCCGTAACTTGAGGATTATCCTCATTGCTACACAGAAGAATTACGTCCTGGAAGCACCACTAGGTGCCAGACCTACTGCAGGAGCAACACCAGATGTTATGAACGTCTGGCAGAGCAAAGCTGCTGACTACTCGATAGTTCAGTGTGCCATGCTTTACAACTTAGAACCGGGACTTCAACGACGTTTCAAACGTCATGGAGCATATGAGATGTTCCAGGATTTGAAGTTAATATTTCAAGCAAATGCCCAGATTGAGAGATATGAAGTCTCCAATAAGTTCTACAGCTGCAAGATGGAGGATAATAGTTCTCTGAGTGAGCATATACTCGTAATGTCAGGTATAACAATCACTTGATTCAACTGGGAGTTAATCTTCCGGATGATAGCATCATTGATGAATTCTTCAATCATCGCCACCAAGCTACAAGAGCTTCGTGATGAACTATAACATGCAAGGGATGGATAAGGCGATTCTGAGCTCTTCGCAATGCTAAAGGCTGGAGGTAGAAATCAAGAAGGAGCATCAAGTGTTGATGGTCAACAAGACCACCAGTTTCAAGAGAAAGGGCAAAGGAAGAAGAAGGAACTTCAAGAAGAACGACAAACAAGTTGTTGCTCGGGAGAAGAAACCCAAGTCGGACCTAAGCACGAGATCGAGTGCTTCTACCGCAAAGCAGATTGGTCTTTGAAGCGGAACTGCCCCAAGTATTTGGCGGATAAGAAGGATGGCAAGGTGAACAAAGGTATATGTGATATACATGTTATTGATGTGTACCTTACTAATGCTCGCAGAGCACATGGGTATTTGATCTTGGTTCTATTGCTAATATTTGCAACTCAAGCAGGGGACTACGGATTGCGAAGATTGGCTAAGGATGAGGTGACGATGCTTGGCGTGGGAAATGGTTCCAAAGTCGATGTGATCGCGGTTGGCACGCTACCTCTACATCTACCCTCGGGATTAGTTTTAGACCTGAATAATTGTTATTTGGTGCCAGCATTGAGCATGAACATTATATCTGGATCTTGTTTGATGCGAGACGGTTATTCATTTAAATCATAGAATAATGGTTGTTCTTTTTATATGAGTAATATCTTTTATGGTCATGCACCCTTGAAGAGTGGTCTATTTTTATTGAATCTCGATAGTGGTGATACACATATTCCTATTATTGAAGCCAAAAGATGCAGAGTTGATAATGATAGTGCAACTTATTTGTGGCACTGCCGTTTAGGCCATATTGGTGCAAAGCGCATGAAGAAACTCCATACTGATGGACTATTGGAATGATACGTCTCCGTCGTATCTACTTTTCAAACACTTTTGCCCTTGTTTTGGACTCTAACTTGCATGATTTGATTGGAACTAACCGGATCGATTTGTTTCAAAGCAGACTTTCCATGGTGTTATTTATGTGCAGAAACAAAAGTTCTCGGAATGACCTGAAACTCCACGGAACATATTTTTGGAAAATATTAGAAATACTAGAAGAAGAATCCACGTCAGGGGGCCCACACCCTGTCCATGAGGGTGGGGGCGCGCCCCCTGCCTCGTGGGCCCCCTGACGCTCCACCAACCTCAACACCAACTCCATATATTCGTGTTCGGGGAGAAAAAAAATCAGAGAGAAGGATTCATCGCGTTTTACGATACGGAGCCGCCGCCAAGCCCTAAAACCTCTCGGGAGGGCTGATCTGGAGTCCGTTCGGGGCTCCGGAGAGGGGAATCCGTCGCCGTCGTCATCATCAACCATCCTCCATCACCAATTTCATGATGCTCACCGCCGCATGAGTAATT